>CM043016.1:96380464-96747892 GCA_023690525.1 Holotrichia oblita | reverse complement strand
AAAAAAAAAATTAACAATATAATTAAATAGAAAAGCGAAACACGCATGTACATTTGAGAGCAAAAGACTCCCATCAAAGAACATACAACTTAATTTCTATATACTATTCTAATAACTACATACATATGTAATATATATAGAGATATGTGCCACTAAGCTGAATGCTTGACAGTGGCAAGGGTTTATTAATCAGTTCGCCAAAACACAACTGAATGGAATTATATAATTTTAACTAATTTTAACATTAACATTGGATGCTGTGATCAAAATAAGGATTATAATAATAAGCAAGATATATTGTATCTCGTAGTATTAGTGTTAAATTACTAGTCAAAGAACAGAGATAAAACAAAACTATAGTAGACTTAATCTTTCGTAAACATCCCAGTATAACAGAAAAAAAAAATCCCGTGTCTAACCGTATATAAAACGATGGTCAGAAAATAACATGCATGATGCAGAATCACATACTGAAGAAATGATAAAGTAAGCAGGCAATACACTAATAATCTTCACAGAAAAAAGATTATAAACAACTTCTTGCCAGCCCAGCTGTTAACAGGGTCATGACCGATACGCAAAAAAATTATCGATAAATTCCGAAAGTTATAATGTAAAGGTTTATAAAGTATACAGGAAATATACCCATTTATACATACATATTATATTATCTGCGTGTTTATTTCGCAGGAGTATCTTTCAGTACGCATATATTTAGTAGATACTTCATAATTGGGCTGGATTACACGTAATTATAACAATACATACATGATCATAATAATAATAATAATTAATATATATATAATAATATATAAGAAATTTTTTAAAATAATAATAATAATCGTCCACGCACTCCACCTTAATCCAGAGCACCCAACCATGCAGGAGCATGACCAGGCCCTCCGGGTATTCCTCACGCGAGAGAACGCATCGCAATCACGACAAGACATGAAAACACGTCAATACCGCCACCGCGATACGCCTCCCCCTACAATGTATATATATATAGTAGATAGTTTAAAACAAAGACAATAAAATAAGTTGTTCTATAATGACCTAAGCACTACTATCCACATCTGGTAAAACATCTGATTAAACGAACCTCTTGAGCACTAAGTACAAGTACTTGTCAGCATAGAGAGTTCAGTTTAGTGTTGACCAACATATAACTAGTAAATAATAATTAAAATTGAAATATTAAATTAATATTCTTTCTCTGACATTCCACACTGTTAAATGTGTCGTATTAATGCATCCACAAAATAAAGATGAATACTAGCGACGAAGCTAGCTTACGAATACTAGCATAGCAATGTAAACCCAAAAATAATTACAAAATAACAGTAATGCCCTTCAATCCCGCAACTATCAAATTAATGATTAAACAATTATATCGAAACTACTAAAAACTTCAATCATAACTGCAACAATGCAAAAAAACTAACATAAAGTTATAATTTCTAATTTAACCAAATTAAAATTAAAATTAAAACCATTCCTAAGCTAATTACATTTTATCATTCAAATTTAACCAAAAACAAAATCTATTCCGACTCCTCACAAGCACTCACATCACATCAACTACACTAATTAATCCGAGTTAATAATCACAATAAACACATGATCCTCGATGATACAACACACAATGAGTATTTTCTTAATCCTCCATCAACTAGTCTAACACTAATTTTTTGAACTTAACTTTTGAAGATTCTGATACAATGTAGGTGGGTAGTAGATTAAATAGTCTATGTAGAACCGCACTTCTTGTTCTATCACCATACTTATTTATTGTTCTTTGTATTCTTGTTTGACCCATCGCTTTTGCTCTTGTATCGTGATTATGGTCTATTTTTTGAATGCCACATAATTTATTAAAATTGTTTGTCAGCGTCCTCAACCAACATAATTTTTCCACATCTAAAATGTTAGAATCTTTTGATGTTTGTAAGCCTTCACTTTTTGAACTTTTTTTAATTATACCTCCTATTCTGTCCTGTATATACTTTAGTCTGCTAATGTAGGAGTGTGAGGCCGTACCCCAGACCGATACCCCATAATTTAGTACGGATTGTACCAGGCTGCTGTATATCAGTTTCAATGTTTTGAATGGCACCATCTCCGCAAGATAATAAAAACACCACACAAAGTGTCTTAGTTTTTTACATAAATCATTTATTTGTTCGTTCCACAAAAAGAAATTGTCCACATACACTCCCACATATCTAATACGTGCTACATTTTCTATGCTATCCTTACAATCACAATAATAATAATAATAATAATAATAATAATAATAATAATAATAATAATAATAATAATAATAATAATAATAATAATAGTCTTTATTTCCAACAGGTAGCCCCAAGAACAGGAAATTTAGTAACTAAAATTAAACATATAAAGAGAGTACACTTGATAAGAGGTATATTATATACTTAGAATAATATTTGAAATCGTTTGAATTGTATCAAAATTAATATCGCATAAGTGAGATATAGAATTATAATTATTACAAATAAGTGACATCGGTGATTTTACCATTATATTAGTTCTACTTGAAGAACAGTAAAAATAGTTGCTTTGACGACTATTGAATCGAGGTACAATAAAATTGATTCTGCGCAATAAATCAGGACAGTCAATGTTGTTATGCAAGATTTTGTATAGAAATTTTACACTACTTATGTTTCGTCTAAGTTCCAAGGAAACCAAATGGTATCTGTTAAGCATCACTGAAGTATCAATGCCTCTAGTGGGGTAAATTCCATCGTCGATAAACATCATATATTTTAAAAAACGTCTCTGTACTGCTTCAAGATTTTTAATATGCACATTGTAGATTGGATACCATACGAGAGATGCGTATTCTAATTTTGACCTGACAAAAGCACAGTACAATGCTTTTAGGCAATCAGTACTGCGGAAATCCCTACAATTTCTGTATATATATCCATAACTCCTGTAAGCAGAGGCTATTGTTTGGTTGATGTGTTCAATGAAGTTCAGTTTGCTGTCAAAAGTCACGCCCAGATCTTTAATCTCGGTACAACGGTCCAATGTTTGACTATTAATTGCGAAATCAAACATATATATCTCTTCCTTGCGACTAAACGTTACTACTTTGCATTTACCAATGTTCAAGGTTAAGCGGTTATTTCTACACCATTCCTCAATGTTAGAAAGGTCTTTCTGTAGCTTAATACAGTCATCCACGGTATTAATTTCATAAAATATTTTCAGATCATCAGCAAATAATAGCTGCTCACAAGAAACAACTGCCGATATATCGTTAATAAAAATCAAAAACAGTAAAGGGTCTAGATTCGAACCCTGCGGGACGCCAGATGTTGGACTAAATTCGGAGGATTTAATATTACGATACTCAACATATTGTCTCCTTCCAAAGAGGTAAGATGAAAAAAGCTTCATCAGCGCTGGCGAGAATCCTATACATTGTAATTTGTCCATAAGAATGTCATATATAAAACTAATACACAAAGAAACTACAATATCTGCAATTTTAATGACCGACGCAGATATACTATTAAATTTGGAAAAATGCGTCAACGATCACTCTATTATTCGCAACAGATAATAGCGAACAGTAAATTATACATACATGCACTTTATACTTGTTAAAAGCAATCATTACACTAATAAGTAAATATTAAAAGCTTGAAGAAAAGGGGAAGGAAACGAACCATATGTAATTAATGTTGAAATAAGTTTTATATCCCCTTCTTTATTGCTCTTTGCAAGAACAAATACATACGGATTCTCTGTCATTTCATTTCTTAGAATTTCTTAAAATATATAGAGACTTTTTTGTAGCATATGACAAGATAGCATTTCTGTATCCTTTTAGGGAACGCCATTATATACAAATTTACATGCATTATTATCGATGTATGTATGTGTATGGATGTAATGTATGTTTCATCTCATAGCAGATATCAGAGAGACGATTGTTTGTTTACCAGTTCATAAATTTACAGTTGACCAATTTTGTATTCAATATATATAAGTTTACGACGTCCCCGTTCCGATTGCTAAGAAGGGCTATGAAATTCCATAACGGTATCGGTTAAGGTGCTCTCCACTGTACATAGAAGGTATATTTATTTTATGTTTCATTCGATAAACTTTCAAGATATATTCATAATCTATAGATTATGAATCCTCGGTAATACGTGCATAAGCTTTCATTAATTTAACGTGTCAAAATATTAGGTATATAAGTTTGTAACACACATTGTTTAAAGAAATTAACAACCTGATAGTGTACCCTATATGTATATAAATATACATACATATATATATATATATGTATATGTATATGTATGTATATATAGGGATATATCAAGGTTAACACGAAGCAGTACTACATTCAGACAATACTGATTTGAACTTAAAATGTAATGGAAGCCATAAATTCAAGCCAAGAATTAAAAGTAATGACAGACATACAGTCTTGACGCAGTTTCAGGTATACCTACGTACAAAACGAATAAAAATGTTTATAGATACGTGTAGCTGTAATGTTTATAGGGTCTCTAACATCCTTCTCTTCGAATGGCAACGTAATAAAACCTTTCATTAAATAATAATCATAGGTGTATACACAAATACATTTATTCACTTCTCAAATAACTTCAATACCACTTTATTGATTCATCACCTCTTGAAAGTATAAATATTGAAATTAGATTTGCCAACATGATAGTAGAAGATATGTACAGTCGTGTTAGTACATAGCGAAATACATGGTCGAGAAAGGAATAGTATTCTAAACCTATTGATGGGTACCCAATACTGTAATAGGATGTAGACTAAAGCTTTATTCACACATATAGGGTCGTGCATGGACCGTGCACGGACTGTGTTGGATCACGATGAGGCTGTGGCAATTCACATATATGCGGCTGTGCATCGACCGTACACCGATCGTGTCGTGTTGCGAAAGGACGGCCAGCATCTCTTAGTACCATAGTCAATTTAACATAGACAAGATGAATTCTGACAAGGAAAACGTAATTATTGCTTGTGATGCTTGAGAGTGATGAGAAAGAACGGAAAAATTGGGTTCATAAGTTATGGAGAACGCGGGACGAACAAGGCGAATTCCATACGATTTTTTACAAGTTAAGAGATGATCCGGCGAAATTTTATAAAATTTTAGGATGAGCCCTCACTTGCTGCAGATAATTCAGCCAAAAATTCAAAATCATAATACGAAATGGAAGACGAAGCTATCACGTACATTCCCGATTACGTTAGTGCCAGTCCTACAATGATTCAAAGGTGGCCTTTGATCGTTTGTTACAATTCACACCTATAATGTCGTGCATCGACTGTGTAATACCTATAATATATTTTACGGGTCTTACGACGCGAATGTATATGTAATATATAGGGATCATACCGAGATGTCTAAAGTTGCTCCTCAAAGTGATCGAAGACGACATGATCGTAGTCTAGTCGGTACACAGTACTATAAATGTGAATGAGAACCGGTCGCTTTCCCACAATTTATAGGGAAAACTCGTTTTTGCGATTTAGAATAACACGACACGGTTCGTGCACTGTCCATGTACGACCCTATACCTATGTGTGAATTAAGCTTTAAGCTGTATGCAACAGCTTGTGTTCTCTTCATCTATACATGTGTAGGTATATTAAAATCCAGTTAACAATCCTCGCTAGCAATTCATTACGCCTATAATATTCAAACGACTTATTTATAATTATTCCACGACGTTATAATTTCTTTGGGAATAGATATATTTATATACATATGTACAGTGAGGTTGAAAGGTATCCGGACACGTCTAGATAGAGAAATACCCTGCGCTCAATACTTTATTCCAAAGAGCCGCAGGGCACCTTGCTACCTGCTGAGTGTAACCGTAGTTTTTCGCTCTTACAATAACATTGCAATATACAAATGCGTATAATACGTATATACATATTTATATGTATATGGATATAGCATAAATTAAAATATGGGAATTTAAGCTTCTGTAGCGTCAAGTAGATGATATTATTATTCCTTATAGTAGCTTAACATAAGTATAGAAATGAATATCGCGACTATTATTTGACTTGTTAGTTTTAACGAAAATTAGTCAATATCTAAAATATACATATTACTCCTTTAGTTAATAATAAATTACTCAGCTTACTGTAATAGAAGTTATAATGGAAACTAAACTTTTAAGGCTTCATAAACGTAGTAATATAAGATAATTCAAATCTGTTTAATAATAACTAATGTATTTATATTTATTTATATTTTGTAACATGTAGTTAGTGTTCTTATTTATGGTTCTATATATGATTTACTTGTATGAGTTTTAAGTTAGTTGTAATGTAAAATAGAAAACAACTTACTAAAAGTGTTTTGACAGATTAACATCTTTTAACTCAATTACATATTGAGAATAAATATATTTCATTTATATTATAATTAGTATAAATAGTAGATAAATATAGTTCAAAATGATAAAAGCGATCTGGAGCTTTCGCCGATCGCTTACTGAAAATATAAAAACCCTCATATCAGCACAAAATTCGAAACAAAATTTCTCGAAAACTAGGCAGTTCCACATAATAAGGATGTTGCAGTAATTAAAATTAGATCTTAAACATATGCAAATGCGTATTGGCGAATTACGTGTAAAACCAAATGTGCCCGTATAGCAATATAATTTTAGTAATACCGTACCTAGTTTTAAAAACATTTTTCATCTTTAGATGATTCACTTAATACAAGCGCAGGTAACAACAGGTAACTTATTTAATTATAAATTTCATTTAAATACTTCTTAGTATTACTACAACCGAAATAGATATACATATTACATGAAGAAAAACGTAAGAATAAGAGATTAAAGATGTACATATGTATGTTATGAGTACCTATTTGTCAAGTTTATAGGTGCTTATGATTGGATAATCAACAAACAGAACTCTATTAATCTATTTTGGGGCCCACCTTATTTCTAATTTACATTAACGATTTACCACGCAACCTAACTTCAACAAATGCCGCTATATTGTATGCTGACGACATAAATATAGTTGTAAGTGCCTCTAACTTGGAGGAATTAACAACTAAAACTTCAACTGTAATCGGTGACATCAATAATTGGATGTCTAACAATAAGTTAGTTGTTAATGAAGACAAAACAAAATTTGTTTATTTTTATAATAGAATTAAACCCTTAACTGAGCTATACATTGATGGTAACAGTTGTAAGTTAGAAAGGTCTGGTACAGTTTTAGGAATTTTGATTGATGAACGTCTGAGGTGGTGTTCCCATGTAGATAGCTTATGTATAAAATTATCGAAAGTTTGCTATATTTTAAAACAATTAAAGAAAACATGTAGTACTGAAACATTATTAACCTTTTATCATTCCAACTTTGTATCGTGTATGCGATATGGAATAATACACTGGGGTTGTAGTTCAGATCTTCAAAGAGTACTAGTAATGCAAAAACGAGTAATTAGAACAATTTTTAATTTAGGACCCAGGCATTCATGTCGAGAGATCTTTCGAAATCGCTCCTTACTAACAGCATATGATTTATACATTTATGATACTATTTGCTTTGTATATAAGTACAAGACTGAATTCTCACAGTACAACATTAGTCACAATTACGACACTCGTACTGCTGATTATTTATTGCCGGCATCTCATAGGACTGCCGTGTTTCAAAGAGGTACTTATTACAACGGTTGTAAATTTTATAATAAACTACCGGGTGATATTAAGAACTACCAGAATTATAATAAATTTAAAAATAAAGCTAAGCAATATCTCCTGCAAATTAATTGTTATTCTGTTACGGATTTTCTAAATTTTTAATGTACTTTCTCTGTTTCTGACGTATTTCAGGCATTATGTATCATTTTCTTTTTTTGTAACTACTGCTTTGAAATAAATATTATTATTATTATTATTATTATTATTATTATATATCTTATTCTACAATGAAAGTGTAGTATTCTGTTGAACATTAATTATTTATTTTATACACAATCATTCTTATTGTTGTTTTTAATGTATTTTACTATAAAAATTAATATACATTATTATACAGAATTAAACAAACCATTTACTTTCTATTATGACCTCTATTGCATTATAACTTCACAAAATATTTTATGAGTTTGCAACATACATAAATAGATACACTAAAGTCTAAGTAAAAAAATTTGATAATGTATTCTTTCGCGAACGCTTCATTACTGCATCTTATAACAAAAGACACCTGATAGCTTTTCACCTGGTAAAGATATATAATGTGAACATACATATATTACTATTTTATATCGGAGGACAACAATCTTTTTTTTTCGGTATGTATTTGCAAAAATGCTATTTCTCTTAATAGTAGGTTGAATGATTACAATTCAATAAAGGAGTCATAGATTTATTAATTTTTTGTAAAACGGACAACTCGGAAAATATCCGTGATATAGAACAACCGTCCTAAATTCTAACATTTTAATTTATATAATATGTCTACATATATGCGTTTATATAATACAATGTTATTCTACGAGTGACAAACTACGGTCCCACCCAGCAGGTACTAAGCTGCCCTGCGGCTCTTTGGAATAAAGTATCGAGCGCAGGGTATTTCTCTATCTAGACGTGTCCGGATACCTTTGCACTCCACTGTACATAGTTTTATTTCGTAGTCAAGTTAGAGTTAAAAATTATAATAATATTGTCAATATATGTATACATGTTTTACATAAGACGTAATATATATAAACTGTTACATCAGAGTTGTTACATTAAAATTTAAGATTAAAAAGAATGTTATTATTTTTTTGAAAAAGTCTATTAGATTATTAAATTTTAACATAATAAGTTTTATAGTAATAATAATACATTAATTACCTATCTCATTAAAATTTAAAATAGTTATAATAAAGAAGCACGTATCATTCATTATTCAAATAGTAATCATAGATCTTTCTATAAACGAAAAGGAATTCCTTAGTCTATATACGTTTTATACAATACGGTAATTTTCGAGTCAAATAGTACAGACAGCGGGTCGGGTAAAAGGACCTACTTATGTGCTTTCTCGCAGGGTATTGCGATCACAGTGTGCGTAAAATCTACTTTCGCTCCTTAACGTTCGTTTTAAGATGTCCGACATAGTACGTATTTGAATATGTAGGAGTACGCAGTATCTTTCTAATATTTGAAAATGTGTGCTATATATGTATGTACGTAGTACTTACTATCCGCGTAAAAAGAACGGGCCATTTTTCCCACCTATTGTACAAATACTCTATATTACATTATTTGATCTTAATTAATAATGCGATTTACCGGGGGTTTGGGTAACGCTAAAATATCAACAACCTAGAATAAACCCTCCTACTTGGCACATGCACATTTTGCTATATTTTGTGCAATTAATCCCCATACATTTTCAATAACATTCAAATCACTACTGTAGCTGGGAAAATGGGACCGAAATACCGCTTGCATTAACTATTGTGTCGTTCGTTCAGACGTATGGCAATAGGAATCATCTTGCGAAAAGATGAAATCGTTATCGGGATAAAGTCGTCTTACAGATGGCACCATCACATTTCCAAGTATATTTATATATTTCTCACTATTGGGCTGATTTTCAATATTATGTAGAAGACTTCTCACTAACAACCATTCCCAGACATTTATGGAAAAACGAAGATTTCTATGTACTTTATTTACATACGAATCTTGGAAACGTATAGCTGGATATCGAAAAACTTAAATTTTTCTATCGTAAGGCGTTTGATTTTTTTTTGTCGGAGAAAATTATCCTATCCCAAATATTCTGTTTCAAATGTTGCAAAACAAATCATATGCTTACATCTTACCAAGTGGGAGTTAAAAAGCGTCTTATTAACAGCCACACAAGAGCAGAGTCAAGCATGTTGAAGACAACGTAGTTCTGTTCTTGCTGATTCAAGAAAACCTATATTTCTTTCTGTATCTTTTGCTGTGTCAAAGAGATTTCAATTCCATGTTATTAAATCTTACTTAGCATTAGAAATACTAGGTCCTTCCGAACCAGCCATTTTTCATAGGTTCCTTTCTTCGCGCCACTTTTCACATATTCTACCAGCAACGGAGCATTTACGTAACCTAAATTCATCTGCTAGTCGCCTCATAGACCACCTTCTCCTATTTTTTTGGATGTCTAGTACTTTATCTACCTGCATTTTACCTTTTAAGAATATAGTGGATTATAATTAATTAATAAAAATTTTAAAGGTTAATTTGAAAAAACTACTATTGACAGACAGACTTACTCGCAAAACTGAATTAATCTTAAAATGTATGTAAGACATGTCCCGTTTCTTTTGACACGAACAGTATGGCTACTGTAATGGCTCACAACGTACATATAAATAAAAGTATTAATGGCCGTTTGCACCGCATTGTTTAGGCGCAGCTTACCATTAAGCCGGACTTAAATTTAAAAATTTGTTTGCACCGCTAGTTAAGCTTTCCTTAAATATCGTTAAGCGTAGCTTTACTTAAGCGGTCAATATTCTAGGTTTAACGGTCCCTTAACTTTAAGGAACGTTGTACATTGGTTTATTGGTTATGCGCGTGCGCAACATATGGCTGCGTACAATGCATCGCGTTTGTTGACATATTTTTAACATACGTAAATGCATATATAAACATAAACAGTATATAACGGTTAATTTAAAAATCCTGCGTTATTGCAAATATGATATTTTTCGGCGAAGATGAGTGCGATGCTTTGTTTGGGGAAGATTTGGACATAATTGATTTTGGTTTCCCCAGAAGAATCTATCATATACATTCATAACCTCAAATACAAATACTGTAAACCGTGAATGGTATCGATGGATCGTTGAAACGACGATGTGTATCGGGTACATGTATCCAATACATCTACCCTATATTTTGAACATTTTTGAACGCAATACAACATGTACCGCTTATTTAAGAACGTCTCAATACATTTACCGGCTAAACCGCTTCAATTTTCGTAAACGCTTATTGCTGTAAATGACAAATGACATTCGATACGACACGATAGCACACGATAAGACACGATTCACATAGGATCTTTAGAGCAAATGTACTCATAAAGGCGATGTTGCCGATTATCACCCCGGTTTAACTAAACCTGTCCCAATATTCGATGGTGCAATTCATTTGAAATTAAACTAAGCTTAATAATTAAGCCGCCCTCAAGTTAAGCGAAGCTTTAATACAAAACGGTGCAAACGGGCATAAGTATTATAAGAAAGCGATGTACATATGTATATACATCTAATACATCATAAACTCGCCCACGGTTGAATTTATTAGTGTGTTTTGGATGCACCATATATGTTTTGCATAAGTAGATATACATATATAAATATTGCTAAATATGAATAAAAATATCTTGTTACTGACGGGTTATTGCGTGCATTTACTTAAAATTTTTAAGTATTGAGTCGTCTGCTCCTCTAGCTGTGTAAGGAGAATAAGAATTACAAACAACTAATTGATTACTGTATTTACTATCAAATAACAACATAAACAGGACCGTGCCACAAAGTGTGCCATTAAATTATTAACTGTATGTACATTCATAACTGTCATTCTTACCCACAGGTGGTGTGGGAATTTACATTAGTACGTGTTATAACCTGAATTATACACCCAATTTCACATTTGACATCTTCAGGTCGCAAACAATATACTTATGAGAGAGAATGGTGCACGATATCACATTAGTACGAACATTAGTAGATGCATCTTGTTGCAAGGCAATGACAATTACATATTTCATTTATATATTCTGTTAAACTTAAAGGCCTCCACTGCTACTTTATACATATTGGCATTTTGGCATTTTTTATGTAAACGCCACAGATAGAAAATGTTTACTTTCATGCACATACCAAGAATGCGATTTGTTTCGTTACCTACTCCAGTAAAAATTGTTTCTATTATTCTATCCTATTTATATCGAAACAACTAAGAGGCTTGGAAGAAGCCAGCTTATTGTTATTTGCTAAAGTACAGATTCAATAAACATGTGAAACTTATTAGTTAATAATTGCACTACTATACCTTATTGTTTTTTAGGTAGAAATTCATGTTTTTGTATATGATATTCGAGGACATTAACATATAGTTGATGAACATACATATAATTAATTAGATATACAAAATAGTTGAAACATCGTCTCAATTCTTATAAATATAAATAAGTTGATCCATTTATCATTTATTCGTTCATTATTCATTAAAAACATCATTCATAAACTTCACAAGAATGAACCCTGAATAAGTTTGTCCTAGTTTAAAATTTTACTGTATAAATGTTTCATTTATGGTATCCTTTCTTAAACATCACGTACTGAGACAAGATTTCCTAAATGGCAACATTTACGTAGTATTACAATTAAATAGATTCTGTGCCGCATAGAGTCCACAGTGAGTCAAACAATTTCAAATAAACAGCAAACAAAAGGTACATATGTATATTGCGTTGTCAGCTTCGTTTCTTGTCATTTCGCGCTTGATCTTATTAGATGCCTTGGTGTGTCACGTCAAATTCTATATTTTATATTGCCATTTTGAAATGCCTAACAAGATTATAAAAACCTTGCTGTGAGATTCTTTGAAAAATAATCTAAAAGGACCTATCGAAAGACATTTGCCATTTAATAAATCCTTTATATGTAATTAACAATAAGTACTGGTTCTACACAAATCACTTAGTTATAAACTATACAATGTAAAGATCATTTAAATATTGTAGGCGTTATGATAGCTATTTTGGTGCAAATTTACTACTTGTACTGTTGGTCTGTTTAAATTATTTTAAGATTGTATTCTTTATACTATCTCGACTTACTATTTATGAGATAAAAAGGCTTAGAATCTAAAGTTTAATTTAATAATGGTCAAGAAACAGTTGTTTTATCATAGACTGATTAATAATAAAAAAAAACTTCATATATGCAATACATGCTACAGTTTTTCTTATGGCAATCATAATCGCAGAGTATATGTTTTCAGTTGCTTTAAAAATTCACAATTTTAAAACCGGTGCCAGTAAACAAAGGAAATCTTAGATTTTGAATGATCAAAATGCATTCTTTTTCTAATGGAAATTCCCAAATTTTACAATACAAAAGTCAATTTTGCCTTTATCACTTGAATGACTGAAATTTCGCTAATAATTAAAGTCGTAAATAAATCTTCCATATTTATTTTTTACTCATCGATCTGTGTGAAACGCCAACGTTTTCTTAATTGTATTTGTGAGCTAATGGATTATTTATAATTTATATAATTATAAATCACAAGTCGCATCTTTGAATGATAAAGTAGAGGAAGCAATAAATGCCGATATTAATTGCAATGTGATATATAGTAATATATTTGTAGAATTGATACTCCATAATATTGTGGATGCAATATTTTTTCGCAAAAATATTTTGCACTAATAAAGCTTATAAGTAGGTATACTTATGATTACATTACTTACACCAGATATGTAACTATATTTGTACTGATATCTGTTTATGTTATTCTATCAACAGTATGAATTATTTTACAGTCCGGGTTAGCATTTGAGTGATAAAGTAAAGCACACCTCGTGAGATTTCTATTCCTCTACGTGCCAAGTTTGCATAAAGGAGAACTCATTTAGAGCTGTAATTGAATTTCTTTTGTATTGTAATTTACAGAGTCGAATAAATATTCAAACAAAGTGGAAGCGTAAACGAAAATATATTCGAGAATGAAAGTAAGCTGAAAGCATATATTCTTGTATTTAATAGAATTACTGTTTTAGAAGGAATGATTGGAAAGTAATTGCACGATATACACTGTTTACGGTTTAGATATACATACATATGACCTTTGTCATAAAACGCACAATTAACGCAATTGTTTCATTCTTGTTTTTAAATAATTTAGTAAAATTCTGTTTCCTTTTTGTTATAGATCTCTCTTGTCATCATTACCTGTAATGTTTTATTATTAGATACCTACTTCGCATTTAGTACGTGTACGTTACATTTCTTACAATCCAATTTCTACAAATCCTTTTACAGGTTTACTTGAAATGGTTGTGTTTTGATTTGTGTATCGCATCATACAATTATTATTCAGCAACTATCTTCGCTAGAGGCGTGGTGACATAACTTACTATTTCTAACGCACGAATTTCTTTAGGTGTGGATAATGTTTCGATTATAGATTGTTGATTACCCAAAAAGCGAATTAATCTAAAAGGAAGCGTTTAGTTGAATTCGTGTAGATATAGAAAAGATAATCACCTTACAACTGATTAAATCTACACTACTGATTGGTTATTTAGCCTAAAATCGGAAACCGGTAGTCTAAAATAGCTTTATATATTTCGAGTAGAATGGGTTTGAATGGGGTAATATAATTGGTTTCATAATGTTAGTGATACGACAGTATAGTATCTAGCCAGTAGCGTCCTCGCTAAAAATTCGTGTTCTTATCCCTACCTGTTGAACGATGCGTCAAAGCCAGTGCGCATTAGTAATGTACAGTCGAATTTTTGGATCTTATCCGTTACGTCATCAGTAATGTCAGTATGAATCGATTCATTTTATGTCATGTTGACATTTCTCTCTAATGTACGTTTAATGTCGGTGATGAATATTTTATGTAATATATCTGTGTTTAGTTACGCTGTTAGTGACGTAACGGACAAGACTCAAAAATTCGACTGTACACGGCTGCTCTTTATTATACGAGCGCAAATGACCATTGCGCATTTATTCCCTGCGCAAATGACCATTGCGCATTTACTCCCCTGCCTGTGTATTCCCTCGCTTACGTGCGAGAGCCAATGCGCAAAGAAAAACTCTGTCCCCGAAGATCAAAGGTGCCAACAGAGAGTGACCCTACTAGTTAGATACTATACTGTGGTGATAGTGTCGAAAATAGTATCGTTACGATTGTTCTGCGTTACCTAAGGCGGAGTGCTCACCTAACTGATATGACGTATGATATGATAAGTGATACTACACGCAACTTACAAATGATGCGTCACTTGTTTAAAACCAACGCATTTAAACGAATAGGCGCTCACTGGACTGACTCGTCACATCAATAACTCGTACTTTATTTTTGTCAGTATCATTCGTGTGTTTGCTGAAGAAACAACATGAAGGACGACCTAGATTTTAATATTTTATTTGTTTCGTTTATAGAAAATCTTTATATGATTATACTTATGCGGATTATAGTAATCGAAATGCTCAAGATCGGGATTGGGAAAGCATTGCCAAAGAAGTTCCGGAGTCAGGAATGAAGAATTTATTCGCTTTGTTCGCGGAATTCTCACACAATCAGTCAGACGTTAGGTAACTTGATTTGATAAAAGAAATTCTCGACTACAATTCATGTCATTTGATTGGCCCTGACTGATTTGTGATTTCTCCGCTAACAATCTAATTAATTACACGTGAATAGAAATTTAAAACGATTATTATTAAAGTATGGACTACAAAACTTAAAGCAGTGCAGTTCTCCAAAGACTGGACATTACATAAAAAATGAATCTAATTGACATACCTACATATTTTGATATTTATCTTGCCAAGATAACGAGGCGTAGGGCTGCATAAAATATTGGCAAAGCCTATTACGGAGTTCAACAGCGTTATTAGATGGTCTTGAATGATTTTGTTGTACAATATTACCAATATGAGATTCTATTGTGGCTTCTACTACTGAATTATAAAACTGGGTTGGGTTAGAGAATCTTCCATCATATTTACGGATGAAATTATGTGAAACACAAAGCGCTTTAATAATAATATCTACATTTGCAATTTTGCATGATATTGGCGATATAGGCTAGTACTCGAAACTGAGACCAGCATTCCGAAAGCACATTCACACAGAAAACAAATTACTAGGTTTAAGTAAGAATAACTTAATTCAAGTCATTCTCATTCTCATATATAAGCAAATACTTCTTCGAGCAAGAAATTTAATTTCTTGAAATTTCAAGAAAATATATATTGAATTTTAGAAATCATTTTCTTGTTTAAAGAAAATAATACTTAATGCAAGAAATGTTGAATACTATATTCAAGTAATTAACTTTCTTATATAAAGTTTATTGGGTTACAGTAAGAAAAAGTAGTATTTAAATTGAAGCACTATTTGATTTGGATTAAATATATCATTATATTCAAATAAGTATATATTAACCTTGATTGATAATTCTAATTTCTTCAAATAAATATGCAAGAATGTAGCTAAAATAAGTACAGAAATAATCTGGTTTACGATTCTCGTGTTCTCTGTCGTGTAGAAAATTCCTGGTTCTGACTTCACTTCTGAAAATCATTAATTAATCATTAATCACTTGCAATAAAATCACAATCCTTTATATGATAAGGAAACCACCGAAAAGGTGCATTCAACGACGATTGTGAAAGCCTTAATACTATTTTAATCACAGAAATTAACATTTCCGGGTATTGAATGTCCCTAATTTTGTACGCTGTTATAAGAAAAGGTATAAGGTTATAATCACAATACATGCACATATTACGTCTATTGCATAGTTGCACGTAGTGGCAGAAGCGCCACTACATTTTTTGGTTATTTCCATCAGGTAAACGTGTAAATGTTCTTGTCTGTACAAATTACTTCTTGGATCAAATCTGATTTTAAGATTTTCATTTACTGTTCTCAAGATATTCAATTAACTTATAGATAGTAAAATTTCTCTTAACAAATAAAAAAATTACTTAGGTTAAGAGGATTTACTCAAGAGAAAATAATTTCCTAAATATAGAAATCCTCTTTCTGTGTGTTCTACAGATCTTCTTGCCCTGGAAATTCTGTAGTTGTATATCCTATTTTCATTTGATAATTGCCTTCGTGGATAAGGCCTCATCAAGTTTTCCATAAGAGGGAACGCTTCATCCCCAACAAAGTAATAGGGAAATAGTGCTAAGTTTGGCTCTCCTGACAAATGTGATGCTTCTGGTAAATCTATTTGCTTATTTATTACAGCTTCACCAAACGCACTTTCCCTGAATACTCTTCCATATGGCTAATTATGTTGAAACCACTACATTTCGGATAGACGTGTATCCTCTCAAAAAATTGTAGGAAAGTGTTCTAAATGTACACCCGGTTGCGTAATATCTAAAAATAACAATGATACATTTCACGTTTTTATAATCACGTAAAATATTTGTAATCACTACAAAATTATTTCAAAAAAGAACTAAAAAATACTATTCTGATTTTGTGCGTTGTTGCAGTGTGCGATTGCAAAAATAGGTGAAAACACTTAAGAGCGTGCTATTCTGCTATTCTAGATACTTAAAAACAGCTAAGCTTCTATCTGGTTCTGGAACCAGACATAAAAAACCATACTACTTAGCTGAATTTCTAAGTTTTCTGGAACCTTTCACAAAATCTCGGAAACAAAGTAGTAACCTCGGTGGTCACAGTACGACTTTTTCATCGCAACCAGCTTCTTTGTCACAAAGAGAAGACGATGAAGAAAACACAAACATAGATTCTCCGTTATTAATACATACATAATACAATACGGGTCGATGGCCGCAGTGGTTAGGCGGCTGACTATTGTTGTGAGAGAACGATAGGTGCCGGGGCTCAATTCTCTGGAGGGACGGTGACATTTTTTCAGAGAGTTTAATCCCGGATCGACTTGCCATTCGCTGTTGGGAGCAAAGTGATTAACAGCGCGGCATCGTAAAAGGCGATATGATGCTGTCACAAAGCCATTTAAACACAACTTACACACACTAAAACTACACCGCAAGAGTTGCAGTGATAGCCAGACAAGTCACTGCAACTAAACACCCACCTCAGATTAAAAAAAAAAGGAATCCGCATTTTCCGATATATCTATAGCTGCTTACATAAACACAAAGTCTACAATTCTTAGTGAGCAAAGTATTACAACAATACCTCCGAGGAAAGTTGTGAAACTTTCAAAAGTATCTATAGATGACGTTAATAAATCAGCGTTGGAAGAAATCAGTAGAAGCGAAGAATGCAGATTTAAATTTTTTGAAAAGTTTGATGGCTGATAGGGCAGAAATGAACTCTGATCAGAAAAGACGCTTTAGAATAGGAATTCTAATGTTGGCGCAAGATATATTAAGCGAAAAGACGTCGGCATCCACAATTACAGTGGAAATTGTGGATGGTGACGTCTACCTGACATCGTTGGTGATCAACAACCGCGTTATACTGACCTAACACATAATAATTGGCAACAATGTCGCCAAGAACAATGTCCTTGTTGAAATACTAATATGTACTACTTACTTACTAATAATAAATTATTAAAATCCGTTTTTATTAATAGTGTTATTAGTAGTCGTTCTTGAGGACAAATGGCTGTTCTAAAATTGGTGTATTTTTTTCAAATTCTGATTTCATCATGGAGACCAACAAATCAAAAGAAGCTTTGCTCATTCTATAATAGGATTGAAACTTATCTGGATCTTGAAACAATTCTTTAAAAACAACATATGCCCCATGTTTACAGACATTCTGTCTCCAATAAGGATTTTTTTATTTGAATTTCGGTTAATTAAATTTAACCACGTTTATGGCGTGGAAGTCTCAGACACAACACCGATCACATGGAAAATGTTTTTCGAGGAAATGAGTAATGTAAGTATTCGCCTTTGAGCCGAACATTTGCTTGTCTCTAGACCAGAAAATTGCGAAGTCAGAATAATTTAATAAGAAATTACATAGGAATGATAAATGGAAAGAAGCTGTCTGCAGTCACAAATCTTAATTTTGTTTATAGACTCATGATGATCGTGACAACATGGGACTCTTACTGTGTAATGATTAAAGATCGCAAGAATAGGTCCGGTTCCAGCAACGGTATATCGGGAGCGACCTTAACGGCGCGCGCCGATCGTACGAGTACGTATGCAGTGAAATATGTAGTTTGTAGGCAGTCATTGTACGGTATTGTTGCATGATCATGCATTGTAAGTATGCGTATCTTATTGAACGTCTACATAAATATGCTTGAAACTATACAAAGAAAACGTTTAAAATATCTACTACTGAAATCAACTAGCTATCCCTAAGATATGACTACATAATCATACTACCTTTAGTCTTGATACATTGGACTTTCGTCGTTGGCAAGATATTTATATATTTATATGTATATAATAGTTATAGTTTTTCTATAAGTTATTATGTCTTTACATTAATCCTCCACAGTTGTTAAGTAGAATATAATTCACTGTTCGTCCGTACACTGTGTAATTGCAGATCATTTTATTGTCTTTTACCTGAAACGAAATTATGCTATGATTATCTGTGGATAGGATGTGACACTTCTATAACAACTTTTCTGATCAGACATTCGACATATATATATTTCCGTAATTTGCCATTCATATTAACAAATATTCTTAGATAGTAACTTATTATTTTAAATATCTGTCAGAATTTTAATCTAACTGCATATGGTTCTTTTCATCTTACATAATTATGAGTCATTGTACTTGTCTATTGCTAGTATCAAATATTTATATAACATATATAATAATAATAATACGATCTTTATTGCGATGGAAGTGAACATAGATGTACAAAATATATATTTATCGACAAATTAACAAAATAATTGAAATTGCACAAAAGGTATAAATATAATTTATATAAGTGAGGCGATATTCGCGATATATATATATATTCGCCCGTAGTATGGACAATAACTTACTTATAAACATATTACGGGCTTCAAAAACTTTTAGGACTGTCTCTGGGACGAGAGTAGGGACACTCTCAGCTTGTTGCCAAATGTACCCCAACTTTGTCTCTAATGAATACTTACGTCTTTTAAAAATAATTATAGAACAGAATTGAAAAAAGCCAAAACTAATGCTTTCGACAAATATATATTGAATCATAAAAATAATCCTCGTGCCATGTAGGATCGTGTAAAGACCGGAAATAAACCATCTACTAAATTACCTGATTCTCTAGACGCCAATAATATGAACAACTTTTTTGTAAACATAGCAAATGAAATTGTTTCAAAATTGCCTTTTAACAATGTTAACTTCTTGTTTTACTGTCATAAAACCGGTTTATCAAATGTATTATTTAATTTTAAGAAAATTCGTTATTTTGACGTCCAATTGCGGTCATCCCTATTTCTTCAAAAATATTTGAAAACATTTTTACAAGATCAAATAACATATTACAGTAGACGCTCCATTAACCGGCAAGTTCGGGACCACGGCCGTTCCGGTTAACCGATTTTCCCGGTTAATAGAATATAGGTAGAATAGATAGAATTAGGTTTAACCAGTGAAATTCACGATCAAAACTAATCAAATCACTGATAGTACACTGTGCACAATCTGTATTTTAAGTATTGCATAAGACATAGACAAACTGAGGAACACTAAATGATAAAGAGAATGGCGCGCAAAGACCAATAGGTTGCCAATAGATTGGCGGGAAGTGCTTATTTACATCTGTCAGCGCCAGAGGAGCCCGAAGGTAACCGGAAAAAGCCGATCGTGAGTCGCTCGGCTGATGCCGGTTAGTAGTGCGTGCCGGTTGCTAGAATGCCGGTTAAAAGAGCGTCTACTGTACTACGATAGACATTCTCTCCACCGTTCCTCTCAATTTGGTTTCTGGAATAAGTTGTCTACAACCCATGCATTTTTGAGCCTGACTATCAGTGTTTTAAGAAACTCCGAAGACAGGAAATATACTCAAATTACACTTTACGATCTTACCAATGCTTTCGACTGTCTGACTCACGATACTTTACTTAAAAAATTTGAATATTATAAATTTTCTTAACATTAATAACACCAAATCTCAAAGTCCAATTCTGACATTGCGCCGAAATAATAATAATGATACCCTGGTTACAGCTGTTGAGCTTCTTGGAGTTTTAATAGACAGTGGACTGACATGGGAAACCCACTGTGATGATTTATGGAAACGCTTGAATAACAAAATATATTTGATTAGATCCTTGAGTTACAATCTCTCTCCAAATTACTTACGAATGGTTAACTTTACTGTTTTCATTCAGTTATGAGTTATGCAATACTTGTTTCGGGACACTCGAGTCACATGTATAAGGTCTTTAAAAGTCAGCGAAAATGTGTTAGAATATTAGCCAGCGTTCAGTATACCGAGAATTGTAGAAATTCTTTTCAGACATTAAATATCTTAACTATATGCCATGCGTCTTTATATTGAAATGCATCCTATTTGTAAAGCAAAATATAAATCGCTTTAACTTGAACTCCTATTACCATGATTACTTAACTCGCTCCAATGATATGTTAGATTAGGTTACCTTAGACTAAGTAAATGTAGAAATAGTATAAATTATAGTGTTATCATGTGTTGCAATGTACTTCTGGATAGGATCAAAGCTTTAACACCGACGTTATTAAAAGTTGTTTTCAAGAATACGTAACCTGTAAGTCATTTTATTCTCTTAAGGAGTACATTAATAATAATTTTAGCGACATAAGATAATTTTCTATGAATAGTGCTCCTCCTCCTTGGCATTAATAAATATATTATTAAAAGAGGCGGACGACGCGCATCGGAGTTCGTAGGGTAACCCATTCAGTTTCATATGCGCAACATATGAAAACCCTCTGTCAACAGTCGCTGGAAAGTGAGAGCAAGGTTGTTAGTCGGTCTATGAAGCGAGTTGGTTTAGTATGGATATGGTGTCTGGGCTTCAATAATTCATAAACACAAACTGGTGTTCCAGTTCAAATAATGCGACGAGGAAAACAGACAAAATGAAGTTGTCACCTATTAGTCTTCGTCAACCAACCCATTCTATTCAATGCAGGTGTAATATGATCACGTCGCTGAAGATTAAATATAAACCATAAGAATGAGGATCCTGGATCCTATAGTAAGTGGACTGGGCCATTGGCAGCACTACAGTAATTCAACAGGGAAAGGATGAGGCTAGCACAACATGATAAGCACAGACAGCGCAAGACTCCATATAAACGTTGAATTTGATGTTAGATAAATCATCTAAATCTATGGTCTGAGTCAATCAGAAGACACAAGCTCTCAGCTACACTGAGCGGGCGAGAATGTGTTTAGTCACCTGCAACGAGATGATGTCGCCGGTTTTCTGCCGATCTTTGGGTGGACCAAAGAAAACAACAGAACTTTTCCAAAGATTAATAGTTGAACTATGCGGCTCGCCAGCCCGACCTAATCCATGAAGCTCAGCCCTGATGAGGCGCTCATAAAGTGGGAGATTACGGATGGGAAAACTAACATAGACATGAGTATCATCTGCATAAGGATGTACCTTACATGTTCGAACAATATTGCACAGGCATGCAATGTATATGGAAATTTTAAAAAAATTAAAAAATTAAATTGACCTAAGTTAAATCCAACCCAAGATAAGACAGTTTATAGCAAAGTAGCTAATGGTTAATCGCGTCAAAAACCTTAGAATAGTCCAAAAGTGTACGCGCAGTAATTTTGTCACGATCAGTAGTAATAACAATATCGTTGACGATAGACAACAACCTGGTGTCGGTACTATGAGTCTTTCGAAAACCAGATTTATTATATTATATTTATACTCAAGCAGTTGCTCATTCATGATTTTTCAAGAATCTTAAAGAGTCAAGGAAGAATACTTATCGGGCATGAAAAAAGTGTTAGAGTTGGCAATTTTTGACAACGGTGGGACTAGAGCTTCTTTCTTAAACGCAGGAAACACGGTTGAAATCAAACACTTATTCATAAAAAAATGTCAGGTACTGGATTAAAAATGGTATGCGTAACAAAGACATTTCCAGCAAGATGCTATCGTTACCAATGGGCCACGACATCAACGACAGGGTAATGCCGTCGACCTAGTCCATAAAGACCGCAACGAAGTGAAAATTGGCGTTAAGGTTGAGATTGTTAGATTTGTGACATTCAACTAGTTTCTCAGAAGGTGAACAAGGTGCGTTGCATATAAAAAGAAAGTAGTTATTATCGTCGTCGGGTATATTCAGACCGGCCGACAACAAACTGCATGGCTTATTCAAGACTAAACAGTCATAAAGTGCTTTCCATGCATTTTTAGATCTAAGCTGTGCTCCAGCATTAGTGAAGGCTAGATAGGCTTTCTTCTCTGTCCGAATTGCACGGTTGGTGTAGTTCTTGAGAGATTTGTATTCCTGAAGATGCTCCAGAAGGCGAGGCTTCGGAAGTTTGACAAATCAAATTTTTAGGTAGCGCAAAATTTTGTGCCGTTTTGTACCGCAAAATCCTACTAAAATACAGCAGATCAACTGAACCCGGTTCACATTCTACTTTTAACTATAGTATATTGTGAAGCCTACGAGTAGCAATGCGTAATATATTGCTACGTATACATTGATTTTCGTATTTCTATTTATTTTACAACTGTACGGAATTTGCATTGGAAGTATGTTGCTTACATATAAAATAACTGCTTATCTAGACTTTCAGAACAAAGTAACAGAGGTGCTGAAAGAAAACATTACATACATTTCCAGAACAAAAGGCATACTCTATATATAATTTACATGTAACAAATGAAATATTCATATTTTTACCACAGTATTTAGCGCTCTAGATTCCTGTAAATGATAATACAACAAAATTAAGCTCACCAGGTCTTCAACTTCTTGCTAGGCGTCTTATCAATATAGATTGCCACAGATTGTGCTAACATCAAACGGTGGCCGTGTCTTTCGCTGACCAAATCTTGGTAATCTTGGTTCAACGTATACCTAACGAAGAATAAGTAATGCTAACGCCGCCTGCTATCTATTTATCATTTGCACAATTAATTAAAAAATGTTCTATGATACTTGAATACAAATATTAGTTCACTATTTTTGCTGGCCTCTATATTTTACAGGAATATATATAATTTGTCTATATATAACGTGCAAGGCTTCGTTTAGTATATTTGTTAGCACTCACTTTAATTGATAATAGAGTACTGTTTTAGCACATTTTATTTATTATAGTCGGATATTTTTCAGTTTGGCAAAAGTCATTCCTTTCCAGGCATATACTGTGTAAGTGTTTACTTAAAAAAAATGTGACCTTATCAACTTATAATAGAAACAATAAATGATGATAAAAATACTACTTAAAACTCGTAAATATGCCGTAAGTAGTTTTGATAAAGTTTGAAGTTGTAAAGGGAAATAGGAGTGAATGAATTATGATATATTATGACATATCCTTTCTATGTTGTAATAATACTTTGTCGGATTGAATGCCGTAAAAACGTCAACGAATGCTTTGGTATTAGTGATTACTAAGCTGGCCATCTGAGTCTACATCCTAAGGATTACGTGTAGAAAATCGGTCTTGTCAACAAATAGCAATTTTTTCGTTTTTCTACATGTTTCAGGTTTGTCAAGATCTTAACGCGTAGTAAGAACTAAATGCTATAGACGGGTAGTCACTTGGCAACGCCGCCGCCGTTATTAATGCGAGCAGTGGCAGAAAAGGGAATGGAGGAGAATGACCTGGTGGCATTAAAGCGTACGTAGGATGTGAGTATCTTTTTAGTACGTAGTTCAAAATTGAAATTCCCTCTTGCAAGGAGTGTTATGATGTATGGTATGTATAAAGAATTATATTTATAATACCTTACACTGCTGTTCTTCAATTAGTATTTGTATAATATTTATGTGAAGTACCTTAGGTGATACCAACAAAGAAACATGCTCCCTCTTCAACTCTTCAAATTCAAACGTTATTAAACGAAATTATGCAACACCATTGCGCTATTTGCTGTCAGTAAAACGGATGTACTCGTAAAAAAGGACGTAAAAAAACTGCCGTATAGCTTTTTAAATCCGTGAACTCACATGATTTCTTTTGTCGTTATGAAAAGACAAGAGTTACGTAAACACACCAATTAACTGATAAGTGGGTAACTTGGAAAGGTATACAGGACGAGAAGTAATCTATTTTTGTAATGCAGATACAGCAGTTTCATAAGTAGTAGAGGTTGTCCTAACTACCGGTAAACTAGGGTTACATAAACCACTCCACCATAAGTGTGTGAGGTGAACCTGGTTACTGATTTCTGGTCTGAAAAATATGTCAGCTCAGGCTTGGTTCTATGGTCTGCTTAGGGATCCCAGAACCCCTCAGAGTCGAATTTCATAGCTTTGTTGTAATCACCTTTCATGCAGCCTGAGTGTCGCAGAAACAACTTTGCCAAAGTCTTTGAAAAGTGACTTCACTCAGCATTTTATCCCCAATTGAAGTCATCTCTCTCAGCATGGATTCATTAGTAAACGGTCAACTGTTACAAACCTTGCAACCTTCACACAATACTTAAGTGAAAATCTTGATCGGAATACTCAGGTTGACGTTATTTTCACAGACTTTTCGAAAGCATTTGACCGAATAGATGATCGTTTACTATTACATAAGCTAAAAAATATCGGTTTCTCTCCATCTCTTGTTGCTTTATTCACTTCTTATCTCACAAACCGGAGTAATTACGTGTATCACAAAGGACATAATTCTCAAAATTTTTATTCCACATCAGGTGTGCCACAAGGAACTAATCTTGGACCATTACTCTTTACAGTGTTTATTAATGATGTGGTCGATGGACTGGACTGCCACAAGTTGCTCTTTGCATATGATTTAAAGATATTTCATCCCATAAACGATCTTTCAGACTGCATTTTTCTCCAGGAACAGCTTAACAAACTTCAAACGTGGTGTCTAAATAACAGCTTACATCTGAACATATCCAAGTGTCGAATTGTTGCCTTCACCGGAAAAATTAACCCAACTAACTTCGATTATGTATTGAATGATGTTCAACTTGAGAGGTCTCTCAATATAAAGGATTTAGGTGTTACCTTCGATGCGAAATTATCATTCTCGACGCATATTCATACAATAGCTAACGCTTCTTTGAGGACTCTGGGCTTCGTGATCAGAACAACACGATTGTTTCCATCAATTGACTGCATATTACCGCTTTACTTTTCCTACGTCCGATCGAAACTGGAATATGCGTCTCTGGTATGGTCACCGTTTTATAAGTTGCACATATTTCTTCTCGAGCAGGTTCAAAGACGTCTTCTAAAATATATGAATTTCAGGCGTACAGGAGACTATCCGCCTCGTGGATACAGTCATGGTAACCTTTTGGCTACATTTAACGTGGAACCCTTGGAACTTCGCAGGTGTCATAGCGATATTAAGTTTTTGTATTCTCTTTTACACAATAAAATTGACCTGCCTGAACTACTGGCCAAACTTAACTTTCTGGTTCCTAGACAAGCGAAATATTATGTTGAAATCTCCTGTGTATAGAATATGTCGTTGCTATAATAATTTGTCTTGCAATAGTATTGACATCAACTTGTCTTCTCTACCAACCATATTAAATCAATGTAATAGTAGTTATCATTATGTCTAGATTTGCGTAGATTTGTTGAATGTATGGTATTGTTTAAGGTCATGTTGTTTGTAGTTTAGTTTTAAGATTAGTTATAGGTTTATCTATATGTATTCGATATTGCATATGTTTATATTACCTTGTCCTAGAATTGGATTTTGTATCTGTTGGACAAATATATTATTATTATTATTTGATTTGCTGACCCAGCGCACTATCTCAACCTTCCAACGAAGGTCGGATACTATTGACCGAGCTGGGGCAACTTGCCAACAGCTTCGGCTCATTCTCTGCATTTAATTTTATTTTAGTGAATATTACAATGTTTATATGTTTATGATCTTACAAATAATTGTGTATAATAATTATGTTATGTTGCGTGGCTAGATTGGGTAAGCACTTTTCGAACTATGCTGCAGGTCTTCAGAATCACAGCCTTTTGCATTTCCTTGTAGATGCTTGGTCTAATGTTGAGCTCCGTCAGCGACTCAAACAGCTTAGTGGGGATTTCACCTGTGGCTCCAATTATGATAGGGAGTATGCGCACCTGTTGTTGGCTCCATATTGATTTAACCTCTTCCGCTAAAGCAAAATACTTTTCTATTTTCTCTGTTTGCTTCTTTTTGATGTTTTCTGCGAGAGGGATCGCTATATCAATTATGTATGTGTTCTTCTTTGTTTTATCAACAATCACAATGTCCGGTCTATTGTTAGTTATAGTTCTGTCCGTTATGATTTCCCTGTTCCAGTAGATTTTACAGGTTTCTGTTTCAATCACTGCTGGAGGTGCGTATTTATAGTAAGGGTCTTCTCCAGCTGGGGGTCTTCAAATATGTGGCGAATTTCCTGGTGTAATATTTTGGCTACGTTGTCATGCCTTTCGGTGTATTGATTTCCTGCCAACATTCTGCATCCGGATATTAAGTGATCTATTGTTTCTGGTTTCTCTGTACAGAGTCTGCATACATCAGTATCAGTGTCGGTGGTGTTCATGATATGTTGCCTGTAATATCTGGTAGCGATCACCTGATCCTGTATAGAGCAGGTGAATCCTTCTGTTTCTGGGAAGATATTGGAATCAGTTAGCCAGCTGAGCGATGCTTTTTTGTCGATATGTGTCTGGTCTATCAGATGTGGGTATCTTCCATGCAGTGCCTTCCGTTTCCACTCGTCAATTAGCCTATTTGTTGTGCGTATGCGTTCAGATGGATCGTAGTTCATATCCGCTAGACGCAGTGGTGTTGCTGCCCGATCCATTTCTGCTACAGCTCTATGCATGCTGCTTTCCCCTTTTTTACTGAGAAAGTAGTTCCTGAGATTTACTATTTGTTTGTAGTTTGTATTCACAACTGATGGTATTCCTCTTCCGCCGTAATTTCTAGGTAGATGGAATCTTTCGATTGCGCTGCGGGGGTGATGACATCGGTATTTTGTGAACATCGTTCTCGTTTTTATGTCGATGTTTTTTAATTCAGTGTCAGTCCATTTTATTATTCCGAAACTGTAAGTCAGCACAGAGGTGGCATAAGCTGATACTGCCCTGGATAGATTTCTGGATGACAAGTATGCCCGCAGTAAGGTACGCAGTCTTGTGAAATACACGTTCATCAGTTCGTCTTTAGCTTTTTTTTTATCTATACCGTGGGCTTGCTGGTATCCTAGGTATTTGTATAGCTCGTCTCGATCCATACTTTTGATTCTTCCTTCATTTCTACTGCCGTCACAGACATCACTTTCAGCCCATTTTCCCTTTACCATCGCATTCGTGCGGCATTTGTCTAGTCCAAAATTCATTCGGATGTCCTTACTAAAATTACTGGTGCATCCCAGTAATGCCTTCAAGCTTTTGCTATCGCCTGCATATATTTTAAGGTCGTCCATATATAGTAAGTGGCTAATTTGGTTTTCCCCTTTGTCTAGGATGTAACCTCTTTTCATTTCATTGAGACGCATGGTTAAAGGTTTCAGTGCCATGCAAAACCAGAGGGGGCTAAGTGCATCACCTTGAAATATGCCTCTGTTTATTTTCACTTTTCCTATATCTTTTGTGGTGTTTCCGGTCTTTAGCTTTAGATTTGTTTTCCAGAGTGTCATTATTTCGGTCAAGAAACCGCATAGTGTTGGTTCAATACGGTGGATTTTGAGTGTTTCTATCAACCATGAGTGTGGTACACTGTCAAATGCCTTTTGATAGTCTATATAGACTACATGCAATGATCTTTTATTTTTCTTAGCGTCCTCAACTATAATGGAGTCTATAAGCAGTTGCTCTTTACATCCTCTAGACTTCTTCCGACATCCTTTCTGTTCTTCGTCCAGTAGCTTGTTTTCATGCAGGAAAGTATAAATTTTTTCTGTTATGATTGATGTTAGAATTTTGTAAAGAGTTGGTAAGCATGTTATGGGCCGGTATTTATCTGGTGATGCTGAAGGTACAGACGTTTTGGGTATGAGGTACGTTATGCCTTGAGTCATAAAATGCGGCATCCTTTGTGGCTGATCAACAAGTAGTGTAAAACATTTAGCAATGTGAGCATGAGTTGACTTAAATTGCTTATACCAGAAATTTTGGATTTTGTCTGGTCCTGGTGCTTTCCAGTTAAGAGTTCTTCTGGTAGCCTGCGTCACATCTTCTTGTTGGATTTGTATTTTCTGCATGGTTCTAACAGGACCTATAGAGTTTTTGACTTCTCGGATCCACTTGTTGTTAGCGTGTGTTATTGGTACAGACCATAGTTCATTCCAGTATTTCTTTACTGCCGCCGCGTTCGGAAGTTCGGCCTCAGGTGCGTTTGGTGTTCCTTCGGCGTTGTTGAGCATCTTATATAATGCTCTCTCATTATTTTCGAACAGGTTGTTTTGTTCCCTTCGCTTATTACTTTCTGTGTACCTTCTAAGTCGCGCTGCTTTCGCGGCTAATTTCTGCTTTAGGTGATCTAGGATCTCTATTATGGTTGGATTTTTTTCACTTTGTAATTGTTTTATTATTATTTCGCCTTTACGTTTTACTTTCAGGCTGGGTTTTTCCTTGTTCATTTGCGTTAGTACACCGATTTGCCTCCTGTGTTCTGATATCTGCGTGTTCAGCCTTTGTTTCCAGGGTGGTGTTCGTTTCCTTTTCTTCTCAGTTTTTTCGGGATAATTTTCCGTACATACTTTCCCTTTCCTTTGCATGCCTAAAACCGTCCTTGCGCCTACGTATATTAATTCGTGCAGTTCCTGTAATGTGGTGTCTTCCGTTATATGTGTTTCTATTAATTGATCTACTTGTTGTATTGTTGATCTTGCTTTCATTGTCATTTTAATTTTGGGTAGAAATGGTCTGTTCTCGGGATCCGTGTTATTGTATAGCACCAGTTGTTTAAAGAAGTATTGCCTTACTTCGGTGCTCTCTTTTGTCTGGCTGTCACTTTCATCCTCTAGTGTCAATACTTCCTCCAGTTGGCTTTCTTGCGATGATGTTTCTGCTCTTGTTTGGCCAATGCCAAGGTCTCTCCGCACGTTATTTCGTATTTCATGCAATCTTTCCGCTGGTATACGTTGATTATGTAAAACTGATCTAATTTGATCTGCGATATTTTGTGGAGTTCTATTCCGCAGACAAGGATTTGCTTTTATAACTTCTTCGTGGACATTCTTCATTGAAGCACTCACCGTTTCTAGTTCAGTACATGTGAAATAAATTTGTACGAGGGATTCATTTAATTCTTTCGTCCATTTGAATCTTTTCCTCGTTGAAGTAACCTCTGATGTGGGCTGAAGAACACTTTCTTCTGCAACACTATCAGCGGCTGGAACAGTGTTGTTGTTGGGATTTCCAGGTTCATTCGCGGGTCTTGTGGTTATATTCCGCAGGCTCATGCCACTCGCTCCATCAGACCCTGCGGTCGACCGGTCATCACGACGGTTCCGAACGGGGCCGGTCTGACTCCCCGTACCGCCCAAGCGTGATCTCGTAAACACAGGAGCGTATATAATTCTCACTGAAGGGGCTGCTGACCCTCATCAGCGGTTAGCTCGGATTATTATTATTATTATTATTATTATTATTATTATTATTATTATTAGAAACTTTTTATCAATCCGTACGCGTGTGGGCTGCTAAGGATATTGTCCGTGGTGTGATTTCTAGTTACATCTCCCTCCCTGTTTCCTTTCTCTCCTTCTTTTCTCTGACCCAGTGATATACCTACCAGATTACCTTATGGGTTTATGTTTCGTCAATTTCTATATTCAGAACGACTATGTTATATACTACATACAGTGAAGATAAAGAAAAACGAAGTCTTCATTCATTTCAAGGACAATATCATAATCCGTTCCTAGTTCAAGAAACAAATATTATTTCCAATCGTATTCTTCCAAACACATTATGCTTTTCGCTCTCTTACTACGTAATTAATCCGATGATTGATCATCATCGCTGTTTTCATGTAAGTTATATCTCCTATATTTGAGTTTTAAAACATAACGAATATTGATTTAAACTAACGGGGCCGGAGAGAGGGGGAAATGCGATTGCCATTAATTTTTTTTTTTTTTTTTTTTTTTTTTTTTAAGTGAGGAAAAATGCCTTAACGCACCATCAGGGACGAGACCCGTCCCCGGTGTGTGGGGCTCGCACTCACTAAAAAACCTTACTTTGTCAGGTGTAGAATCCATCCCGGAACCGCTGGTCGCATTACTTCAGGATGGCACCTCGTAGTTAGCCTCGGTCGGCTGCCTCCATTGCTTGGGTCTCTCTCTTCTTCTCTTTCAGCTCCTTCTCGACGAACGTGGCGATCTTCTGCCAGCGGTCGTGTCCGGACAACATCGTTTGCACGACGTTATCCGGCGTTAGAGGTCCTACTTCGTCTTGTAGAGCGTATCTATAGTCATTCCACCTCTCGCATTCGAAGAAGGTGTGGTGAGCATCATCTTCCGCAGAGTCGTGATACTGGCATGTCGCGTTCTCTGCTATACCCATTCGAGCCAGGTATGCGTTGAAATACTCGTGTCCGCTAAAAACTGGGTGAGGTAGTAATTTACCTCGCCGTGGTCTCGGTCCATCCACTCCGTTAGGCTGCGGATAAGTCTGGCCGTCCACCGTCCTCTCGTGTCGTTCTGCCAGCGCTCTTGCCAACGTTGTCGTGTGAGCGCTTTAGCGTCCGCCCTCGCTTGTCGTGCACCGACGTCTCGTCGTGTCTCGTAGACTCTCTTCTTTTCTTGAGCCAGTAGATGTATCGGGGTTACTCCTGCGATCACGAGCACTGCCGGTTCGGAAACCGTATGGTATGCGCTGGCGATCCTGAGTGCTCCCCGTCGCTGTACTGAAGCCATCCGCTTTCTGTACTTGTCCTGCTGTAAAGCGTCAGCCCAGATCTCGCTTCCATACAACAGTATGGAATGGGTGACGGTCATTAGCAGCCGGAGTTTACTCGCCGTCGGTCCTCCTACGTTGGCCATTAGTCGGCTCAGCGTCGTCGTTACCTTAGCGGCCTTATCGCTCGACGACTGAATCTGTTGCCAGAAGGTCATCTTGCTGTCGAGCCGCAGTCCGAGGTACTTCAGGGAAGTTGTAGTGGTTATGACTTCCGTATCCACCATCATCTCGATCTCCCTAGGGATTCTTCTCCTGGTCAGTAGAACGACCTCGGTCTTCTCCGTTGCCAGGGTCAGGCCGTGTTCGTCCATCCATGTGGTGACTCTTCTCATTATCTGGTTGAGCCTTCTCTGGGCATCCGCCTCGTCACGCGCTAGGATGACTGCCGCTATGTCGTCTGCGTATCCTATCAGATACGCATCTTGCGGCAGCTCCATTCGGAGGATCCCGTCGTAGGACACATTTCATCAGTCGGGACCCAGTATGGAACCCTGCGCCGCTCCCGCTGTTATCTTCTTCGTGCACGGTCCGCCTGCGGTGTCGTAGACCAGCTTCCTGTCGCTAAGGTAGCTGCGTATCATCCTAAGTAAATAGGATGGCGTGTCGAACGTGTTCTGCAAGGAGTCAAGAATGACGTCCCATCTCGCCGAGTTGAAGGCGTTTCTTACGTCCAATGTGATGAGCATCACCATGGGTCTCGAGTAATGATTTCCCCCTTCGAAGGTTTCCACTACCTGCGCTACGGCGCCGACGGTGGAGTGTCCCTTCCTAAAGCCATGCTGTCTCTCGGACAGGCCTCCCGCGTCGTCTATGCTGCTCTCCAGTCGTGCTTTCAGCAGCCTTTCTAGTAGCTTTCCAGCCGTGTCCAGCACACATAGCGGTCTGTATGCCGATGCCGTGCTTGGGTCGCCCTTACCTTTGCTTATCAGCACTAGTCGCTGTACCTTCCATCTCTTGCAGAACGCTCCTTCTGTTAAACAGCGGTTGTACATGTTCAGAAGCAGATCTGGGCAGACACGCGCCACAATCTTGAGAGCTTCCGTCGGAATTCCGTCGGGTCCAGGTGCCTTCCGGTTTTGTAGGGAGTTCGCTGCTTTTGACAGTTCATCTCCGCTAAAAAGCGGAATGTCGTTCAATAGCTCGTCCTCCATTTCCGCAGTTCTCTCCGGATGGGTAGGGAACAATGTGTCAACAATGTTCCGCATCCGATCTCGTTCGAGGACTGGATTCGCCGTCTTCGTCGTAAGCTTCTGCATGACGATCTTGTACCCAAGTCCCCATGGGTCGTTGTCAACGTCCTGCCGCAGCTCTTCCCACGTACGTTTCTTGCTCCTGTAGATGGCGTTCTTGAGATCTCTCTTGGCGTTCCTAAAGTCCTCGGACTCTAGTTCTGCCGCGTTCGGATCTCGTCGTCTCACTCTGGTTATTCTCCGCCTAAGCTGTAAGCATTGTTTCCGGAGGGTCGCGATCTCGTCGTTCCACCAATACGCAGATCTTCTATTGTGTTTCCTTTTCCGCGGCATAGAGGCGTCGCAGGCGCGACGTATGAGGGCCATGGTCGCGTCCGCAATATTGCCATTTGCCGCGATTGCCATTAATAGCTGCTATAATAATATAGTAATTAATATTATTTACGTTAACATTTATTGTCTAAACTCCGCGCAAAAACTGTAAACGTGAAATACTCTGTTGTTCACGACCAAAGTATGCAAGTGCTAAAGTTACCCAAAAATTTTAAATAATTGAACTCTTGATATATGTACATACAGGAAAACATATTTTGGAAAAATATCAATTATTCAGACAGATTCTTCTCTCCATGTCTGTTCAAGGTTAACAAGGTAGCTCGTTCGAAAGATGGACGTTCCGAGTCGTACCACTGTTTTCTCTAGGAAGTTTTGGACGTCAGATCTGGCGGCCTGTTATTCCGCTGTCCAGTCGTTCTTATCACTGTTGTTTATATAAAATCTTAATATTCAATATCAAGCATGATATATTGTGATTTATTTCTTCTTAAACAGAGGTTTTCGACGGAATACTACATTTATATATGTGTATATACGAGGTGCCTTTTTAAAGTAAGTACGGTTTCGAAATTCCGCTGCTGCACTGCTGCGATCGGCACTTCACGCATGTGCATTGTGATCCTTCATCGGTTGACAAGTTACAGACGCCATTACAGCAACAATCGACCGTGTTTACACTGTTTTGTGCGTATTTAAAATGCCTCCGCCGATTGAAAATCCCGCGTGAAAGCGGCTGAAATTTATCATCAGATCTGTGGATGGAGCCAACATGATGAGTGATGGAATGGTAAGGAAGTGGGTTAGAGCTTGTAAAGATGACCACAACAATGTTTATAACGACGAACGGACTGGGCAACCTTCTGTCATTACTGACGATTTGATGCAAAAAGTTAACGAAAAGGGGAAAGAGATTAGGCGCTTCACGATCTCTTCGTTAAGGACGATAACCTCAAAACGACCGTGAATCAGTGGTTATCAAATCAGGCTGTAGACTTTTATGACAACGAGATACAAAAGCTTGTCGTTTGATATGATAAATGTCTCAATAATGGCGGCAATTATGTGTAAAAGTAAGTTAAAGTACAGGCTTTCACGTAAAAATAAAATTGTTATAAAAAGTTTCCTAGTTTTTTTTATTTCGAAACGGTACTATGTACTTTAAAAACACGCCTCGTATATTTAATAATAAGAAATACAGAAGATCGGTACTAAGTACCAACCAGTAGTAACCAAAAGAGAATTCCTATATTAAAAATTTGTCTCTTTCTCACCACACCATCCACATAATTTAAGGTTAAATGTAACACAAAACGTCACTAATGAATCTTTGATTTTGTTCTGTACATGCAGGGTTTCAATCACCGTAAAAAATTTCTTGTATGCGTTGACAATACTTTTGATGTATAAACGAAAATTTAAAAACTCTAAACTTAACCATAAAGTTATGTAGCTGCCGATGACCGAAAAGTATCATTAAAGAATTTCAGTACAAAAATGTATCATGCAAGAACTAAAGTTTGGCAGTATAATACGATAGTTAAAGTAGCTGTTACCTATGACGATATTGGTAGACTACTAGCAATGTACGTAAACGTCATTTCTGTAGCATATATAGTATCTGCCAATAAATATAAATATGTATCTGTAAAGTGGTTAAAACGGATAACTAACTCATAACGGAAACAAGTCGAAAAATGAAATAAAGTTTTCTTATTTCTTTGATGCGGCCTGAGACAATAACCGATAAAGGAAATTTGACCTTTCACTTCAGACAATCGAGATGGATCGTATTTTTTGCGAATAGGTCGAGTTTTACTATCTCCAATATTCACTACAAATTGGACCTCATCGTTCCATTTTATTGCATGCCATTACTGAGGTGTCCAATTCTTATGTTCCTTAGTCCGTTTTAATCTTGTTCTTTCACCCTGACACTAAAAGCGGCTTTTCTTTAACATAAAATATAATAATCGTTTGTTTTCAGAAAACTCTTTGTTGTTCCTATTTGATTTTTATTAAAATTAAAAAGTTTATTTTGTAGGTACAAATCCCACTTTATAAGCGGCCCTGACATACATACATAGATTCTATGATTCTCTTTCCACTAGAATTTCTCTAAAGCACTTAACTGAAAATGTGTAGTGCGTCGATTTTTGCTAATAATACTTTTTAATGCGTTTCTATTGGCATTTATAATTTTACTTTTTGTTTCATATGGTGACTTTGCGGCCATTGATCTGATAATGTACTACTTATTTGAAATTAAATGTGAATTTTTCAGCGGGATATTGTCGTAGTAAAGAAGGGCGATTAAATTCGTTTTAAACCAAAGCCTTTATTGAGTAATATATACATTCTCGGTGGAATAAAAAATGCATTTAATTTGAAACATATACTATCTTTTAGCCATACTTCTTAGATTATTTCAGGATAATTGTAATAAATTTTCAATTTCTGAGTTTGATTTTCTGAATTTGGAAAATTTTATTAATGAATGAATTTGTTTATCGCGAGCTTTTCGTTTGTGAAAACACGTAGAACAACGTCCATTAGTTTACCATTTTCTAATTTGGTTACTATAGAGACAGTAGTAGGTACCTATTGTAAATATATTATGGATCAGTATACTGTCAGTATATTGGTACTAACGGGTTATATACCAAATAGCTGGAGATAGGCTCGGGTGGTCTTCATTACCAAACAGGGCAAGGCATCCTACGCGAAAGCGAAGTCGTACCGGACCATCAGTCTCACCTCTTTTCTTCTCAAAACTTTAGTGAAGATGACTGACAGGCATTTGAGGGACTCGGCTTTGGCTATCAAACCAGAAAATCTTTGACGGGGCATCCTTTCTGTCGATGGGAAGCGCGCTGCAAAAAAAGTCGAGCCAACGGTGACAAGGTGGATCGACGTCATGATAATAAAGAGAACAGTTTATATGTCACAGAGCCTATGCACTATAAAGGCGACCGTGGCAGCTAGCTGTCCATAGGACCGAGTGCTATGGTGCCTAATGGTGGACGGGCTGCTTTCCGATTCTCGGATGGCGGGCTTCCATGCACAGGGCTACGCCAATGATATCACCATCATGATCTGCGGTAAACTTGAGGTCATGGTATCCTAGATAGGATGCAAGTCGCACTCAGACGCGTGGAAGGATGGTGCAAAAGAGATCACATTAAAAAAAATCATGCCTATTTATTAATTTCAAGTATTCTGAAAATATTTAGATTTTGATTCAAGTAGCATCTTATTTTGCGTAGAAGCTGATGCTGAAATTACAACTTTTGGCATTCTAATTAGAATGTCAAGGTTGCGTCTTAGAAATGTTTTGTATCAATCTACACCAGAGACATAATTTTAAATCGATACTTTCTCGGAATAGTATCCATAAACTCCGTTTAACAGGTCGGATGTTCGTCAACCTGAAAGAAAAACTTTTTCTTTGAGATTTTCTTATCCAGAAAACTAACACATGTTTCTTTTCCTTTGGTTGGTGTTGATGGGAGTCGACGTATGAATGTTATAAGTTTATTAAATAGCTGAAAATGTAGGGTTGCCCGGAATATTCCATATATCTGAAAAGCTTGATTTTTCAATGTTCTTTTTTAAAGTAATATTAAAGCTTTCTGGGTGCTTACTAGGGCGATACCGACATTTCGGGTATCTATACCAATCGAGGTATCGATACTTACCGATGTATCGATTCCGTGCATGGTATCGATTCCAATACTGGAATCAGTTAAGTATCGACAGGTATCGATACCTTGAATCGATACCTCAAATTGATTCCTTGAATCAATACCTCGAATTGATTCCTCGAATCGATACCTTCGTATCGATACCTACGGCTGATTTGTAGATATAGATTTTTTCAGGTTGATTTCAATAATTATAGTGAATAACATATTTACGATATCAATGGTATGATCCGTTGGCTTTTTTATAATATTTACAGATATTGTGCGTGCATAATTACACTATGTATAGCGTCATTAATGTTTGAGTTAATACATGAAAAGTAGTTCCATAAATATTTGTCTAAAGACGATTTGTTTCCGATATGAGTTAGTAGCAGTAAAAGTTGTTTGTTTATTGATAGCTGAAAACCGTTTTGACAGATTTCAATACCACATATTTACAATTTTCTGGTGTAAATATTTCTACAAAAAATAAAAATAGCACCCAGTTAGTAACTTTCTTAAATTAAACAAACTCCGTGTTTGTTGTAGGTTGTTCTGTTCTCCAGAAAAAGTATTTAGAAACTAAATTCATCTGACAATAAGTAAGAATTTTCACAGCTTTGTATCGTCTACTAATATCGCTTTATGAAATATAAAAAAAAACTGTTTCATTTAGTATGACTAACTAACGGGGATTAAAATTGTTTTATGTTATAGTCAAATTGACAGTTTTGCTATTTTTATTTGTGGCAAACGCTTAATCATTTTTTAAATAATTACTTAAATCTTCATATTACAAATTACAGAAAATTTCTCATAGAAGTATATTATAGCTTGGTAGTTTTAAAAATGATTTCTTACGATACTGTAGTTGTTACCGTAGTTCGTTGGTATCGATACCTAGGTATCGTTGTATTGGTATCGGTTACAAGGCATCGATACCCAAGTATCGATTCCAAGATATCGATACCTAGGTATCGATTCCAAGATATCGATACCGATGTTATCCAAGGTATCAGCGAATCGATACCAATGATGGTATCGAATACTGGACGATGTATCGATATTTCGCTCAGCCCTAGTGTTTACTGTACAATATTTTTATATAATTCTCTTTGAAGGCTACGCATGATTTATAAAAGAACATGATTTATTTTAGAGAATAAGAATTTTGTGTTTTTGGCACAATTACACAAAGCGCGCTTCAGAGCAAATTGTGTTTGTTTTTACAATTATTGGTAAACACGCCGTGTCAGCAACTGTTTAGCAATATATTATTCAGAAGATATCATTTCCGATATGAAGCTTGCCAGTAAAACTGTGAGTCAAGTAAGAAAACTATTTTTTTAGATTCAATTAGAGGATTACAGTTATTGTTACTTCTGCTAATAATTGTATGCTTTAACTTGTTTTAAGACAAATGTCAGCAAATTATAACAATAAATTATAATACTCATATAGCACACAGACCAAGCATTTATTTATATGCTGAATAACTAATTGAATACGCTAACTGTGTGTCCCTAGAGATATTAGCAAAGATTTAGAAATTTATTACACACATGAACAACACTGAAAAGGAGGTACCACTTTGTAGATTCTTTTTGGGCTAGTGCGAAATCAAAACAGGCAACTTAAAAATTATAGTAGTGGAAATTGAATATGGGCATTAGATTTGATTAGAAGTTCGAAGATAATTTCTATTACCTTTTGTTAAAGTTGAAGCTGGTAATAACTAATATAATCGTTTACCCTGTTGGCCTAACTGACACTTGCATAACGCAGAATATTTTTCAACTTAATATTAATTTATATAAACAACTAGAAGTACCGGCAATGAGTAACTCCTTGCTACCCCCGTCGTAACTAACATTTTCATAAGTCATTTTGAAATAGATCTAGAATTTGAAAATGATTTTTTGTTAGTGTTTGGTTAAGATAGGTATGTATGTGAATAACATTTTCGCTATTTTTGATATCAAAAATTTAATATTGCCGTTTTTCCTGGTAAATTAAATAACCGGTTGAAAAGAATAGAATTTACTTATGAAGAAAGAAAAATTGTCAACTACTATTAATAGAGACACCAGAGAGTTATAAGACACCATAATCAAATCTTTTCGTCCAGCACAAGATAGCAGGTCTTAATTTTTTGGTTTACAGACTTCTCACCTTTCCTTTCAAATTTATTAAAGATGGGCTCATGTATAGTCGCTTCTAGCCTACTTTATCAGTAAGCTAGTCCGAAAATAACGGGTGATGACAAAAAAATGAGAATGCTTTAAAACTGTTTTAATGTTAAAACTAGGACATCATAGTAGTAGGCGTTGATTTGTGTCATACGCATAGCTGTCAAAATTGATTTCGAATGTTTTGCTTTCAAGAAATAATCTTAGTTTGTATAAAAATGCCGTCGAAGTAACATATTCTTCGCGAGTGTGTTGTGCAATTTTATAAACACAATGAAAAGCTAAGTCAAAAATTTACCGTGAATCATTTTAAAACAGAACGAGTTCCTAAAGGAACTTTATATAGAATTCTTTAGACAATGAAAGTGTAAAGAAAATGCGGTAGCAGGAGAATTCCTACAATAATGACTAAAAGGAACCATCTGAAAGCTAAGTTCAACAATAAAGATAAGCACAAGTCAACGAGACGCCGGCGCCGGTGCAATGATGAAATGTAATCAAAGTTATATCTGCAGAACATTAAAAAAACTTCTACTAAAGTGTAGAAAGAAAATCAGATCACCAGAATAGACCGTCGGGCAAATATCCATAATAAAGTCATAATGCTGATGGATGCTTCGAAATTTTAACAAAAAATCTTACGCGTTGGACGATGAGAGTTATTTCCCACTCAGCAAATTTCAGGTTCCTAGAAACGATCGATTTTACACAAATGATATTTCTGAATGCGATTCCAGCGTGAAATTAAAGTTCAAACGTAAATTCGAACCAAAAGTTATTCTGTACATTGCCAAGTGGTCTTGCAGTGAACCAGGAAATATACCAGAAAGAGTGTTTGGAAAAATATTGATTCCTTTTATAAAAAAGCATCACTCTGATAGTAACTATGTATTCTGGCCTGACATCGTCACATTATGCCGTAAAAACGCAGGAGTTCTTAAATAAGGAAAAGGTGAATTTGTTCCCAAAAGAGCGAAACCCTACAAACTTGCCTCAATGTCGCCCAATCGAAGGTTTTTTTTGGAAACTTAAGTTTTTTAGTATACAAAAACAACTGGACACCTAAAAACTGCCAAGAACTCGAAAAACTATTCGCACTTGTATTCGTAAAATAGACGAAAATGCTGTACAACGGTCCTTCAGAAGTATCCCTACAAAGCTGCGCCGTATGGCTGATGTAGAACCTTTTTCAACTATACATTAATGTATTTTTAATACCCTACTGCTTAAAAATACTTTCGTTATAAACTTTATTTAGAAAAATAAAAACTATAATGTTTTTAAAAATGTCTCACTTTTTGTCATCACCCGAGCAGTTTAGAAGAATCTACTAGTTTTCGTAAAAATCTGGAGTTTTTACAGGCTATTTTTATCCCTTTACTACTAAAAGTTTGAGAAAAATTTTCAAAAACTAATTTAAGAATAGTTCTGTGACATGTTTCGTAGTTTTATTGGCAAGCCGAAAGATTTTGATAACCTAAAAAACAATGGAATTGAAAAATTTAGCGTTGCACAGCACGATTTTGAAACAGAGTAGAGAATTATCGAAGTAAATGTAAAATGAATTAGATTGGTTAGTAAAAAGAAAGATAGTCAAGAATGAAAACTCGATACTCAGCTAATATCTACATACATAATCTACAAAAATATGTCTATACGAAATGACTGTGTGTGTCTGTACTGTTCCATAACTCATTCCTGCTTTTAGATAATAACATTGTGTTTGTCACTAACCTACAAAAAATACTTTCGCGGTCCTATTGTTTTGAAATACGAACATTTGTAAAGTATGTTGTGTAGCATATTTTATTCTCCAGAGCTTATTAATATAATAAAAAATGCTTCTAGCATTGTGCACGCTTGTTTCACTGTTTTGTATATTTCAATCATCGAAATAATTCTATTGAAGATAGCAGACACTATTATTGTATATTATTAAGTAATAACATACAGTATTATTTAATCATATCCATAATCTTTTAATTCCTGATTTATTTCCACTTAGAGGTCAATAAAACAATAAATAATTAAATACCAATTTATTCCATAACATATAATAATATGTTTTCGTTAAATAACTTCTTCGGTGGAAGAAATTGACATTTAATATGTGTCAAATTACTAATAATATAAATATAAATTGAAGAAGTTATTTAACGAAAACATATTATTATATGTTATGGAATAAATTGGTATTTAATTATTTATTGTTTTATTGACCTCTAAGTGGAAATAAATCAGGAATTAAAAGATAAGTACATAAAGGTCAAAAAATACATATATTAATTGCATATCCATAATATGTATAGTATCTCCGTTATCGGAGAAAAGCTTCAGATTTGTGCAAATTTGTGCATCAAGAATCGATGAGTGCACTACGTTTGAAGTTTGGGAATTATGTGTTTTATTCATTCATTAAAAATTATAACACTATGTGTGTTGTATGTCAGGGAAGTGATAATGTTCAATAATATAATTAATAAATTTGCAAATGATAAGGAAGTAATTTCTAAATCGTAATTTGTTTGCTAGTAATGGATTATAATAATTATTCCTAATACGTACAAACAATATACTCCTACTAAGGCAACGTGGGCGGAAAATTCCCTCACCTTTCCGTTTTGATTTAATATTTCTTTCTATTCCATACATCTTTTTCTCATATGTATTTCCTCTGTTATATGTGTCTGTAAAATTGAAACTGATAGCTTTTTTTATCTATTATCTTTGCGCTTTTAACTTATTCAAGGTACTTTCTTATATAAGTTACTACGAGTTTATACATGGAAGTACCAGGATATGTATTGGAATTATTGCTCTCAAAATAACGTTGGAGAGATGATAACGTTGGACACAGATAACAGCATTTTCTGATTTTTATCGCGGAAGATCATTTTTATACTATACCCTCGACTTATTTAAAATATCAACATGAAGTCTACTAGAAAATCTTCGATAAACACCGTTGGAGGTTATATTACACTAGGTTGGTACATACATATATTGTTATACCGTATATTAAGTATACATATTTTACTATTGTTGGAATTTTATTCATGTGAGACGATGAAATAACAAAAGATGTTAATATTCACACTCTCTCTCTCATGGGAAACTATTATTCATTTTGTAAACTTTCGATAGCAATACTACCCTACTGATGATATGCGCTCGTTTTATCTAGGCGTTTACTTAGGTTGGCAAAATGTCTTGCATTATATGTGTATGATATTCAATTTCGGCTTTCTGAACGAATGTGTATATTATCAATATTATATAACGATGATATGATTAAATCGCTAGGAGCGTTCTCATATCAATATTATTTTTGCCAATAAAACGTGTTTACTCTTAGTTTAATATCGAGGCTAATAATTTACATTAGAATACGAAAAGCTAACCTAGAGATTCATTTGCTATATGTATAACGTGTTATTCATTCCATGTGCTAGTGAGAAATCAATGATGACGAGATAGTTATCATTAATACAGGAATTATTAGCGTTAGATGGCATAATGTGTTTGTTAGTGTAATCATTTAAAAACATTTAAAAAATATTAACTTCATAATACATTCTCAACCACCACGAAAATTTCCACATTACTACTACTCAAATAAAAATTTGATGAAAGCGGTAAATTAGAAAAACAAACAAGTAATAGGACACTTATTCCGTTAGCCCATTGCAAACCTAACTCTGTGTTATGTTACTATTAATATACTAGTCATATCGATAATATTAGGTAAAGTAGCGAATTTTTCGATTAAATATGTTGAATTCGATAAATTGCGGTGAGTAGATGCATACGTCATTTCAGTGCAACCAGCATTTCTTTTAAGCTAAAATACTGACGCAAAAACAAAAGAGAATAAGTAATGTGATAATTATTAACTATTTTATAACTAGTCCAAACAATTAACATAAACTACACAGGTATGCGTAGATACAAAATTTACCAGCCTAAGGTCTATCGCAAACATCAAAATCGGAATCTTCTAAAACTTCCGCATGTTTTACTCTGAACAAATTTTGTGTATTTTGCCAAAAAAGGGGTTGGGGGAGGGAAAACTTTGCTTTGAAAGAAGGCTTGTAACTACGGTTCTGTTGAACTGAATTTTGCAAACTTAGTCTCGTTGGAAACAGCATTACGCCTCTAATCTAATGCTTATAAATTCAAGCCAATGTAATAAGTGATGTGGATGCTATAGAGGCGCTGTTTAAATTTTTTCGGAAATTTTGTCTTATTGAAAATATTAAATAGAAACGTACATTTTTGACTACACATTAAATTACCAACAAATCAGCTGAAATCCAGTATTGCTATCTTTTATCTATCCGAAGATATCTTGAGAAACGTGTGAATGGTAAATGTTTTTACTATAAATTTAAATTATTCTGCTTCCCCTAAACGGAATTTAGCAAATATGGTCTTATTACAGGGAATTTTCCTTGGCCTATATTTAGTGAGGCAAACTGTTTTATATTATTTCGTCCATCGCCGTTAGTGGGCGTTAAGTTAAATTTAAATACGTAAATTTTGTGATTTTTAAAAATAACAGTGCTTGGAAGATTATATTTATGTTCATACTATAAAATAATGAATTAAAAGGCTTAAGATTTTAGTGAACAGCTTAGCGGTACAATTGAAATAAACAATGCAACAAAACAACAAAAAAGGAAACAACATAATAAAGTCAATATCACTGGCGGGCAAAATCTTCAAATTATCACCCATCATGTTCTATGCAAACGTTCACTTTACGAAAAGTGGATAGAACTACAGTCTCTATTTCTGCCCTAGAAATAATTTGAACGGTATTTTCAAATTCTCACAACCAAGTTATTACGAGCAGTGGATCACTTTGTAAAAATCTGATATTTTATTCGTTTCCACAAATAAAAATCTAAAGTCAAATTTGGGGTCCTGTGTGGCCAAGGAAATAGAATTTAGCCTATATTTTTAATCTTTAGTCAAAAATGTATGTTTCTATTTAATATTTTCGATAAGAAACAAAATTTTCATAAAAATTTAAACTGCGCCCTCTAGCACGCACGTTACTTAATCGATTGACTTGAATTTGTAAGCGTAGATTGGAGGAGTAATGCTGTTTCCCACAAAACTAAGTTTGCAAAATTCGGTTCAGAATCTGAGTTATAAGTGTGGCAAAATACACAACATTTGTGCAGTGTAAAATATGCAAACCGTTCCTGAGATATCGCCGAGCGTCATTCTTAGTTGGCCACCCGGTACAATAGATTATGTTTTAAATATATAGAGTGTGCTCGTGAATTCTGTTCAACAGTGTACTGTAATATAAATATAATGCTCTACTTTACAGTATGCATATTTTCAGAACCACTCAGATGCTAGAGTTTTATCATCTATGCTTACTCTGCCGCATTGCATAAATATATATTACTGCATATGTGCATATACAGTATTACTTATTTGCGATTATCGTTCCTCTTATTACACTTCCACTTCAATGAAACGATAGAAATTAAGAGCTTACTATTGTTTTCGTTATAATATCTCAATTGCGTATTAAAGATATGTATATCACTTTTTTCCAAATATTTGGTAATATCCTATACAATGAACTCTATACAAATTTTATCTAACGATTGCGACCTCTGAAGATCGTTTTGAGTGGATGTTGAACATATGTACAGGGTGCGCCACTAAGAGAGGTAAGCGGCTGCATCGCAGAAAGTATTTGTTCCAGGTTCTGCTGGAACAAATTTTGATAGTTATAGTAGCCAAGAGAAATTTCTGGAAATTATTTTCAAGTTCCAGATTTTACCGCTAGGTGGCGTAACTGCTATGTTCAAATCTAAAAAAAAAAATTCCTATTATCTCAGAAAATCGCAGAATAACCTATAACTTTGATATCATCAATTGAAAGCCTATTCAATACCAGATATTTTTATTTAGTGACATTTTTTCCGTATCTGTATTAATAAGGGAGAGGGAAGACCATCTATTCGTCAATGTTTAAAATTTAATATTGCCGTTACTATTCAACGTATCCGAACAAATTTGGACTCGTTTGCAAGGAAATTGTGTGGACTTTAAACAGTGTCTATATGCTATATCCATTAGTTTCAAACTGATAAACTAGAGGTCACTTTTTGCAGCGGTAACATATTTTTACGATTATCTTAAAAATATTAAATAGAACGATACTATTGCGTTAATAGGTTCGTAAGCCGATTTAAATTACACATATTTTACTGAAAATCGCATCTCGATATCTCTATTTATTCCCAGGTTATTGCGAAAAAAGTCTACGAAGAATAAAGACACAAACGAGTCAGGCACTAATAACTTAAAAACTAAGTTGGCGTTGGAAAACATTGCACATCTCTAATGACAGTATTATAATGTCAAATTATTTATTTTGTCTTCCGTTGAAGTTCACTTGGACCATTCAAAATGCTTATTACAAATTTTGAGAGCATCGATATGATAGCAATTTACTTTGAGTGTTTGCAGAATGCAGCAATAGCTCAAAGAGAGTACGCGTTACGATATCCACATCGCCATCATTTCGAAAGAAGAGTTTTTTCGCGTTTGGTTCAGCGATTGAAATTACACAGTTTAACTAGTCGCTCGTTGAAAAGTTGGAAGTCCAGTGGCACGTAATCGCTGAACCAACGCGGAAATGTTTTTCCCGCAGAACCTAGGACAAATAGGTACTTTCCGAGATACAGCCGCTTACCTCTCTTAGTGGCGCATCCTGTAGATACATCGAATGAATCAAGAAGCGCATTTTAGCACGGTAGCAGACGTCGATGTCAATTTACTTCATGAATTATATCCTGGCACTGGAACAAGTACAACCGGAGAGAATTCCCACAAATATGTGCCATTTCAAATTGAAACCCAAGAACGCGAAGGAGTCGTCCCTCTTCAAACTAAATTTCGTTGAATGACGTTGAATGTTACTTCTATGCAGGTCTACTACGTAAACTTTATATTTATTTATGTTGCCAATGTCAGTATTGTCGCGGATATTTTGACGATGTTGTTTTACATAGTACATGTACAACTATACTACAAAAAACTCATATTTACTCATTTTTACTGGTGTAGAAATAGTAGAGAAAAACCAAATAATACATTATATAAAATAAGATTTAACTGAAGTAGAAATGTTGCGGGACCCAATCATCTATGTTTCGCCTACTCTTCAATCACGTAGATTTCAAATCGAAGACTTCCAACCTGTCGCTAATTTGCTCATCAATCTTTGTCGTGACTATACACTTTAATTTTATCAATATCATGAATTTCACAGAAATATATGTATTACGTACATATATTTCAATATAAATAACGTAATAACAATCTGTTACATATTTCTTCAGTTGTAGCGTTATTCCTCAATACATTGCAAAGATATTGCTATATTAACTGTGTACAGAATAAAATCTTTTAGTGAATTAAATGTCACAGACAATAATATGTGATTCCTTTGATACAAACGCAAACATCAAAGGAGTGTATTAATATCGGATGACCCTGAGGAATACATGAAGACTCTAACATGAAGTTAAGTAAGCTCTGGATCGTACAATATTTAAAATTCTGTAAATATATGCAGGTTAGTAAATAATTTATATTTTTGACTGATTATTAAAGCTTTTATTAATAGAATTAAAAGTATTTACTTTTCAATTATTTTTAATTTTCGTCGAATCCTTTTGTTTCTGTCTTTCCACCGCTTTTAGAAATTCTAAAAGTGGCCCGTAAAACTTATCAACTCAACTAATAGTTGATGGTATCGAAATTGAAGATTGGTTCTTCAAGGATAAAACCATGAATATTTTGTAATAAAATTGACAAATGCATCTATAACACTGAGGAGCAGAAAAGAAACTGTTTTGTGTTAGAAAGAAAAATATGTGATACTGATTAAATTTTTTTCTTCAAAACTTAAAAGATTAAATGGTTTACCTCCATCCTACAAGGCTTCAAATTTCAAACACTTAAATACTTTTTACGTTCTTAAATACACAATACTTAAACATTCTGAATCACCTTTGTAAGAAATAACGATTTTCTGCTACATTTGACTTATTGAACATCCTTCCGCATGGTCTAGAAATCATCGGTCAACATATTAGCATTCCATTTGCCTTGCCAGCTCTTTTCTTCTTGATGTAAATGTTCTCGCTCATCGCTTACTTCCCCAAAATTTTCCGGAAAAAAATTAGGTGTGATTGCGAGAAGTATACTTTTAAAGCATACTACAACCCAACTGTTCATAAGATATTATAGGATTGTTGACAATATTACGGTTGAGTTCCACCTTTTGATTTCTCAAAAACCGTGAATAACTTTTTCGAATGTTCCCTAAACTACTTTCTCCAGTGTATTCAACAGTCCATAGTCTTTACATCACGCACTAGTGACCGCATAAATGCACCCACAAACATTCATTCTTTCATTTTCCTTTTTACGAAATTCTTCATTAATCCTAATTTGATATGTAACGGCAGTACATATCACTTTTATGATTATGCAGTCCGTTATTCCTCATTCTTTTCTAATATAGTTGTTTTTTTCTAACCCTGTTACCCTGTTTATATAAAAACAACAGCTCTTTATATAGCTACGTAGCAGATCAACATCAAGTGGAATAACCTTCAAACTGCCACAAATATTCTATTCATACACTGCATATTCGAGCTTTTCTTTAACCTTTTTTTTAAGTTAAAGTTTTCATATGTTTCTTTCATACCAGCTGATGAGCTATAGCCATTCATTGCCGTTATGCAGAAACAAATATTTTACACTAAATTTAGGGAAACCAATGAACAAACGCCATAAAAGAAAAAAAATCATTACAAAACACTAAGTCACTTTCGTCAGCAAAATATAAATTGAAAATGTCAATTACGACAAATATACAGGATAATAACTTGAACTACGAAAGCCTATTGATAGGAGAGGGTGGTGGGGGTTAAAATTAAATGTATCCATTTTAGAAGCATTGTCTGTTTTGTATGAGAGGAATGTCAGTGGTTATGTCAAATACTATGGCAAATTATAAAACCACTTTATAATTTGCACTTTTTCATTAATTGTGTATTCCATTAGGATAGTTTGATGGTTCGGTAAAGTATTTGACATAACCTCTGACATTCCTGTCATATAATAAGTTGACAATAGTAAAATGGATACATTTAATTTTAACCCCCACCACCCTCTCCTATCAATAGGCTTTCATAGTTCAAGTTGTTAGCCTGTATACGTATATGTTAGTATGTCTATTGCATTGGAGAAAATTCCATCCTTTTATTCTGTAATTAAGCATTTCAGACTGCTTTTTGGATAACTTTAAATCTCGTATGAGATCGTTAGGCTCTTCTTGATTCAGTAAATCAGGCTCAAATGAACAGCTTGGTTCAAAAATTGTACCACCAAAATCTGTTTCTTTAATTGATTGATAATTTGAACACGTAGTCGATAACAACCTTAATAATAATAATAACATTGTATGACTGATTTTCGATTGTGAAGACAACTACAAGGGCTTCCTTTTCGAATTATATAATTCATCAATAGCGTATAGTATATTTGCAAGAAATAGATAACCGTAGAATAAAAATTCACGAAATAGACTTAAAATTGTTAGAAACAACTCAGGCTAACAAAGTTTCTGCGTTATTGATTTCGTATTTATTTTTCTTTCAACGACGGCCGCCTTAAGTACTCATGTCAGAGGTAGGCTTAATAGGATAAAGACCAAGGATCACGCAGAAACCACCGTTATAATATTTGACGTCATTTGCGTTCGTTTATACGTATTTCTCTTTCTGCTCCTTTTTGTCTTCAATAGGCTATTAAAGAAATCTAAAATCCTGCTGATAGACTTTTGAAATCCACGTAATTTGGTGAACGTTTTATACAGAGTTGGCATATTTTCAACTGTCTAAATAATTGCTTGTTGGGTAAGATAAATAAATATGTAGGTCAGACAAATTTTACAGCACAGAACAATTTTATGAATGGGGTCTGCATTTAGTTTCAACACAAATATTTTCTTGGATATAGATGGTACTTCAGTGCAGATTTGCTCGGATTCTTATTTTTAATGATATTGATTTATTTGTCATATGTACTATACGTTTTCAACCCTAGTAATTATGTAAAGATTTTCGGTTATTTCTATATCAGTTTCTTCGTTAGGTAAACTATAATAAAATAAATATTATTACTTTTTAGATTGAGAAGGTGTGACTATTGCGGAGTATCCAATTTATTATGACTATCTCATTAAGAATGAAACTTCGCTGTAAAAGTGTTCTATAAATTTGTATCACAGACAGCTTAACTGAGGCCATTTTAATCGTAATTCTACTTTGCGATCTACAACATTACCAATGAGAATTAAGTTCATAAACGGAGATACATTTTAATGAGCTAAACTTTAAAATGCAGCAATACAGTTTAATGTATATTACAATCCGTCAGTAAACTTACTACCGTAATTTTAGATAGGTAGCAGTTTGGTAGCGTGGAAAAAAGCCTTACTTCATTTCCATTTCTCGAAATGTTTGCACTCAGGATTTATTTAAATACAACTAAGATATTTAGAAATGGACAAATCTGAAAACATTGAAATACCAGATAGTTGCAGGAATGTGGATGATATTAAATGATTTTTGTTAATATTGTTTTCGTTCGGATTATAGTTATGAGACGGTCTTGCTGGAGTAACTAATGGTCAATTACTACTGAACTAGTAATTTTACAATTTTAGCCTTGCTAAACTTCAGTAAGGCCTTTGATTTTGTGAATTAAAATCTGATGCAGCTTCTTCTAGATGTGATGGCGTTTTCTAATGCGCCTGCAGACCTTAATAGACGTTGTCTGAACGGTACAAAACACAGCGCGCAGCTATAGGATAAGACCAATTCATTACTTGTTACCCAGGTACCCTTTTTTGCTGCGTGTGACTGGCATTGCGTTGATCACCTGAACCGATTATCACTTTTCAATTTTGCCTTACAAAGTAATTAGACCATTCATTATGAAATTTCATGTTATAATTTTTGGTAGAAATAAAGGTTGCAATAAACTGTAGAGATTTATATCAATATTGTATTGAGACCGACTTTCTGTATGTGCAAAAGTAAAAAGAGTGGATTTAATTATAAATAACCCTTAAATGTAAACCACAAGGCATTAAAGATGCAAGTGCTATATATTTGTATAATAAAATACTTTACCTACACCATATAATAAAATTCACTTGGATGTGCACAGGGCTGCAACAGGTTTATCGGTCCTGCCCCTCCTCTTACTCCACATAAAACCGCCCTCTTAAAAGCCTCATTTACCTTCTTTATTGATTAACAGTAAATAGTGGAAACATAATGATGATGGAGGATTCTGAACAGCAACCAATAAGTAGAGAACGCATAGTCGGTTATGAAGATCTAAAGATCAGAAGTAGTCTTTACTATTATAACGTTTAAAGAGGTTACTAAACTAGAAAATACCATCTTCTGAGACTTTAGTCACAACTTCACACAAGAGATAGCCTAAAAAAAACTATATAAAATTTGTAATAAACCTTCCGATAGCTCAATTCGCTCAAACTTGTGTCTGATAATTTTGTGTTTATTAAGCTAAAGGCTTCTCAATTTGGTTCTGCTAATTTCATACTGGTAGCCCACGTGTTTGTGATTGTAGCAGTTCAAGAATTCTATGTCGCTGTAACTATGACTTTCTACAATCTTTGAAGTGCTGCAATAAATAAACTTACTACAAGGGTTAGTCGGAAGATAAATATATGCGCTTTCAGCTTGAGAACTACAGCAAAAACAAGCTTAATTTATGTCTTATCTCCACAACCACTTAATCTGCGAAGAATTTGAGTGTCAGTGTATACTCCATGGCGAAGTACTAGCATTATCGATATAAAAAATGTGAATGAGTACCTATAAGGTATCTATAAATTCTATACTGCGTTGAAAACAGCAACATTAAATCAATGCTATAATTGATCGAGAAAACTGGGCAGTAATGACTACAGGCATACCAAATGCAACTATTGTGTAGTAGATTTTATTCAGAGGTATTTACTTGACACGCTCTCTGAAATAAGCTTTACCCGAAAGAAACGATGGAAGTAGGTTAAATCAATAGAACAGCCTGGTCAATGTATTTGCAATTTAAAAACAAATTCCATTAAGTTTTAAAACAAGTACAACATAACATAAAATCCATTTCGTAATGTAACTTTAATGGAAATCGTAATTTTACAATTTCAGTATTGGTTGTCTAGCAATTAAATGACATTCCGCATTATCATGTTGTCGTTCATAGACATTTTTAGCCCCTATCGGTCCGCATAGTTAAATTTATAATATTCATTCTTCTATGTATTAATTATATTCTCAAAAATGTATTTTGTTTACTTAATTTTTAAATAAATGTGGTCTTTATTTTCTTTGAAGAAATCGAAATTACGCCTGAATTTTGGATTTGTTGAATTTTGATGACTCGACGTTTCTGTAGTTCATCAACTGCGGTCTAGCCTTGGGGTAATAATGAGTTAATAATGTGTAGTGAGGTTTGTGTGATTCGAATTATTAACGAGCTAAGCAGATTAAATACTATGCTATTTATAATTAAAACAAACTTATATTTAAGTTACAGGTATATATGCAAACCTATACGCAATGCATTTATGCATTTAGGTTTAACAAGTAGTGTTATTACTCACCCAGTTAACACTAACTTACAGCAAATATTTTCTAGAGATTAGTGTTTCTGGAGCTAGCTTGATTGTTCCCGTCTCTATATTATGATATACAGGATAACAACTTCAACTACGAAAACCTATTGATAGGGGAAGGTAGTGGGAGATAAAATTAAATGTATCCATTTTAGTATTGTCAACTGTTTGTATGACAGTAATGTCAGTGGATATGTCAAATATAGACACATCGAAAAAAATCATAATTAAAGTAGGCTATGTGAATGGATTGTTACTTTAGCCACTTTCACATAATGACATTTATTCCTTGAGATTTAATTTGAGGTTATAAAGGTTATAAACTAAAGTTACAATAAAATGTCAAGTAATAAATGTCATTATGTGATAGTGGCTAAAGTAACGATCAAAAACATTTACATAGCCTACCCTAATTATGTTTTTTTTCGATGGCACGTTCCTATGGCAAATTATAAAACCACTTTATAATTTGCAATTTTTCATTAATTGTGTATTCCTAGGATAAAGTTTGATGGTTCGGTAAAGTGGGTAAAGTATTTGACACGACCACTGACATTCCTGTCATATAAAAAGTTGACAATAGTAAAATGGATACATTTAAGTTGAACTCTCACCACCCTCTCCTATCAATAGGCTTTCGTTGATGCATTTACACTGTTGCTATTGCTGCTTATAGTATCTCAAATTAATGGGAACCAGTCATCTTTTATTTTCAAGCTAGGTTTGCTCTGGTCGTGTATGACTTCCTGGGTTACAATTATGTCGAAGTCACACGGCATCTTGTATGCACAGTCTTTGGTTCTCTGATTTACTTTGTCTGGTTTTGTTCTGGTTAGCATTGATCTGTCGGTATTTGTTGTTTTTATTGCAGTTTTTGCGTTATGCGTTCTGACCGTCGTATGTACCTACATACGTGGTATATGTTCTGGCTTTTTGTTTTTCTTGAATGTATTGTCCTCTGTGCGTCATAATGTTATCGTCTCATCCATATATCTGAGTCATAATTGTGATTTTATGCTGTATGTGCCTATCGTGTCTACCATATTTGGTTAGAATTCTTCTTGTTGGTTAGTATGGAGGACAAGGGGCAATCCATTACTCATCACTTCAAAGTACAAATTGTTAAAACTGTAATAGCAGTGTTAGTACACTCGTTGCGTGAAACTACACTTCATAATACTCGTACTGTAGCAGTATCATTAATAAATCAAAGCTATATTATCATACCGTTTTGATTTAAAGCTAAATACAATAAACTATTGCACATAGAGAATAAAGAAAACTTTGCTGTATACTAAAGCTTTATGAAAACACATCTAGGTACTACAAATGACATAACAAATTGTGGAAAAAAGTTAACTAAGAAATTAATTAATTTGGCAAGAAAAAGCTATTATGTTTCTTCTACAATCTAGTAAAGGTATTTCAATTCGTGAGAATAAAACCTTTTGATCAATTCTGCAAGGTGGCTATACATGCTCACATTTAAACCATGGTAATTTAATAATAAAACGCTTCTAAATTGCTCCCAGCGAATTACTCTTATATAAGAAATGTGACCAAATAAACGAGAACCGAATAATAATGTTCAATTCTCACAAAAGAGAAATGTTAAACTATATAACCAACCATCTTCCAATCATTCCAATGATATAGCCAGAATAGAAATACAGTTCATATAGTGTACTTATTGTGTTAAATTTGCTGACATAGAACACTGTATCGGGTTTTAAAATGTTTAAATTCAGTCTTGAACTTGTAGAGATCTGTAATCATTAAACATGGCAAATTTGTATTTAATTTACATTATGAAAAATAAAAATCACGTGGGATGGATAAGCGAGCTCAGCGAATACTTATATAGGATACGATTACGTACTAGATAATTTGCAACTCAAGGTTGCTATTAGATGTACAACTAGCTGGCCGATTACAAATCTGATAACCTCGGAACTATCTGCCGCTATCTACGTAGTATAAATATAGCACCTTTAGTAATCATTCAACGTTTCACTTCACAAATTGACATCCATTGGTAAGGTATAAGTGGAAAACTACGATGCTCTTATCCGCAAATTCAAACGCGCTCCATTTTTTCAAAAGTACGAGACACTCTTGCAGGATGGTAATAGTGCAACAAAAAATATCACCACTGATAAAAACGACAGTATTTTTATTTTTGCACTGTAACACGATTGACAAGTAATAAATTAAAATAAATATCGATAAGGAATGGGGATAAAAACCCACAACATATCATATAATATATATTGTAATTGTTCTTATATATTTATGTAAATAAAATCAAATAAAATTAATGACGCGTATTATTCATTTAAGATCCTGAAAGCTACAAACGTGCTCACTGTCTGCTGTTATTAGAAATAATAGCATACAGTTTAAGATAAATAGGAAAAGATAGAAAGATGTTTCAGTGATATTTCCAATTTATCTTTTTAAAAATTATCGGGCTTATCTGACTTATCGGGAATACTTTCTTTGTTCCACTGCATATTGTTTATTAATGTTTAATTAAATTGGGTTCACGTGGTTGATATACTGCTCTGCAAAAAAATATTGATTTAAGTCGAAACCAATGTGATCGGTTTATTTTTTATAATGCAAATCCAATTTCCATAAATTCGCTCGTACGGACTGGTATTTATTTTAAAGATATTGAAGCGCTGGAATCATAAATCTTCAAAATCGATGATAGGTGTCATTAAAACGTATGAAAGCATGGATAAAAAACTACGCGTGCTGAATTTCGGGGAGACGTGTATGTGTACGTACATATCCATCCAGCGTATATCACGAAATATATAAGTAAACATCGGCAGGATAGTGCTTTACGATACGACAGCTGTGGCTTATGTAATCAAGCTTTTAGAATATATGTATATTTTATATTCACATTCGCATTTCATGTATGAATACTATGAATTCACTGCAATATCTAGAAAAATGTTACGTCTGAATAACATTTAACTTTCGCAAATGCTATAAGAAATAAGAGTATGTAAGAATATAAAAATACATAGGTATCTACATTGCAATGATTTCTAAGAAAATAAAAACCAATAAGCTGTAAAGTAATTCATCTACATAATTTCACATATGTAGCAACATAATTCAATTATGATAACCACATCTAAACATATCACTTCTAAGCTATTAGACCAGCGGTTCTCAACCTTTTAGGTCCTACGACCCCCTTTTTAGGTCAAATATTTAGGCGACCCCTATGAATTGGAAAGTTAAATTACCATGCTAATTATATCTACAATAGATAAATGTTTATGTTTACTAAAGCAAAAGTAGTGCAAAAACTATGTAATCTTGTTTTCAAATACATTGATCTTAAATTAAAAATATTTGTTTTCATTTTTTCTTTCCAAATCTGCGACCCCCCTAGACATGTTCCGCGACCCCCAAAGGGGTCGCAACCCACCGGTTGAGAACCCCTGTATTAGACGATTACAAAAATCATTATAATGTAGCTAAAAGAAGAAGTAAGATCAATTTAGCATTGATAATATGCTTAAAGAACATGTTGGAGTATGTTTTGACGGCAAGAACGACTGTTTACATTGTATTGTTACTTTACCATAGCACGTTAACTTTTCGAAATTTTGAAGAACCATATTCACATTTACCTTCGATGACAAAAGGTAAATTTAGAAGAATAGAAGCAAATTTTGTGCTGTTTGGACGAGTTTATCAGGTGTTAAATCCACAAAAAAGTGTAGTTGATAATGAAGAAGGAGGAATACCTTGGCTTATTTCGCCTCAGTTCGAGCAGCCGAAGATCTAGGACTAAGTAAATACGACTACCACAAGCTGCTCTCGCCAATATATTATGGTCATTTATTTCTATACATATGTATAATATACGTACAATATTTTATTCATATATTTGGTATTTTGTAAGACCACCTTTTGCTTTAATTACGGCATTTACTCTGCTAGACATTGACGGTACTAAACGTTGACAAATATCAGGGAAAGTCACTGTAACATTTTGTCTTCATATTTGTTTTTGCAATTGTATTTTGAGAGCTTTAGCTTAAGCATGCGCCACAAATTTTTAGTTGGTAACAAATTCGATGATTGCACTAGTTACTCAAATTGATGGATCCCGTTCTCACTCAACAACTGCATGAAACATCAGAATTTCATGTTGAAATAAATATGCTATATAAATCATATATACAATAATAAATATAATAATAATAATAAATGTGGCTATGTTTGATTCCAGAAGCGATGCAATCAGGAGAAAATGCTTCCCCCGCACTATGGAAAACGAATTGAGCTCTTGGGCTACAAAAAGTTAAATTAGATAATTAAAAAGCTACGCTCATATGAACAAAAGTCTACATACGGACAGCAAAATGTAAACATGTCGCTTACACGCTTACATTTTGCTGCCCGTATGTAGACTTTTGTTCATATGTGTATATATTTTTACAAATTTTGTACACCAAAGGAACAAAATATGGTTGGTTAACTTATCCCTGTATTTGGTTCATCAGACCATATAATCTTTGACTAACTCTTAAAAGTCCAATTATTGTACGTTCTTGCCTACAGCAAACGATTCTTCGTGTGTTGCTGGCTCAGATATGGCAAAATTTATATAAAGAGAGGATTATAATACCGAATTGTACGTTTCAACGTCATACAATATGCATTAATAAATATCCGTTTGTTTCGTTTGGATATTCCCAGCATGGTAACAAATAATAAAACTTTTCATGGGTGCCCCAGACATATGTCCAATGCTCTACATATCTATACATTTAAACAAAAACGTTAAGTTTTTATTTTAGTATTAAGTGATTATTTTTTTCCAACGCTATAGAGAAGAAAATCTCATTACTATATAAAAACTGAACTAAAATGAGCAAATGCTAAGATGAAGCACAACTCCTTTCCTATCAGTGTTGTACTTCTACATCTTTCCAACATTTTTTTTGTTATTTTTTATTGGAGATTGAAATTTAGCGGTATACATATTTGCATTTTGTTGAATCTTTCATGCGTTTGTATACGTTTCAATCATAACTACTTTAGAACGTTTTTCTTCGTACATGGAGCATCGTTGTACAAAGAATTTATATATATGTATGTATATATGTAGTATCCTTACTGAAGATAAGTTAAGTTTATAAGTTAAGTTTATAACAGGTCTGTAACAGCTTCGAAACCAAACTTGACTTCTGTCGGTCTTTTTTTTTTTGAGAATCTCCGGTTTCAAAGATAATGTTTCTTTTGTTTCCGGCAGACTAGCCTGCATAGTATGGTATAGTTGTCAGATATAGTAGCCTTTACTACTTTTCTTTTATATCTTTTTTTTTCACCGCATAGTTTCTTGAACTCCAAACCTCTGAACAAAGTGCTGCAAGAATATTTATTAAATATTTTTAGTGATTACTCAGATTATATTGCTAATAAATAACAGATATATCATAGGCGTGTTAAAAAAAATCCATAAAATGTGTTCATTGTTCACATCGCGTAAAACACAGCGGTTTGTTGTCACTTGTACTTTGAAATTAGTTGACAGATCAATATCAAATAACGCGGATGTGTAACGATGATAAGACTAAGAAAATGACTGAAGGCAAATTATTGGAGAATTTTATTCGAACCATGTGGCAAAAAAAGGAGGTAACGGGGTGGTCTGGACTACCCCCACCACTACGCCTTCGGTATCACACTGGTGCGCTCTTAGATAATTCCAAACTGTGCGAGGTTCCGGAGATGACACTGGATTGGCGAGCGCTATGTAAATAATTGTTAATAATATATACAAGCTGATGCAATGTGACATAGCAAAAAAATATACAGATACTATGACGTAAGCAAGATGACGGTGATAATGTATTGTAATGGATGCACTTGTTTGTTGTTAAATATATAAATAAGACAGATACCTGAGATGTAAGCAAGGTGGCGGAAGCAAAATGACAAGCGGCCAACACAAAGGAGTCCTAAGTAATATGACGATGTAAGACGGTGGTAATCGAAACGGTTGTACGTACTCAGCTAAACCTGGTGCTTAGTTATTCTCCTTACGAACAATGGTGTAGATGTAAGTAGAGAGGCATAATGAAGTGTCACTCAGTTATAATTTGGCTTCCGACAACCAACGTCACATTCAAGATCCAGATATTTGAAAGAGTATCTGAAGTAAACTCTAGAGTAAAGCGTTTCAATTTAATTGAGCAATAAAACTGATGTACCTATCAATCAAGACCCGATTGGTTGGGTAAAACTCATGATAATATAACTAAATCCATAACAGCAGCAACTTGAAAAAAGATAGAGCCGACGTTCTCTTCCGAAAATTTTAAGGAAAAATAACCAAGATGGATGGATTTTTATGACGCGAAAACTGTAACATTCAAGGATATATGGAGTGTATGCGGAATACTTTTGAAGCCTTCACATGAAAACGTAATTATGGACGACAAATCTTATTTTACTTTAGATGGTCTGATTGTGCAGGAAATAACAGTTATTTTTATCAAAATGTCGTTAACGTACCTCCTAAAGTTAAATTTAAACGGTATGAAAAATTTCCTAAAAAGGTGTTGATGTGGTTACCCATTAGTGATAAAGACAGATCTTCTGCGTGCGGTTATCTATTAATCAAAATATATATGACGAGGAATGTATTTGTAAAAGACTAGTTTCTTTTATATAAAAATATGAGGATGACAAATACATCTTTTGGTCAAATATGGTAAGAGCCCATTATGGAGCGGTAAGCATACAGATGTTTGAATGGTATAATATCAAGTGCATACCTCGTGCTGCAAACGTAGTAAATATACCTCAGCTGAGACATATTGAAAGGTTTTGGTATCAACTTAAACAAAAATTATATGAAGATGGTTGGGAAGTGAAGGCCGCCGAAGAATTAATTACTCCACTTCTCCATTTTAACAAACGACACTTTCACAAATGTAAGACTAGTAGCGGACAATGGCCCAGATTATGTTATCTGTCATTAATCTTTATTGTTGCTACTGTTTTTGATTACCTTTTGTTGTCTGTAGTTTATGGAACAATGTTATATGTACTGTACGGAATGTTTATTAATACACCTATAGGAGCTTACAAGATACTGTTACAGTGGAAGGCAGAAATGTCACCATATTCCACTTTAAACTTACCTACTAAAAATGTCGTGTAAATTTGTACATTTTACTTTTTAAATAATTAAGATCAATTTACAACTCCTATAGGTATACATATTTCTAACTATATATTAAATTAATGACGTATCTAGTACCACGAAGAAAGTAAAATCGTTGCGCCCGCTTGTTGCTTGCAGTAGGTTTGCCGAAGTTTGTGTGGAATATTTTAATTTAAAAAATATCAATATATTTTGATTTACAACCTTACTTATTTTTCTATAGTAAACGGCATAGTAAAAATGTATATTTTATAATGATATGTGGTTCTTACTACACCGGTTCCTTTAAAATGTTACTCTTCCTACCAGAGTTTACAAAACCATGAACGAGAACTTTCAGTTTATCTTAAGGCAAACAGAAAATCGTAAATTAATTATTAACGAAGAGATACATTAAATACCTAAATAAAATTTCTGAATATTTACACAGGAATGCTATTATTTTGTACATAATTAAATTCCATCGACATTTCTAAGAAAACGCTTAAGGTAGTAAGGAATTTGTCAATGTTTTTTACGTCGATTAATTAGGAATTAATGTTATCAAAATTAAAATAAAATGTGGATACAGTATTTATTTTACATGCGTATCCCAGAATAGTATGTTCTTTATATAATAATTTTGTGCATAAGTACCTACCTAACTAAAATTTTAGAACTTTATCAATATGTCATTTTTGCTTTCGTTTTTTTATATATTAACTACTTTTCCCTCTTAACCACGCATTCGTTATTACGTATAAAATTATATCTCAGTTAATTGGAACAGACGAGTAGTCATGCAATTTACATTTACAATCGAAATTAAAAAAAAAACATTGACGTTGAATACCAAAAAAAAAACACAGAAAAAGCTATTTCATTTGATAGAGTGCGTTGAGATTAGAGTAATTCACAAAATACATACATGTGTTTCAGTAAGTGAACAAACGTGATAAATCTAGATAAGCTACGGTTGAACCAAACATTTTTCCTAGATTTAAATAGAAAAATCAATGTACCAATGGCATTGCCTATACAATAAGTAACGCCTATAATTCCGAAACGGGTACAATAAAAAAAATCGTGTTGGTTAATAAACACTTAATCGCAACAAATGATTAAATAGTAGTTTTACAAACGTGGCACTTGCAACGTCAAAAACACAGAAGATATAAAATTGCGATTGAAAACCATTATATGACACATGCTGTGTACAATTAAAAAGGTACGACGCGACGTAAATAATCACAGCATCGCACTGCTAAAATCAAAATAATTCTAGCTTTCCAATTAAGACACTCTGATTGATACATCAGATCACATCAAGGTGACTCTGTCGATCCATAACATCAGTTGCCATTTGAGTGAAACATAACAAATTAGAAATAGTAGACCTCCTCTCCATGAAGCCATGCTGTTCTGGAGCAATGCAATTTCTAATACCTGAGTAAATTTGTGCTTAAAGTACATTCTCAAAAAATTTACTCAAAATGGAAATTGATCTATAATTCAATATTAGAGAGAGATCCCTAAACTTTAAACTAGAACAGACTTTCGCCTCCTGTAAAACTTGTAGAAAACTAGTTGCTCTTAAAGATAATTTAAATAATATAGACAATGGTTAATTTAATGCCTGCAAAACTTCAGCATATTAATTACAGTTCTGGTATTTGTGTACTTATAATTAAGATCATAACGCCAAGATTGCGACGCAAATCAACATAAACACTACAAAAAAACTGAACAAACGCCTGAACCATACCTCTAGGAGTAAATATACCGCCTCACCTATTTATGATAATGTAACCGTAAAAATAATATTCTAACTACATCTACTTAATAATATATAGAACATAACCGAGCAAAGAATTAATTAAATGTTAAAAACTATCAGGATGTACCACTACAATTCTGTTTGCATTCGTTTCATTTTGCTCGCCTGAAGTAATTTTGTCGATGTAGGTACTGCAACTGTAATCTACTGAATCGTAATCCATTAATACGTGCAGGTCAACGTAGTGCTCACTCTGCAGAAAATTGTGTCTTCCTGGCAGTAGAGAGAACGCAGAATCTAGATCTCATCTACAGATTCAATTTTATTTAGAGCTAATGACAGCATCCATAGCCATATATTTTCACGTAAGTTTTAACTTGCTATCTAATACCAATCGGTTGCAGCAAATAAGTTTAGCTACTCAATACTATATACGGAATCGATGCGAGGAGTAGCACATTAGAAATGTTCACGATTTTTAATTTTAAGATTAAATTTATGTTATTTATGCCAAATAACTATATCTAGTTAAGCAAAGTGCGAGCCAATTACTAGCACTAAAAATAGTGGTAGTATAAGTAGTTTTAAGCGGCGTTTATTTAAGTATGTTTGTAGTAATATACCAATAGTTTAATTAGATTAAATCCTGTATTGTAATATTTAAAGCTGAGTGCTTAATAAATTCTATTATTATTATTATTATTATTATGAGAATAACGTTTGTGTTTAATTAGAGAAATTAGCTTCACTTTCGTACTAAAGTTGTAACCTGAGAACCTAGGGTAATGGACAAGCATTTGCTGAAACAAGCACTCGTGGTATTTTGATTAATAATAATGTTAACCTTGATAGCAAGATACTATTAGTGCATTTGTTGGTATCTTTTCGGAAACTCGCATTTACAATTCAACATAAAATATGCCTGATCTTTATTCAAACAGATTACCTTTTTACTTCTCGCCTGTATTCAACGATAGACCAATAATAATAATATAATAATAATTCCTCCAAACTTTTTCAACAAGTAATTTATTCTTCGGTAATGATAAATATCTCCAAGTATGGATATATTTTCTTATCAGCATGGTTTTCTTTCGGTTCTATCAAAAGTAACTAATCTTATTTCAATAACTTAATATATATTTTCAGCATTTCGATACGCGTGGTCGCGTAGATGTAATTTACACTGATTTGTCTGCTACGTTTGATTCTATTGATCATGAACGTCTTTAATTCAAGATTAGTGCATTTGAACTGAGACCAAATTTTCTTAAATTAGTTGCTTCATATTTCAATAATCGGCTTAACTGCATCCATTACAAGAGATTTTGTTTCAATGAATTTATCTCCATTTCAGACAGTCCTCAAAGATTCAACCTTGAGCCTTACTCTTTCTTGTTTACATAAACCATTTTCTGGATATATGTATTTGGATGGCCTATTTTGGACCAACCACGTGGTCACCGAAGATGCCAGCACAAACGTTCAACTTTTCTGGATGCTGCGCGTGTGTATCCGCCCAGTAACGGCAATTATGACGGTTTACAGTGCCATTGACGAAGAAAGAACATTCGTCAGAAAAGAAGATATTAAATAACAAATGTGGGTCTTGATCTACCCGTGCGTTTAGCGTCCCGCAGAATTCTAGACATCTATCAAAATCGTCTTCGTTAAGCTCGAGGTACAACTGAATCTCCCTTTCCATTTAAGATTTTTTGGGTCAGATCCACCCTGCCCAAGCGATTGCAGATGACGGTTTGCTTGTACGCCTAATAAATTTCCCCCTCAAAAACAAAGTTGACGTGCCTGAGCATTTTATTTTTATATGACATTAAATGCCCAAAATCAATGCCGTTTCGTTTTCGAATGGCCACCCTGAAATTTTCTAGTATGCGAAGACATATCGGTTCGACTTCTTCAATTTCATCTGTATGTCTTTGCGGGTGTGGCGATATAAGTTTACCCGGAGAGTAAAAGTTTCATTTCCGAACCCCTTCCCCTCCTCTTCCCCACCCCTTCAACCTTGCACCGGACTAATATCTATCCAAAAAGTTTGCACCAAGCATGCACCACCTTGCAGCACATGTATAACAGCTGCACCCCTCTAGTTGAGTAATTATTTAAAAAAATTGGCTAACTTGGCGCTATCCCACTCTTATCACGAGGGATGCTTCAAACATATTTCTACTCTTGTTTAAAAAAAAACTTTGTGATTTCCAAGGAAAACTTGAATAACTAACGAAATTTATTTTGACATGTGTGTCATCAAAAACTGCTTTAAAAGTTCTGTAACACAAATCATATACATACAGACCAAAAGTAAAGATTAAGATTTTAGTTGCCCAAATTACATGTCATTTGATATGAAATTGGGAAGGAATGCATATGTTTGGTACATAAGAAAGTATGGAAATGTCAAGGCTGGAGGAGCTAGGAGTAAAATTTGATCTTAGTCATAAACCCCAGAGAAACGTTTTTAACATTTATTTACTTAAGTTGGACACAGACCGAAACAGGAAATAAAACAGGAACGAGACGGATTGGAAGAAGATGCAGGAACTATGTGGAGGATCAGCGTTTTGCATCTCTGTCTGACAGGCGAGAGAAATGTAGTGCTAAATTCCTATTTAATCTGCTAGCAAACAAAGTAGACTCGCCCGACTTTTTGGCATTAGTTTGTTTCACTGTGCCGACATTTAATACACGATCTTCAAACGTACTAACACAGCCCAAACCCAAAACCAATATGCTAATAAAATCGCCCATCTTTCATATGTCAACAAACTTTAATAAATACTATGCAAACTTGCCATATATTTAAGTATATAATTTTAGTTTAGTGCTGCAGTAGCACCGTTTATTTGTAATGTGATTTTTATTTTTCGTACTTTTCACGTATATTGTATTGCTACGATGCGAATTAATTGTTTTATTTTCGCTTCTTTTTTTCTTCTTTTTTTCATTAGTTGTTATATTCAATATTATTTTTGTTAATTATTTGGTTTTTGCACCATGTACATATACTATCATTGTTGTCCTGTAAATGGTTGTACTGTTGGACAAATACAGACATTATTATTATTATTATTATTATTTTGTCTTCAAAGCAGCAGCTACCGCAGAAAATCCGGTTTCGCAAAGGTAGGAAGTTGAAAATGGTAATAATATACGAAATGCTCTTATTTTCAGTGTAGAAAACTTACCATCCAACCCTGCCCAAAATTCAAAGAGCGTCTATAAAGATATGTTCTTGGGCAGTTGAGAGACCTTTGGAAGTATTTTGAAATGGTTTCCTAACCCATTCGTAACTTGCTATCAGGTTTAAGTCAACATGAAAATACTTTGTGAAATTCCATTCCAATTTGCCATCATAGTTAAATGATTTTCAATAGTTATAAAAACAAATTCCACATGCTGTTTTTCAGTCTTGTGAGTTTTAACACATTCATCTACATTTGCAAACATTGCTAGGTTTCTTTGCTTTACATTTCTGCTCCACAATTCCAGTTTTCTTAAAAAGGCATTAACTTTATCACTCGTATCCAATATGTTTGTGTTTGCTTCTTGGAGTTGAAGATTCAATGTATTTATATAATTTCTCGAATATGTCGACCAAGTAGCTGAAATTCATCAGAATTAAATCATCTTGAAATTTCCCAGCTTCCGCTCGGTTTTCTTCTTCTAAACAAATGGCGATTTCACCTCTTAACTCATAAACACGTTGCAAAAATCTTCCACGTGATAGCCATCTTGCCTCTCAATAACAAAGTGCAGAAAAGATTCTTGATTTTAGGGGTCTCATTTTTATATAATTTACTACTGTTACCACCGTCGTTAGCACAATATTCTAACCAGGACTAATTTCTTTGGAAGCAAGAGCTTCTCTATGGATCATGCAATGTGTCCATATACAATTCGGAAATTTTTGTTTCACAAGTGCTTGTACACTTTGGAATTGTGTGAGCACCATCAGTACATATTCCGACGCAATTTTTCCACTCAATAATGCCAGTGCTGTTGCTTTGAGTTCTATTGGTTTACAGAATAGTAGTTCTTCTACTGTTGACATCCCATCACAAAAGCGAACATAAGCAATTAAATGAGCATCTTTATTGCTGTCTGTTGCCTCATCCAGCTGAATTGAAAAAAATTTGTCACGCAACGTTTCGAAAAGTTGATGCTGTACATCTTCAGCTATATCACCAATTCGACGGGCAACAGTATCATTTGATAGAGGTATGGACTGTAATTGTTTGGCGAAACTATCCCGAAACATACTTTCTACAATCTCAATTGCAGCTGCATTCAAACACTGTACCAAATTTTGTCTGCTTAATCAATGTAGGACATATTCTTTTTTTTCGAAAATTGGGACCTCATTTTGAAAGCTTATAACACTTGGGAGATGCTACTTGGTATAGAAATAAATTGCGTGAAATTCTCATATTTTTAGGTTCCCTTCACATCCTTGTTCTGTTTAAGTTCTTACCCGAAATATTCTTTGCAGTGGTAGCAATGGGGGGCAAGTCTGAAAAGAACCACCACTAGCTACCATATTTGGAAGCTTCTCCCGTGATAAGAGGAGGGACAGGGGGTGAGGGAGAGGGGTGAAGAGGGCCGGCGGCTAGTATGAAAACATAAATATTAAATATGTAGGGGTAGGAAAAGGGTGTGAGCTGTAAAATTGTTGGTGCAAACTGGTGCAAGGTGGGTGCAAGCTAGCTATTTTGAGGCTTCTCTCGCGATAAGGGGCGGCCGGGTGAGGTAGAGGAGTGACGGAGAGGGGGAGGGGCTAGCATGGAAGCAAATATTAAATCTATAGGAAAGGGATACAAGCTCTAAAATTGATGATGGAAGCTGGTGCAAGATGAGTGCAAGCTAGCTACCCTATTTTTAAGCTTCCTCCGTGACAACGAAAGGAGAGCCAGCGTCAAGTTAGCTCCTCCTACAATTTTTTGTCATAATTATTCAACTAGAGGGGTGCAAGCTTGGTCCAAACTTTTTGGATAGATATTAGCCTGGAGCAAGGTTGAGGGGAGGGTAACCGATTTTCGACGAAATTTAATCGTCAAAATTGATTTTATTTCCAAATAAATAATAATAATGAAATAATTACCAAATAAACAATTTGCTACACAATTTATGTTCATTTTCTTTTCAGTTTACATTACGTTTTTGCACATGCGTTTTCGAATCTGGTTTCTTGGCGGTTTGAACATGTTGCGACCATTGGCATCAACATTTTTAAACTTCAATTTCTATATGTGCATAAATGTAAATCATGAGTCTATTTTTTATATTCGCGTTGATCGGACCTAGACATATATTGCGATATCGACGTCGGGAGAAACAGCATTTGAACAGGTTTTGAAATCCATATTAGAGACAAGTTAGGAACAATCAGTAATATCATTAGTGTTAAATTGTAAAATTTATTTTCAGGTGACGTTCAAATTTTATTTTTTCAAACTTCTATTGTGAGAGGTAAATTTATAAAACTAACCAAAATTAGAACATTTTACTACCCCAAAAATAAAATCATATATACTACGGCATTATAGTTTTTAGTCATAGCACGATGGCACATTTTTATAAAGTCCTAGCTCTAAACACAGGGCGATCATGTTGTCATCACTGTTCTCGGTTGTTATAAGGAAACATATGTATAGTTAACTTTATAGTGTGCTGTAACAATCCTGGACCAAAATTTTGTATTAACCTAGATATACTGTTTAATTATATGTATCTATAATTTATGATGCTTGTGACTTTGTCCTGTAAATAGATAGGAGATGTAAATATAGTATAACAGGTTGTTCTAAATTCAGTGCGCACCATTGCTAACTTCGTTATTATTGGAGCTACGAAGTCGGTTAAATTAGCAAACTAGTAGTATTTTCCTGCTGATTACAATGGTAACAAAAGAAAATTAATTGAATGTCAACTCTTTTAGATATTCAAGAAAATAATATTTGTTTTAATGGAACACCCTGTATATTTTACTGGAGTTTGATTAAAAATTTAATTGTGAACACGAAAGTTTTAACACAATATTACGAAAAAATTAAAAATAAAGAAGATATTATGCCAGTATATTAGTTTAAGTAAAAACAAATCAACATATCTATGAAAAAAAGTTATAAGTTTATACTATAATAATTATACTAATTGTTTAAAAACATTGCCCTCTTGCTCAACACACATAACAACCCTTCTATAAAGGCTGCGAGTTGCCTTTAAAATAATATGTGAATCAATATTTCTGATGATGTGAATAATGGAATTTTGTAGTTGATTTAGCGTTTCATATCGTGCCTTGTAGACTTCATTTTTCACGTGCCCTCATAAAAAGAAGTCCAACGGTGTCATGTCTGGTGACCGTGGAGGCCATCGAACTGATCTGTTTGTACCTATCCAACGATTTTCATATAATCCATTCCATAACCGCTGAGCACCATGATAATTATGGGCTGGGGCACCATCCTGTTGGAAATGGACAAGTAGTCGGTCTAACAAGTTTAAATCATTCAGAAAATTTTCTAATATTTCCGATATAAATTCAACATAACGCTGTCCTGTTAAAGATCCATGATAAAAGAACGGGCCTACAATTTTAGACCCGATAATATCACACCAAACATTTACACTGAAACGATTTTCTGGATTATTAGGATGAACAAGTAAAGGATTTGTATTACTCCGATAATGTTGTGTTTGTTTGTTGAACATGTCACTATTGGAGAAATTATACTCGTCCGTCCACAAAATACATCTAAAAAAATCGGGATCATGATGACAGGCATTAATAAACCAATGTGAAAATTCCAATCCTCTTTCGAAATCACCAGCGTGTGAATTTTGCACTGGTTGATATTTATAACGGACAAATTTATGCCTTTTTAAAGTTTTGTGGATGGTGTTTAGAGGGAAACCCGAATTGTTTGGATGTGTTTGAAAATAAGCTAAAATAGTTATTTCGGTTTCCTCGTCGATTATAAATTGCTTTGTACCTTTTTTTTCTTGAAAATCTCTTCATTTCTTCTAAATTTTCTATAAAGTTTCAAAAATATCGTCGGTTCGAAATGTTACGTCCAGGATATACCTCGTTATAATATTCTTGGGCATGCGTACCGTTCCTTCTGCATATTATGTACGCTTCTAACATATCACATTTTTCTAAATTAGTAAACACTATCTTTACATTTGAAATGACAATTAATAACGCTTACGCACTGTCACAATTTCAGAACATTTATTGCTACTACTGACAGGCGATACATAAACAAACCGAATTGTTATTTCATAGCTAGGTTGATTTATTTTTCTTAAACTAAATTGCTGAACTAATACATACAAAATGTCATAATAATTTCATTATTTTTAATTTTTTCGTAATGTTGTATTAAAACTTTTTTTTTCATAATTAAATTTTTAATAAAACTGCAGTACAATATACCGGGTGTTTCTGGGAGGTGGCTCGCCCCTATAATTTCTAAAATATTTGAAAAGGCGGAAGTGATAAGAATGTATCGACTATGTCAAGATAAGTAAATTAAAGCCTCTACATATTTCCCAAATTTTGTTTCTCTATCTCAAATATTTTAGAAATAATAGGGGCGAACCACCTCCCAGAAACACCCGGTATAGGGTATTCCATTAAAAAAAATATTTTCTTGAATATCTAAAAGAGTTTACATTCAATTATTTTGTTGTTGTTACCACTGTAATCAGCAGGAAAAATACTACTAGTTTGCTCATTTAACCGACTTCGTAGCTCCAATAATAACGAAGTTAGCAATGGTGCGCAATTAACTTAAAACAACCTGTATATTTAGTTGATACCGTTAGGTTTCTTAATGCAAAATAAGTAACAACTTTTACACAACAAAAAAGCCATTTCATATTTATAAATTAAATAGACTTTATATAATATCTTAATAAAAATATAACCATCCGAGTACTATGCTTTATACTAAGAAAGGCTTAAACAAAGCACAATTCTATATTTATAGTCCGAGAGAATGGTGAAGTCTAAAACCTTACAAAAGCAATTACAATTTTCTCCTTTATGTCAATCACTTGCAGTAGCAGTGGCAAATCTCGCCTGTGATGTACAATGTGACGGAATTGAGCTTATTTGCTTTCTTGTTACCAATTTCATCAACATATGTCTATTGCAGCTTCTTATTCCTTTGCTTCCTTTTAATTTTCGATTCGCTTATAGCACAGTTTACACACGTCTGTATTTTTCAAATACCTAATAAAATTAGTTAGTGTATTACAGATTTTTAGGGGTATTGTGAAATAATTAATAATTCTTATAATAAACTCAATTACTTACTTTGTATAATATGCGTATCCGTAGGCTCAGTCTGAATTTTTGAAATTTGTTAGTTACAAAATACATTTACGTAATAGCATGCTCTAATAAGATCAACTGTATATTGTAACGTGTATGCCTTTGTATTAGCGAGACTTCACTACTGATGTAGTTTCCTGTTCAGGTTACTCAATAGCCATATTAGTATCAACCACTGTTGGATAAATTGTGTGGTACTGTACTCCAGGGAGAATTATACGAGCATCATCTATTGAATTAACACGATATACGCACTAATTATTACATGGTTTTACACGTCTCTAAAATAATTACGTTTAGTGGAAGTTTCGGGTACCTTGTCAGTCTGATCAACTCAAAGCATTATTTTCGGATTTGATCGTTTATTTTGGTAAATAATCAAATATACATATGTCTGATATAATAACAGAATTATGTCCTACCTACTATACGTGTTAATCGTATACTTACAGAATTGTCAAAGCAGATGTTCAGTAATAATTCGAGAGATATTGACTACAAAAATTTAAAAATAAATTCATCTTGTACTACGAAAGTGTATCAGTAGATACGAATTTTTACAACCAAGTTACTATCTTTACTAGTACGAAACACCATACCAGCTAAGATACAGGATGTATGTATATGTTCATTAAAAACAATACAAAGTTACAAATTTTGTAAGAGATTCTTAGGTTCAATTCTAGCAACCATAATCCAAGAACTTTAATACAATGTGAAAACTAATTAAAATTAATACCACTACTAAAACGCGTCGATAGTCGCAGTGGTTGCGGCTGCTTACTATTATTATTATATTACACACATTCTTAAAACATGTTATTTTGCAAATTTTTACTGTAGTATCACCTTACCCTAATACACTAGGGCTCTGGCATTAGCACAGATCGTATTAGCATACCGTTAATTATGCAAAAATATCTTTAAATCCAATAATATATTAAGTTTGTTTGATTTGGACATTTGCGCTATACAGCAAGAAACAAATATTTTGACGCTACATTAAATTTTTAAACACCAGCTGCAGAGTAGACGCGAGTACATATAAATCTTTATTGTGACATAATTCATTAAATTTCATTAAATTCATCCATTAAATCAAATCATAACAGTCTGATATATACGTAAACAAGATAATATATAACTTCCTTTACCTCCAAATAAAATATGCAATATAAAAAAAAAACGCTCACTCACTTTAAATTACTAACAAACTCGATTTCTAATACTTGCGAAATTTCTGAATTACCTCAAATCTAACTACTTCAAACGAAAACCGTGTAGGTATATCTTCACAGAGAATAATACAGGTTATGAGAGTGAGGAATGTGAATATCCATAAAAAATGTCAATCACGAGAAAAGTATTTAACGTCATTCTCTTGTTTTCAGGTCGAAAATTCCCTAAGCACGTATGAACCGCATGCCTGCGTTGTCGTCTATTCCATTGTAGCAAGACCTAGCTTTCAACACGCTGAGGAAACGTTGAACTACTTGTGGAGGGAAGGATATACACAAGAAAAGAGCGTTATAGTGGTAGGAAATAAAGCCGACTTGGCTAGATCACGGATGATATCAGCTAATGGTAAGTGTACATTTTAGCAATCTGTAGCAACTAAACAAAATATCCTTTTGTAAACTATTTATCAACCGGTTTTCATAAAAATATAAATACGATTAATATATCTATATTATGACCTGTAATACCCAGATATACTTACAATTAATACGCAGCAAAAATGAATTCATTGTTAAACGACGAAAATCCTTACATTACTTTACGAAATGACCCAACTAACAAAATTCAAAGTGAGAAGAACCTATTAGTCAGTAGTTGGTTAAATAGTAATTGTCGGTTGCTAAAAATATATAATTCGATAACTCCGCTAATTTACAGTATCCCTAAATTCATAAAATCTATGTTCCCTTAAGATTAATTGTAAATTATATACAATCACCGATATACAATCAGTGTTCTACAATCACCGATATACAATATATCAAAATTTTCATCCAAAATTCTTAATAGTATCATTTGTTAATTTCATCAATAAAAAATTCTCACCGTATAATCACGAAATTATGAGTTTAGACGGACTCTCTTGATTTACAAGTACCGCTATAGATTTAGCACTAAGTAGTATAAATAAATATGGAATTCAATACAAAATTATACGAATTTATCCAAAAATAAGTTCATGTTAGCTACAAAACTTTGCTTAAATTTGATATCCATTTTCAGTGCAACGACAAAATATACAAACAAATTTTCGGAACAGCAATGGACTCTTTTATTATCTAAAAGAGTTCTATACTAAATTAATAAACAAATGAATAAATATATACCTATAAAGTAGGTATAAAATCAAGTCATAACATATACCACACTATACCATACATAAACAACTTAAGCCAGACAATAAAACACGAATGTAAAATTAGACATTCACATAACATTCACACCTACCAACAGCGAAAAAGATAATCAAAGTAATATTGTCCATAAATTAGATTGGTAAACTACACAATATTTTAAAGAGACGACTTTACAATCACCAATAAATTGTTACACACACATATGTTTTGTCTAAGTAAACCATTTTGTTTATATGTAACATGTAGCTGTTACTAAATGACAATATGAAGAGAAATTTATATACAGCAATATGCATACACATATATTGGTTTTACGAATATTATACTCCAGCTGTCGTGTAGATAAGCTTTCATTTGACGCTTCGCTAATCGTGCAGCCAGCTTCTGCAGAAGACATCTAGATACCGATGTTATTACCTTCTACTTCTCATTATAATATAATCAGAAGTAATATATCCCAGTTGTTTTTCGCTTTGCTGGCCCGTGCCCGTTCCGGTTCGAGGACTGCAATCACGTTCGCGTAATGTTATTTACCAGGTATTACAGAATGTATATCCGTCTTCTCAGTTGCTATTACTAAGATCCTTAATTGTATGCAGTGATCCGTACATTAATTGATCTCTAATGGTACTGTATAGTCCTGACCGAAAGTTGAACATTGTCATAAGGCGTACAGGTGGTAACCTGGAAATATTCGGCTGGCCGCCCTAGATGCTCCTTTTGTCTCTCCGATTTGGCTCTTCTCATAAGGGATATAGATCGATACCTATTAACTCTTTGAGCGTGGTGTAAGCAGATAATTTTTAATTGGCAGAAGTAACTGGTCTATCACCTTCTCTGTGTTGAGCCGTGCCGTAATGTTCTTCTCTATCAGTTATTCTAGTAATATAGAGAAGATATTCATGGGATACTTTTGGTTCTAGTTAATCTACACCGTAGTGGCTCCTCTTCTCTTGTTGTTGAATCAAAATTTCTATACTGCAGCTGAAAAATTTGGATTACAAAGATACATTTCCTTAAATGGCCGATCTATATTTTTACACTTGCCCATAGTTGTTACAACGACTCCAGTTTTTAATGTGGAGTATGACGACTGGCAGAAGGCATTTCTACATATTACAGCAAGTAATACGCATTGCGTTAGCCCAAAGTTTTACTTTGGTACTGACAAAAAAAAGAAGTTCAACAAATGGACCTAAACGAAAGTGCCTTGTTTGGAGAACAACACTCAAACAAACTCAAGTAAAGACATTTCTAAACTTCTCGTCAAATAGGAACAAAAGGCTATTTGATCTTAGAAAGCCAGAGCTACGGACACTTATGAGCCTCCTAACAGGTCATTGCCCTCTAAGATAGCAGTTCAAAAAGATGGACAAAGCAGATCAGGATACATGTCGATTTTGCAAACTTAATACAGAGACTGTTGAGCATATATCTTATAACTGCGAAGCAATAGCCTAGTTATGACCCAATTTATCGATATTTCGTCGGATATATAATTCTGAATCACGCTAACTTTTTCCTCTAACGTTAATATTGTGTATAAGAAACAGTTTACGATTAGTAAAGTAATCTTTGACTGCTAAGTTTGAGAGATTATCCATGTTAGGCCTACACGATTTTATTTTTCCATGATAGTCTTTGTTAGAAATAAAATTCTTGACATGGAATTTTATGAAAGTAGTTCGATCGTTCCGTAAATTTACATATGGCCATAACTTTTCATTCGGAACAACTTTACTTACAAAGAAACACCAGCAGGTGTCAACTTCCGATATCAATGATACTTTGCAGATTGAATGAGTACTTTAAAATAAGACTCTTTTAGTCTGCAAAGTTTTATTGAGGTCGGAAGTTGACACCTATTGGTGTTCCCTTGTTAGTAATACTTTGACATACTATAAACGTAATAAAAATAATGTACGTGATAGATTTATGCTATTTAGTTATAAAGTTACAATGTCATCGTGATTTTATTTAGCGTAAACATGTTTTCAGTATTTGTACATTGCAACTGTATCACCCGATTTCAATCCCATTGATTTATATTTCTGTAAATATGCAACATGGCATGTGTTAGCTGAAGCTTATAGACAAACTTGAAAAGGACGTTTTCAGAATGTTAATTGAACTAATTATCGTATTAATTATAATTATGTACGTATTTGTAGAAACAGTCTCTGTAGGAACAGCTATTGCAATATTTCCCTATTTTCTATTTATTTTGTTTACTTATTGCGACGAATTTTGTCACTATACCGTTGTGTATCATTTACTAATTCATCGCAGTTATTAGAAATAGTTGCAAGTTATCCTTGATCTATCCCCAGAAATAGAAAATTAGGAAAGCGAGATCAGGTAATGTAGTTATAATACTGTTGCACAAATAACGAAAACATGCCATGTCTGTCTTATGTAATCCCGTAGGTTTGCTGTAAGAAAAATGAAAATTAGTCATAATTCCATAACAAGTTTTACTACTTATGTAGTTTTTATCCATAGAATTAAAGCTAGTTTACGTTGCCAAAGTTTGAATAAAACGATACGGGACAGCTTGTAAATATACCTTCGAAAGGATATTGATTTTATCTCTCAGTTCATGACTACCACTAACTTGCAATAACAATGTTGTTTTCATATTTTAGCCATAAATGAAATGCCGTTACTGAGTATACCTTATATCCATATTATTTCAGACTTAAATATGGAAATACTATTTTGTTAGAGCAAACAATACTACAACAAAATTATATTCACATCAACACTGAACCAACCCATATATACATAACTTCCAACATACTCGCCATTTTTAGTGAGACGCTTCTTTTAGCATGTTATTACTTTCTCAAGACCGAACTAGTACTCATACTTCACCAAAGACTATGATAGCAAAATTACTTTTTCTTGCAGATTGTCATTAAAAAATACACCTTCATTAAAAAACAACATATTAAGTTGGTATAATTAATTGCGGATATAAACATATACTTAAAAATGTCAAACTCTGCTACAATTACATTCGACTTTTCTTTTTCTTATTCTTGTACGAACCTTCTGCATTTACTGCATTCCATATTCAGGTGTTATGTACGACACATATGCCGTATTAGGTTCCGATTCGTCACAATATACTGGGTGCCCACTTATTTCGCGAAAATAAAAAAATATCTTCGTTGATAAGTGAGATAATTGGATCTTTTTATTTCATGTGTCTACTTGTCTCAAGGTCTAAAAACCTAAAATAATGCTGATTATACAGGATGTTCTATTTCGTCCGAATGGAACGCAACTCTGTTTTTCTTAATGCAAAAGAAAAAGGGAGTTTATGTATGGTATTTATAACGAAAACCGACAGTCTTTTGAGATATTTGGCTTACTATGATTTTCTAGTAAATTTTTGTCTATTATAACATGATAAATTTTTTGGTTAATCTAATTAACGGAAAAAATATTTTTTGATCAAATGTTAGACAATAATTATTCTCGAAAACACCATGTCCGAAACTGACTTACAGTATACGGGTTGCGCAGAAAATGTTGCAAAGAAAAATATTAAAAATCTCCGTTAATTCAAATGGAATAGATCAGCAAAACGCAGAATTAACAATTTTACAATTATGCTACAGCGTTCCCTCCGTATATCTAAGTTCAGCGCTTTAGGTAAATAACGCAAAATGATAGTAAAAAGTGATTAAATGTATACATCGCTTCAAATTTACTCCATTAAAAAAACTGCAAAAATCATTAGATTCTTATGTATAATATCTCTATCTATTTTGCAGTAGTTCTTTTATTGTAGTAGGCTTGTTTCTACAAAGGACGAAACATCTTTGCATTATTATTTGTTGTGAAATTGTATTAAACGTGAATATTTTTGTAGACAATCAGGCCATTGTCAGAAACTTTAAACAACCCAAAAAATCAGAGAGATTATTTGAAATATCCAGCTTGAATGAAATAAAAAAAAAGATTCGATAATTTCTGTTATCAACCAAGATTTTAGAGTTCCGCGCACTAGGTGAGCATCCTGTATATGGAATAAGATAGAAACATCTTAAAAAAGTTATGTAGTATCCATGTTGAAACATCAGTTTTCATGAAAGTTTTTCTCCATTTTCACTTTCAGATTGTCGTGATGAATAATTTGCCGTACACATTTATTCTTAAACTCACATTCTCTAACAGAAGACTCGTTCGTTGCGCTTTTAACACAAACTGGTTTCATTTGCCGATAAATCCCAGTCAACCCAACATTCAGTGAATAGAGTAACAAAATAACCCTGTGAATTTAAAACTTGACGAGATTGTCAATTACAATTTTTAAAAATATCTTGCAATGTCATCGTGCTCGCATAGCAACAATACTTGACTCCGACTCAGTAGATCCATCAACTTACACTTTCAAATATCTCTACTAAAAATAATCATGGGGTGTCAAATCTGGTTCAACCGCTATTTATATCCAAACATACTGGAATATCTGATCGAAATAGTTCTTCCATCGACTTCGCCGTACCACGCATTCATTTTGTGGACATTTTGAGTGCGATACTTTATCATACATACATTGGAGATACTTTGCAACCGAAAACTCGGGTCCTTTTTGTCATAGATAAGGCAATCAACTTCAGTTCAATTTCGTCTGGTTCATATAATTTGACCATGTTTCAATGACAAAAATGTCAAACAAACAAAGATACTTATATAACTTAAAGAAGCAACACTTTAACAAAGCATTAGTAGCTAACTATAGACAATTTCAACATTTAGTTTAGTGTTTTTTTTTTCAATTTATAGTTGCCATCAGATTTATTATTTTGAAATTTCTAAATCTATGTTCGTGGCCGGATTAGTAGTCTAGTGGCTAGTACTCTTGTTTCGTAGTCCAGCGGTATCGTGTTTGAATTCCGGCACTTCCTTTCTGAATTTGGTTTTCTCTAGTTTTAAGTCTGTCTATAGTCGTAGGCGTAATAATAACGATGTCCCCTATAATTGACGTAAGCTGTTGAGGGATACTAAGGTATGAGTTATTATTATTAATATTTTTTTGCCTTTGACTTATACTCATATTCATCTTGGCGTCTGTAAAAGCATGTTTTTGCACATTTGCAAAAAGTGGAGGATAACGCCATACTACGCACACGCAAAAATGGAAATAAAATCGGAAGTGTTAATCTTATACAGGATTCATCAATTACTTACGCTACATATATGTAAAATTTTCCGTATGAATACTTCAGTTTTAGAGAAGAAATGTACTTATTGTTAATATAGAGTGTCTCACATTTTCTAGAAGTACACTAGGAAACAACAATATTATTATATACCTAAACCCTCCGTAATTCCCAGAATTTATAAATCCAGTTTAACAAGATAATAAATTAATTATGGTAAATTTAATCCTGTGCATAAATGAAAGAGTCGATCTTCGTCTTACATATGCAAACCTTTGTATGTCCTAACTTCACCACACAGTTAGTTATTGATTTAGTACTACCTGGGTCTGTTATTTTGTGTATACGCTTACCTTCAGCACACCGCTCTCAAAACGATTCCGTGTTCAACCTTTAATGTAGGATTTATTTTGCACTGAATGTTTGCATACATCGTTTCACTCGTCTAGATCGGCTTCCATTCAGTGGATCATTACGAACGCTTAATCTTCCTTTTCATTCAAATATTCTCATGAGGTGACGTTTGTCTTGCAGCGTAATTAATTACAGCACTTCCTTAGATTAAACGTAAAACATACTGCCACTAAAACTTAATTATTTAGAGAGTCAAACAACGGAATCGCAATTCAACACTGTGGAAAGTTTGATATTTCTTGTGAATCTGCATGAACGTGTCTCATTAAAATGAAATTGAGGAGACTTGTGCTCTAATGGCAAATCAGAAGTGCGTAACCAGTAGATCCATCAAATATTTCCTCACGAATTTACTCAACAAATTATTATTAATTATTAATTGTTTAGGAACAATAAATATTTTTGCACAACATAAGGAATAAAATCGTGAAAAATGAAAATATATTGCTGATGTACGAGGAAGCGTTTTTATATTCGCGGAATGGGGGATAAGGGGTGGAAATAAAAAAAACCAAATTATTTTTCTTTTTCAATATATTCACCTGCAAGACGGATACATTTTTCACATCTTTCAATTAATTTATTTATACCCTCATAAAAAAATGATTTCTCTTTATCTGCAAAATACGCCGAAACTGCCTCCTTGACTTCATCATCGGCAGTAAATTTTTTACGCCGCAGCTCTTTTTTCATTTTCGGAAACAGGTAATAATCACTCGAGGCCAGGTCTGGGCTGTAGGGTGGGTGATTCACAATTTCGAAGCCCACTTTATGCAGGGCAGCTAACGCAACGCGGCTCTTGTAGACGCGCGCGTTGTCGTGCAAAAGCAGCACACCTTTCGTCAATTTTCCCCGTCTTTTCTCTTTAATGGCTTCTTTAAGTCGCTCTAATATTGAAGTGTAATATTCTCCGGTTATATAAACACCTTTATATTTATAATCAATCAACAATATTCCTTCCGAGTCCCAAAATACCGTTGCCATGAGTTTCCCAGCTGATTGTGACACTTTCAATTTCTTGGGAGGGGCTGTGCCCTTTTTATGCCACTGCATGGAGTCTTGTTTGGGCTCAGGTTCATAATGATGAACCCAAGTTTCATCTCCAGTAACAATTCGACTCAATACACCATCCTTGTCTTCATTACAGAGGTCCAAAAATGCACGCGAACACTCTACGCGCTGTTGTTTCTTGGTTGGTTACTTGGTTCATGTTATTTGGTTGACGATAGCTCAAAGACTAACTGTCTAATACTGCGTTGATTGTTCCGTCCCTCTCTGCGGATGGGCTCATCTTCTTCCAGCTTCACTTCCTGTCCGGATGTCCTTCTGGTGGTCTTCAGGTGTTGTCGGGTTGGGTCCTTGGAGTCTTCTGGTGGATCTCCCTCGCTGTTGGATATCTGAAATCATAAAACAGAATTCGGTATTGGTGGTGTGTATTACCGTATCACATTCGCCGGAGTGTTTCCGTAGTGGTACGGTGTTTGGTGGGCCCCGTTGATTTTTGCGCGATGGCGCTACTCATCGCCGGGTTGTTGCTCGAGAGAGCCTTCCCGAAAAAGCCTCTGTTGAGCTTCCTCAGGAACTCGTTCAAGTCCTGGGCGTCTGCTGCTGTTAGTTCCCGGAGGACGACCAGCGAGGTGCGTCTAGGAAGGCAGAATACGACTCGCAGGACGCGATTTTGTACCCGCTCCAGTGGTGCGATGTGTGATGGAGCCGCCGTGGCCCAGGCTGGGCTGGCGTAGGTTAGGATCGGCCGGATGTGCGTTTTATACAGCATCGAGCCCGTTTTGGGACTAAGTTTGGGGTTACCTAGGATAGGATATAGCTGGTGCAGTCCACCGATGGCCCTGTTCCTAGCTCTACCTAGATGCTCGGCGAAAGTTAGCTTCCTGTCGAGGATCATTCCCAGGTATTCGATCTTCTCTCCCCAGTCGATTTCCGTCCGTAGAACGGTTATCTTTTGAGGCGAGGGTTGGTGTCTCCGGCTGAACGCAATAGCTTGCGTTTTCCTCGGATTGATCGTAAGACCGCATGTGCTGAAGAATCCCTCGATTCGATCCAACTGTGCCTGAGGCAGTTGGGCTGCGATCTCGGGACTCTTCGAGGTGGCCACTATTGCGGTATCATCCGCGTAGATGGCGTTGAACACTCGACAGTCTGTCGGCTTGGGAATGTCTGCGACGTAGATGCTGAACAGCACCGGGCTTAGTGCCGAGCCTTGTGGAACTCCAGACAGCATTTGCCTCTTTGAGATTCCGTACCATTCACGAGGGTGTGGAATTTCCGGTCCTTGAGGTAAGATCTGATGGTCTTCGGGATTCGCGGCTGGAAGCCGGCTACCTTCATCTTCGCCAGCAAGCCTTCATGGCGGATCTTGTCGAATGCCTTTTCTAGGTCCAGGGAAACCATTACGGTCGTCTGTTTCCTATTAAAAGCGGTAGTGACATGATCCGTGATCCTGAAAAGCTGTAGCGTGGTCGAATGTCCGGACCTGAATCCGAACTGATCGTTATCCATGAGTTGTCTATCTTCCAGATGATCGGTGATGCTGCGTAATAGCAGAGTCTCAAGTACTTTGCTCATAGTGCCGAGCAGCGATATCGGTCGGTAGCTCTCAGGAGAGTGTGGTTCCTTTCTCGGTTTCAGTGCGGGTATGATCGTTGCGGATTTCCACCTTGTAGGATAGCATGTCAGCCAGAGTGTCGCGTTAAAAATCGCCGTCAGGTTGATTAGCAAGTTGAGAGGCAAATTTTTAAGCGCTCCATTCGGAATGCCGTTCTCGCCTGGAGATTTTCCGTTCGGGATGCCCTTGATGACGTGCAGGACCCCCTTAGGAGTCACAACGATAGGTGGACCTGGGTCCATCTCGTCGATCTCTTGCAAGGTGGTCCGGAATTCTCTCTCCTGCTTGGAATCGTTGCGATCGTTTAACTGTCTAACTACGGTCTTCCTTCTTGTAGCTAGGGCCGAACCATGGTTCCTGAGCAATTAACTGTCTAATAACAATGAAACTTCGTATTTATACTAATTATGAGTCGCTGCAGAGGCCACGCCCCCCAATGCGCCTAATCACCCCCTCCCCCTACAACCCACTCATTCCACGAATATAAAAACGCTTCCTCGTATATGTATTGTGATGCAGTTATATACATATACCTTAATAGAACTAAGCAATAAAATGTGTAGCTTTGAATGAATGAAGGAATGAATTAGAAATCAATTTATTCCTTATGTACGTACATCTGGAGTATATAAATGATTTTTTAATTGATTCGTGTTTCATTGGCTTACAAGTCGAAAGATATATGTAGTTAAGAGGGTTGTAACATCTGATTCATTCTCATATGTTACTGAGAATGTTCTTATGCGTAGATGTGTGTTTGGTACCTGTTGTCATTGTGACTATATAATTTAATACTTCTATTTTTTCATAAAATATGTCCAAATATATTTTAGACATTTTTTTTGTTGAATTATTAGTATGCGTAATGTCGAAGTAGTAATAACATACTTAGTGTAAGTGAAATTCTTACAAAAAAATGGCACTGAAATCTGTTGTCATATGATAGGCTACATCTCCGCAAATTGCACAAAGAAGGCAAGGAGCACTGTCTGGATTTCTAAACACAAAATTTACTAAATGTTGGTTATGCATAAGTGATTATAATTGTATGAGCTTGTTCGGTGCATGCAAATCTAAATCGTAGTTTGCTAATATTACTTGATCGGAAACCCTTTTTAAAAAACCTTTTCAAAATCGGAACATTTACAGTTTCTTTGTAGATATCTAAAATAATAATCAAAAAGTTATAGAAATTTGCTACATATTACACAAGAATATAAGAGCACATTTACAAAATAATAACTTACACAATAACAAATGAACTTTACTCAACTAACAATAAAATAATTTACGAATTGACAGCGCAATTCACTTCTTAGCCTTTGATACAAAAGCAATTTATGGAATAACTATTAAGCATTAGAGGTTAGACGGTAGCGCATAACTATACAAACGTATTTGACTTATCAATACTTTATTAACGTAACGAAAGGGAAAGCACAATGTATCAGCGCCTCTAGCGTCTGGTACGGGTAGCGTGTGTTTACTTAAGAGGTAAAACCTAATTTTGCCCACCCTCTATTGAAGAGAATAATGTATCATAACATGTTTATAAAAGAATTTTAGGTAAACCCATACAATAGCATGAAAATTAGTTCAATCTATTACACAAGAATTAGCAATTAAACTACAATATACAGTAAATATTTATATAGTAAAAAATTAATTACGGTTCATGGCAAAAGCACATTCTCAATTCGCTATTGGTAAACTTCACTTGCAAGTTAAATGATTTGTTACGCATTATGATTTCAGTAAACCTTCAACAGTGAAACATTTTGCTATTAACTATTGTAAAATGTCTTTTTTCCTGGTTCCTGAATGATACTTTTTCCAATTTTATGGCTATAATATGAAACGTTATCGGTAGCAATGGCTACCAGTAAATTTGGTAATAGACGAGTCGGAAAGCAGTTTGCGTATAATTCTACAAAAAGTCGTCGTGAGGATCGGCAATATTTTTCTTATACGAAAACTTATATTTAACAACTGTTACAAATGCGCTACCACTATCATCAAAATTAACGAGAAGCACTCAATACGTTATTTAGGCGATCTTAGACCAGTGCTAAAATCTAAATCAAGTGCTTTTCTGGCAGTCAGTACTATATTGTCAACGTATGCTTTTGGAACCAAGTATCCTCTATTAACCATTACTAAACACAGTTTTTATATAATATACATACTTATTTTAATGCATTTTAATAATGCGTAAATAGTCAACATATTATACCGTCGCAGTCCATTTATACTATCATTTTTCCAAGCGTCTCTACTCTTTTTAACAAAGCAGATACGTTTTAGTCACTGTCTAACATAGTAATAGTCGATAACAAAAACAACACAAATTTTTCTTTTCGCGGTAAATAGACAACCACTTTGTTACTGTCAACTGCTTCGCTGCTATCTTGCGTTCATACATTCATATTTTTTTATAAAAACACAAATTAATTTTCTTATATTCTCGAAGAACTGTAAAATCAACTGAAAACAGTTGAGACCAATAGAAGGGAACGCCATCCCATTTCAGTTAGCCCGCTTAATAAAATCTCTTTTTTTTGCACCATCAAAAAATAATAAATAATGACATTCATTTTATAGAGAAAAAATCACGTATGAATTTTAATAAGTGTTAAAATCACTTGTGGTTTTATCAATACAAATGGAGTACTGTCAAAATGGCTCATTTTCACTCACAATGCTCGCAATTACTGCACAAAGCAAATCTTGTTTATTTTTTTTTGTTTCCTCTTCTTCTGAGTTACCAGCCAAATATATAGCAAAATGAACACAACCTAAGAGAGTAAATCACGAAAATATCCGATAACTGCGGAACTTACTAATAGCAAACTACATTGCAACAAATTTTGTTCGTGATATAGTCTTTTTAAATACAACGCGCGACCAAGATTTTTCTTTGATAAAATTGATTTGGATAATTTGTTCGTGCTTGTTGATCTTAAATAATTTCACTTGCCCTTACAAATTATGCAAATCAATTTTATCGGAAAATTGTGGTCACTTGTTTATTACTTATAAAAAAATTCGTCACAATTTTGAAAAATCAGACTGGGAAATTGCATATTTATTAGAACTATCGCCAAATAGCTTAAGTACAGTTAAACACAGCCATTGGATCAGTGTTAGAAAAAACTATGCGAGACAAAAGTGAAATTGTGAATGTCTATAGCAAGGTATCAAAACGAATTATTGTTCAAAATCAGTATGCTAAATACATTCCCTTAAGTACTTTGTTAAGTAATACTTTTGAGAAGGAATATAGAGGATCTACCAAGGTCTTACCATATACATACAAGACATTTTTTTACTTTTAAGAAAATAAAATAGAAATGGGAAAGATAGATTTTGCTTGGAATAAACTAGAGAACGTGAGATTTTGACACTTGAGCGATACGGACGCAATGAGGTCAGATTTGACGTGTGTGTTGGGCTAGTAGAAGCCGAGTTATTTGCAAAAGAAATACATCTAAATATTTAGATCTTTTATATAAATTGCTTTTACTGGACATAAATGAATATTGATCACTAGCCTACAATATTTCAAACGAAGTCTTAAAATGTATGAAAAGCTACAATATACCACTTACTTCTTCATTTGAAATTGTGGTACAAGATGAAAACCGTGCTACAAACATATCAATTCTTGAACTGGAGCGAGACTGTAGGAAATAGGAGAATCGACTACACCAAAATTTCGTCAAGGCATGGTTAATGGTGAAAATGAACATAATTCTGCGCTCGGCTAACTGATATGAGGGGTTCTTCAGACAATTCGCCAACATCCTGGCTCTTAACAGCAACAGTTGTATTTTAAGATTCACAATATAATAGGAAAATACTATAGCCTATAGCATCTAATACTAAAACCTGAAATGATGATTGCCAGTTACATATTTAATGCTCAAATTATACGATAGAAATGTTGAAAAAATGATATCCAGTACCTTACACTTTTCAATTCAAAATGTGTTGGTAGCATTATTAAAAATCGCAGAGAAGGAAATAACTATACTAACATTTAATTATTACATAGACAACAAATAGAACACAGCTTAGAATTTCTAGTGTTGATCGATGTGAATTTATTTGACTAGAAGTATTTGAAGATGGATTATTGTAATAAAGTTTGTTACGTACTTTTCACCAATAAATTCCATCATAAATCTCATCATAAACTGAGAAAGAACCACAGGTAAATTGTTTATACGAATAATATTGTACATAGCCTGCTCTGCTAAGTTTGTAATTGTTAATTTTGTATTCATACCAAAACAATTTCTCTTGCTACATGTACTTATACATTCTGCTTCATTTCATTAACTTTAGTAATAAAGTTAGTTAATCCAGAAGTCGCCATTTTAAATTTCGATTATATATTGTAACGGGACGCGATATTTCCAATTATCTTGTTTTATTAAACGTAGACGAAATAAGGAAAACAAATACTTATTATATATATATTGGAAATATTATTTTAGTTTAATTAATTCAATGCACCTATCTGTATATTTCCGTAACTGTATATAATTATCTGTTTGTCATATATTCTTAATAGTTTAAAAACGTAACAGTTTTTAACCGACAACGAGCAAACAGGTGACTTATGATGAGAGCTGTACCGGCCGCCGTAGGAATTCGAGTCGACTCCCCGTAGTGCCGTTGAGGAGTGCAGTCCGCTCCCCGATTAATATGAAATATCTTTGTCAATTTAGGGCCAGTTAGTGTTTTTGTATTTATTATATTTGTTTAAATAATCAGGCCGTGGTTACTGGGAGGGTCCAGCGCGTAGCCAATATACATATATAAAATACTGGAAAAGAACAAACAAGAAAGGACACGCCCGAAGCCCCAAGACAAAGCAACCGAAGAAAGAAGCGGACATTTCGGCGGGAAGGAACGGCGTCAGCGAGCGCACGCGATGAAAGAAGTAACGTAAAAGTATTTGGCCATAAAGCTATTCTATTTTACAAATACGAGCTCGTAAAGAAATAAAGTCATTAATCATTATTTTATATAAATTTTGCCGTTGTTGTTCTATTAAATTCCGATAGATATTTAGTCTTGTTAGGTTTGTAGTCGTTTAATCGCGTAGTTGTTAATTTGACTATGGTGCATTTAATATTAAGATATTAAAATACTGCAAAAGAACAAACAAGAAAGGACACGCCCGAAGCCCCAAGACAAAGCAACCGAAGAAAGAAGAGGACATTTCGGCGGGAAGGAACGGCGTCAGCGAGCGCAAGCGAAGAAAGAAGTAATGTAAAGGTATTTGGCCATAAAGCTATTCAATTTTACAAATACGAGCTCGTAAAGATATAAAGTCATTAATCATTATTTTATATAAATTTTGCCGTTGTTCTATTAAATTCCGATAGATATTTAGTCTTGTTAGGTTTGTAGTCGTTTAATCGCGTAGTTGTTAATTTGACTATAGTGCATTTAATATTAAGATTTCGTTCTATATGTTATAATACTGTAAATATATATTCATTCATTTTATTTAATATATTTGTTATTCGTTTATTTGCTGCTTTTTCATTTATTCAGTAGCAAATAAGTTTATATACATATTTTGTGTTATTATTTATTGTTAAAATATTATAAATCCTCCATTTACCGCACGTTCTGAGAACGTACATATAAAGAAAAAATTATAAGAAAGTTTGTAAAGTAAGTATCTGTTTTCTTTATTACGTTAGAGCGATTGCGACCGATATTTTGCTAGTCAGGGGGAATATATTTCTTTATTTCGGTATCAGTAACGTTCATCATCGTTGGTTTCACAGGGGATTTGGTCATATACCGTGGCGCCCAAAATTCACAACATATTTGCATATCGAGGACCGTTTCATCACAATATAGCCTACAACGAAGCTCGTTCTTTTACAATATTTGTTATCGTCTATTTTAATTTTCTTAGGTGTTGAATGACTCTGAAAAAGTTTAAATTGGGACATTTAAATGTTAAATCACTGCTGCCCAGTATTCATGATATTAAGAATTTGATTGTATTACATCAATTGGATATTCTTGCTGTTACCGAAACTTGGCTTGCTCCCCGGAGTGGTGGATGCTGTGAGGATTGACGGTTACAAATTAATTTGCAATTCCCGATTTGCGAGAGGAGGGGGAACCGGATTGTACGTAAGATTTAGTATTCAGTTTACTAAATTAAGTATTAGGAGTGAAATTGAGCAGACGTGGGTGAAATTTAAAATATTAAATTTGATTTATGTTGTGGGTGTTATATACAGGCCCCCGAATTCAAATCATGTTGAGTTCTTTGGTGCTTTTGACTCTGTTCTAGCGGATGTGATCTCCGCCACTGATAGAATTTATTGCTTGGGTAATTTCAATATTGATTTTTTAAATGATAGTAGTGCACTCACTGTAAATTTTATGAATACTATTGCTGCTTTCGGTTTAGATCAAATTATAAATTCTCCTACACGTATTACTGCAACATCTGATACGTTAATTAATAGATTTAATTCTTATCAGTTGTGTGGATGAGGTTGTGTCTTCCGATGTAATTAATGCGTCGCATGTGTCTGATCACGAGCTGCTGTGCTGTACAATAAATGTCAACACCCCTGAAGACAAGTTCTCCTTTAAAACCCATCGTGATTTCAAATCTTTTGATTATACGCACTTTCGCGATCTTCTTATTTCTGTGCCCTGGAGAAATATTGTTGATATTTCCAGTATCGATGATGTTACTATTTTTTATTTGACATAGTTGCTCCTATGAAAACAATTTGAGTTAGCAAGCCACCGTCTTGTTGGCTGACTTCAAATGTTGGGTGCTTAATGCGTCTACGTGATAATGCACTTACGAAATATAAACAAATGGGAAACAGGGTTCATTAGGAGTACTACAAACAATTGCGAAATTTCGCGACAGCATCCATTAAAAGAGAAAAGAGAGCATATTTTCGGCATACTCTTTCCAGTTGCGGGTTCAGCAAACTTTGGAGAAATGATATCTTTGTATTGAAGTCTAAAAGGGTGCTACTGCCAGAATTTCTGTCGGATGTTGACAGATTAATTGTCTATTTTGTATCTAGTATTTCTATAAATAGTGTTAATATACATAATCTTGTACAATTCTATAATACAAATATTCATGGCAACGTCATCAATGAACTCACCTTTCATGGTGTTTCAGAGGATGTTGTTAGTAGTATTATTTTAAATATTAATTCCTTGTCTTCTGGCTGCAACAACATTAACTCGAGAATGTTGAAGATGTGCAACTCTGAGCTTTCAAACGTTATATGCCATATTATCGACTTCTGTGTTAATGAATCCGTTTACCCTGCTGCATGGAAACATGCACTTATTACTCTTGTGCCTAAGAAAAGCGCTTCAGCTGAATTTAAAAACATAAAACCAATTAGTATATTGCCAACTGTTTCAAAGGTTTTCGATAGGATTATTGAATCGCAATTGCGTGAACATCTTGATAGCAATAGACTGTTGCCTACAACTCAATCCGGATTTAGATCTGGGTATAGCTGTGAGACCACTCTCTTGAAAATTGTGGATGATGTGGTGCGAGCAAATGGGCATGGTCACGATATTGGTTGCTCTGGATTTCTCCAGGGCGATCATTTCATTATGGTGGTTCTTATGCATTATATGGGTTTATCTGATAAATCGTGTTTACTTGTTAAAAATTATTTATCCGGTCGTCTACAGACTGTGAGATTGTCTGAACGGGTGTCATCACCCCTGGCCATTACGTCTGGAGTGCCCCAGAGTTCAATACTTGGCCCTCTTCTTTTCTCCATATATATGCCAGATTTTGTACGTTTATTAAATATTGTTCTATACATTTTTATGCTGATGATGCCCACATTTATCTCTCATGTTAGCCCTCAGATGTGACTGCGGCATGTAGAATGATTAATGATGACTTTGATTCCCTAGCAAAACAGGCAAAAGAGCATTGTTTCTTAATCCGGCCGTTCTTGTATTTGGGCACAGTAATGATCGGGTTAGAGCTTTAAATAGTATCAATATTCATATAGATAACCACAGATTAAGATTGTCTGATACTATCAAGAATCTGGGTGTCACTAGATTGGCCTTTAAAATTTAAGCAGCATGTTTCAAATTTACTAAAGCAATGTTATACTCGCACAAGTATGTGGATTATTTATGCCAATCGTCATTTATTTGATAAAAGAATCAAAATTGTACTGTTGTTCGGTATATGGTCCGTTTCTTGGTTGTGTTGACAAGAAAAGAATTCAGAAAGTGTAAAATTCGTGCTTAAGGCTTAGTGATGAAGAAATGGGAACGTAATGTATTTTCAACATTATCATTGTTAGCTGTGTAGCACCACTTGTCGTTTTCTTCTGACATCTGTTTGTTTTGTTTGTTTTTTTTGTGGTTGGTTGGAAGAACAGACGTGGATGCAGTTATCCAATGACTGAAACCCGCCATTTTCCTTTTAGTTTACTCTTTATGTATGTTTGTTATTATGTTATGGAAATAAAGGCACTATCATTATTGTTATTAATATTCACCCCAATGAAAAATTTTTAATTAGCGATTGTTCATCTAATGTTGTAATGTTGGCAAATTGACATAATCTTTGACACTATATTTGAATTTGTGAACGAAACTACGAACATTTGCCTTAATTTCGTAAAAACTAAATCTTTGTTTAACACACGCGCTGAATCTTTTCTATAAGATTTGCATCATTTACAGCGCCGAACCTATCGTCCAATTTATTCGCACTCATGCTGCATAATTATGCAACACTGTCTGACTTGATACATTCTTGTTAGGAATATATTTTCCAGAATTATCGAAATGATTTGGCTAATCCAAATCATAACTCACAAGCAAGAAATATATGAAATATGTATATTATTTCTCAATGAAGTATACGATGGACCGCCAGTTTTTTATTTTTATGTTATAAAGCGTTTACCTGTCTTGTACAGTTCCCTCTGCTTCAACAAAAAGTTTGTCACACGCTTTACACATACTGATGAGAAAATAAATACCATCATATTTCAAGCATGTAAATTATAGCTTTTATCTATAACAGACGCACTCCGGAACATCATTGCGTCACCTGTCCTTACTTGACATACAGACTACATCTGTTCAGACATTCTTCGCTAATATCCGTTGGGGCCTATGATGTGCGTGGACACGTTTGTAAGCTCTTGTTCTAAATAGTTATCTGCGTAATTTTTATATTTTTTCATTACCACAATCGTTGCTTTTTATTTGATTATAATCGATGTTAAAAAGTAGAACCAGTAATTTAAAATCCATTTTTTAAACTTGTACAATGCGAAAGAAAAGTAGATTATGATAGATTCACAATGACAAAAGTTTCTTGTTTAACATAGATATTTGAAATTGGAAAAGAAGGATATAAATTGAAGCACGCCATATAATTTTACGTTACGCTGAATGGATTAAAATATTCGGTTTTATGATGGAAGTTTAATTGTATTCCCTACACAACTAAAATGAATTGAAACGTTAAACTGAAAAAGCAGCAATTAAGATTTGGTCGTAGCAGGTATCCAGCATTACGTATTGAATACGGTGCTAGTTTTATTATTTAACCGAGTTGTTTTAAAATTCCTAAGCTTTACCCTATGTAAACTCATTTTCTGGATATATAACCTCGATTGTGGTCATATGCATATGTATATTATATGTATGTATGTATCTAGATTTTCCGCTTGCTAAAGGTAATTTAATTTTTCTTTAAGCTCTACCTAACGTAACAGAATGTTTCAAATTCATAATTTAGTTATGGATTTGTTAATAATGGTTTCAAGAAGCAGGAAGGCTATATATATTTCAGATTAAGAACTAAGAAGGAGAATGTATAATTATATCTGGATAAAATACAATCATATACAACATTTTCTCTGGTGATGAAGGTTGAATCGAGTATGCGATTTATCGAAACATTTATGATTGTAAAACTACTGATTTCATGTAGGTACTCATTTAACTCACTACTCATTTCTTTAACCATAAAGTTAAATAAATGTCACCTGTTATTAACTAAAATTATCATCAAGATATATTACTTTTGTTCGTAGAACCAGTTTGATAGTCAGAAAGAAAGAGGAAATCGTTATAAATCCAGATATTCCGTTGAAAATTAGTTACATAAACATGTGAATAAATTATTCACGCGCTTGGCGTTGACTATTGGAAACGATCAGCAAACAAGCATACCTGTTATGAAAATATACATATGTGTATAACAAGTGCAATGACTAGTTGTATAATTTTTAACACCATTTAATATATTGCAGATGTCATAATGTTCTTGTCAACGATATTATCAATTATCGTCTTTAAGCAAGTAGTAAATAGAGAAGATTTTACTATTTTTTCTGAAGCGCCTGAATGCGTTGAGTAATGTAACTATCTTAAATAAATTAACTCTCGATATTTGCGCACATTATACAATGTTTACATCCTCGGCTACTTCTTTTTATCGCTTACCAGATAGCACTTATAAGGTATAGTGGAGTAAAAAGTGTCAGTTGAATAACAGATTCGTACAGAAAATGTAAAAGTTATATGTTATTCTGCTTTAATGTAAAGGTCGAAATGCATTAAAGCAACACTACGATACTCGGCACGACACGACTGTACATTACAAATAGTCTTGTTGTTCATAGCATACAAACAGCAATAGACCAACGCGATACTAGACTGCACTACGCAATGCGGCAAAGTTGCCTCTCAGAGAATATTTTAACGTTAGTACAGTAGGCAACGTTACAGGTTGGACAGTCCTGTCACAGTATAATAATACGAGAAATACCGAAGCTATTGATACCCTTGCAATAACTCTTCGCTTTCGCTCAAGGCCGTACACATACAGGTAAAATCGTAACGACAAGAGTTTCTACATTGCAGGGTGATTTAAAACCCATTTAGCATGCAAATACGGTATAATATAATGCACACAAGGTCACTAATATTCATGTGACTATTTAAATATTTTAGATTCTCCTACAGTATCAATAGAGTTGACAAATATCGGCAACAGTAACACACTTCTAATTGGTACAACTGGAAAACTGTAGCAGTTAGAGGAGAGTTCTCTTACAAAAGAACTTTAATTAAAATCATTCTTTCCGTATTTGATATTTGGATCGTAGTCACGTTACAATAATAATATAAGATTATCATATGTATTGATGTATTCTATCATTGTTGAATTATTATTAATGTTATATGTATTTAGTAAAAGTTATAATAGAAATTTATAGTGATATTGAAAGCAGATTTAAATACATGTATTGTCTTTTTTCATATATCACTACCGAATACGAAAGAGTTCTTTCTGTGTACGTAAAGAATTAATCAGAAATTATTACAAATTATATATTATATGAAGGAAGTTTAGTTGGAAACACACATTTTTGGTATTCCACAAATTGTGTTTTCAATTCCCAGGGGTATAACAATATAAAAAACCTTTTTTTAATGTCATCAGTGGTTAAGCAACTAAATTTTTGAATCTAATAAATTTAATAGTACAGTCAACCGGAGAAACATATACATCTTCTTTTTATACGTGTTGGTTATATGAAGTATAAGAAAAAAAATCTTTCGAGTTAAATAGGTTTTTATATAATTATTTCACTGCTATATACAGATAATTTTCATTAAAGTGTTTACTTATGGAAAAATAAATAAAAACAAAAAATGGATGATGGGTGACTGGATTTGTTGAACGTAGTTCAAAATTCTATTACCATCTTCTGGATTAATTTTGGGTGGTTGTCCAGGCCTCGATTTATTTCGTAGAGCTACATCTTCGTTTTCGGTTCGCCAGCGTTATGTTGAAGTACAGTTAGAGAAAAAAAAGAAAAGATACAGTTTTATAGAGTTCCACAGAAGTAACGGTTACTAAAAATTTAGACCAACGAGGGATATCATAAAACAAATGAATACCTACTCGTTGGCATATTTTGTTTGTTAATAGAAGGACTAAACGTTATCTAATGATGAGTGAAATGTAGTTACAATCAACTTAACATTTATTTATCTTTCAATTAATATTTAATGTGTGTGCGTAAGGTACATTTGATTTGAAAACTCTAGAATCAAGTTTTTTTGGTGTTGATATCACTGACTTTCAATTTCTATTTATTAGTCAAATAACCGTTTTACGCTAAGTCATCAAGCCAGAACATCAATGAACCAACACCAATACACTAAAGTACAAAAAATAGAATAAAATAGTATCTGTGCAATGCACTCAAAGAATTCATATAGAACAATAAAAATAGATTATATACTTACCGATACACCAACTTCTGCAGCAACTTGCCTGTAGGACAAATCACGCTCCCAAAGGGTAACTATTTTTGCTCGCGTTTCTATTGTTGTTGCGGGCATTTTTACGACGATTACAGCAAACTAAATACTCTCAAGAAGAGAGGCTTTTATATTGAGAACGAATAAGGCAATATAAAAATTATTTTTCGCCCCCTCTTGGCTTTAATGTAATAACGTAATTAAAACATATTCAAACGGTGCTCATAATTGGTTTAGCTAATCATTATACATAAGTTTATATTAAGAAAATAAGAACTTTCTGAGAATTCGTTACAAAAACACTCCTCATTGAAATTAACAATTCTTAAAATTTAGGATTATGTATTTCAATATTTGGAATCTGAGTTCCAGTTAAGAGATCACAGTGCAGATCATCAAGCAAGATTTAATTATTAGGATAATATTAAACAGTAATTTGTTTTGCATACAATAGCTTATATTTATCGTGGTCTAATCCCTACTTTACAGTTAATGGTATTCATGGATTAATAAATTTGGTTTAAATATTCGGCGTATGAGACTGTAATGCTTCGAAGGAAATTTGATTGTTAATACAATATTAAATTACTAAACAAATTATTCTAATATATCCTAATAGATCCTAATAGAATTCATTTATCTGCTTCCTCTATAATTCTTATTAAAGATTATAAGTCAAGTGTCATCAAGAATGATTATAAACTAGACATCATTAGCGTAATATTAAGATTTAATTTTAGACTCGTGGAGAAATAAGAATGAATAAATTACGAGTTTAGTAAGTATTATTTATCAAGATTACTTGAGTGAATGATTAAAATATTGAAAACAGGTATCGTTTAGTATCTATATGTCGTTTGCGTGACTTTGATAGTTTCGTAGGGGTATTCTAATATGATGGTAAAATACATACATCAATCCGGATCCGAATATCAAATATGGAAAGAGCGATTCAAATTAAGGATTTTTTTATACGAGAACTCATTTTTAACTGTTATAGTTTTAGAGTTCTACTAATTAGAAATGTGTTGCTGTTGCCGCTATTTTCCAGTTCTATTGTACATAATGGTATATGCATTTCAACAGCGTAAGACAAATTAAATTAAAAATATTGAAATAGTCACATAAAGATTAGTGACCTTGTGTGCATTATATTAAACCGTAAATTTGCATGTGTAAATAGCTTTTAAATCACCCTGAAATGTAGAAACTCTTATCGTTACGATTTTACCTGTAGGTGTATGGTCTTAAATGAAAGTTAGGGAGTATTGCATCTAATACATCGGATATCTTCGGCGCGGCTTGGGTGTTATCATATTGTGACAGGACTGTCCACCCATTATCATTGCTTACTGTACCTGCCCATCCGAAACAACCCAAAGGCATCTTCTAGAGAGAAGATGCCTTTGGCCTTCGAATCGCCTTATGGATGTCTGTTTACGCCTAACAGACGTCCATAAGATATTGTATAGACACCAGATGTTACTAATATCAACGTTTATACGAGATCATTTTACAACCTCTTATGGATGTCTGTTTTAATTTATGGCAGACACATTTTAGAGGAACACCTCTAATGCGCTATCATTTATTAGTAGAAAATTTGAAATAAGCAAATTTTGCTTACGATCATTTTTACTAAGAGTGATATTATACACTAAATATCATTTACGATAGTATAGATATTCAATTAGAACTATTGAACGCATAATACGTGAGTGAAATCATTTATATATAATATAATAATAATATATATAATTTCAGTGACTATTGTAAAAAATGATTCAAAGATAAAATGAAATTCTCTTTTAAATACGTTACTTAAATCACTTATTCTTTTAGTGAGAGTGTAATTAATCTTAATATTACGTTTATTTATTATCCATTCTTAAAAAACGTAAGCTAGAACGGGAAGGGGTACGAAGAAATGGAGTCGCGTATGATTATATCACAGCGCTGTAGACTAGACGAGACTAGACTGTGATAGAGAGACTCGTACACGTCCCCACTTCTTAGCGAATTTTCGTACCCCTTGCCCCTTCCTGTCATTATTTATCCTATGTCTCAAATCAACCGGTATATATATGTAGATAACTCGATTTTATGTGCCTGTTGGAATATTGCTTTAAGCATCAAATAAAAGAACTGTATATGTACTATTGTTTACGGTTGTATGTCAGTAATAGTAGCGTCCTTTTCGTCACGAGTATCAGATGTATAGTTGTAATCACGAAAGATGATCCCTGCGTCACTTACATATAACTCAATCAACAACATTCAAAGAATAAGTTTCTTGGATATATCTATTTGTATGACAAGGACAGCCTGGATGACAGTTTTTATTTCTTTATATTTTGTCCTATTTGTTGACCGTGTTTGGTATACTTTTCTTTTATAATTTGTTGGGTAATGACGGTCTAAATTAAGTTAAGTTTAATATATTTCTCCTTTACGTTTCGATACAGTGTTTTGAATTATTGCATAGTGTAATTTTACTTATATTTTAGTGAAAATGATACAAAACACTGTATCGAAACGTAAAGGAGAAATATATTAAACTTAACTTAATTTAGACCGTCATTACCCAACAAATTATAAAAGAAAAGTTTTTATTTCGAAATTTTGCCTAGCAGAGACGTACGGCTCGTGAAATTCACTTAAATAAGACAAAGACGAGATTAGTTCGTTGTCTGCGCTTAAGCTATATTGTATTTCCGCTTCGTGACTTAAAAATTTGACGTACATTTGACAATGCATCTCCGTAGACATTTGATGGAAGTGTCATTGATTTCGTCCTTACAAATACGTATTTGTTTAACAATTTTTTGAAGTAATTTTTTAAACTATAATGGCAATACATACTAGAACATTACGGTAGGTACAATTGCAAGTTAATTTCTTTACATAGTAGAAATTAACTTGATATATGGGAACGCTTAAAGATTTTTGTCCCCATTTATGAGTTAGTCAATAGTTATTAAATTGTAGTAAAACGATGCATACATATTAACAAATCAAGCAGCTTCATCATTTCAGTTTTAATAATTCTATTCATATTTTACAATATACGATAACCGTGTTACAGTATCTTGTAAATTTATTTCTTCTTGAAGAAATTTGTTAATAGTGTTTTCAATTCTGTTATCCAAATTGATGTCTTTTCTTGTCCTTTTTGTGTATTAATCATTATCTGATCCTGTTGAATGATAAAATTTTAATGAGTAGAATCGTCATATAGAAAATTTACTAGTTCATATATGTTTGGATGGCATTTTCCAATTTTCTTATTGAGTCTTGAATGCCAACCTTCAGTTGTATTTGTGGTACGGTGGCGACTGTTAAAGCACACCCAATATCTTGGAGAATCCATCCACTCGTCAACAAAGTAATCGTTAAATTTGCTTAGTTTCTCCATATTTGACGAATTTTCCATTACAGTCAACCATCCTTCGTCAATATATTCTGGCAGTAAATGCGCTAGGGCTAGGGCATCCTGAGATGTTGTCTTACTTCGATATTATCTCTATACTCTGCCACAAGTCCAATTTCTTAAGTTTTCCTCAATGTGCTTGGTTAAGATGAAAATTGCAACCTTCTACTTCAACTTCTGGGAATACTTTAAGAAAACCGTTTATGGCAGCTTTTTCAAAATCTACGTGAAACTCTCTTGGTTTGAATTCAGAAACACGTTCCTTTAAAAGGCTAAACAGTTTATATCCCTCTTCTTTTTTGTCGGGTAACAGTGCATAAATGACTGGAACAACACATGTTTTTCCTCGATGCTGCCTATATCCACGTGAATTGCGTACACTTGTTGAAATAGTGTAGGACAGCTCTTAAACATTCCATCAGCAAAAATAATTTTTAATTTATTTGAACTTTAACTATTCACTTTTGGCATTTATTTACTAATCCACTTTTAATAACTTTTATAAACGAAAATATGAAATCAACGTATGGTTTAGATAAACAAAGCCGTAGAAAATGATAATCTAGTCAATTTAATTAGATATTCCTCTTAAATAGTGGAAATTCTCGTGGGCATAAATATCTATAATTGTGTCTAAATTCTCACGGTCACAATACGAGTGTACGAATCGAGCATTCATTAGGTACAATTTTTGTTTAATGTACGAAACGAGAATAAAAAAGGTTAACGCAGGTGCACTTGAGAAGTGTATGAAAAGAGAATGTACGAAAAAAGAAAACACCATATTTATGTATATACATACATATACATAATACATACGAACGCACACATCCATTCTGCACCCACACTTACATACATGCATATTTTCATTTCTTACTCGCATTCCCACATTGGCCGAACACATCCTTAAATTATGTCCTTAAGTTTATGGTAAAATAAAGCGTATCATTATTATTATTATACACTTACAAATAGGATGGTTAAACTCGTCAAAGTGATCACACCCTTGCACTATGTAGTTTAACTTAATATAAATGTATAAAACGTAGAAATAATAATTATTTCAGAAACATGAATTTTTATTTACTTTACGAAGTATTGGAAGTGTAAGCAAAATTTGCTAAAAATATAAATATTTTTATTATTATGTAATGTCTAAATGCGTGTTGGAGCAGATACGCGTTGATATTACTGCAACAAAACGTAGTTAAAACATAATAATTTTCTTATTTTATACCTGATGACATTTGACAGCTTCTTTCTAAACAACTTGTATCATTTAACAAAAAGTTTTTCTTTCGCTTCCAAATTCTTCTTCATTCAAGTATTTAATGATACATGGTAACTTAAGACGGGGCCTTGAAACTCAACCAGCTCATAACTTTCCGACATGATCCAATAACATTAATGTAACTAACTTTCCCGTCCTTTTTCTTTAGAATTGTGGCACTCCTTGCGAATGGAGTTTCTCGCAGAACTTACTTTCTTCATTAATATTGAATAAAAGTTATAAAAATAGGAAGAAATCATACAGGCACATAGAAAGTATCATATGTATAATAATACAGGCGAAACCTTTAGTCAATGATAACCTAAAAGGGAAGAGGAACAATGAAGGATTTTATAGCCCTGCAGTGGTCGCGCCTAGTCTGAGAGACCCCGCCGAAATAAAATTTGCGCTAATTTACAAACAAACGCTATTATGTTAGCCCCGCTCACTACGCGCCAATTACGTGGCGAGTTATCGAGAAATCGCGAATATCTGAAGCGACTTTTATTATTATATTTTAAGTTTGTAGATCTTGAAAAAACTAGACACATGAAATAAAAAAAGATTAAATTATCTCTCTTAACAACCAAGATATTGGACTTCGGCGTACTAGGTGAACACACTTGCACGACTGCATGCTAATATGAAATTCAAGGTACTTATTCTTCGGCCATATACTGATCAACCTCAAACCCGATACCGCTCGAAATATCCCTTGCATTGCATGTGGTAAACATATGCCATGTTTACATTTTTTTTGTACTCCCATATTTTAATTGTATTATTAGTTACGCTGAACCTGTACTTTAATGATGTCCATTACGATACAGATTTTCATTACGATACAAGTTTATTCCTATAGGAATACAGATTTTTCATTACGATACAAGTTTATATCCAATAAGAATGCGACATTTCAATATTGAATATGGCCGTGACTAGGTACACTCGGTTGATTTAAAATCGACTCACCTGGCAAGCGACGTAGACCTAACGTCGCACACAGAAACTTTCCACATTTAACTGGATGTTTGTAGTAATAAAACAATTTGCTTATGAGCAGGTAAAATAGCTACGTAATGTGAAATGAATCGGAATCGCTGCAGAAATATATTCTTTTTCAGATACTTTTAATACCTGCGTTATTACGTAGTATAGCGTTTGCCAACACCCATTACCATTAATGACATATAAACGCAAATAAAATAATAATACAAATCAATTTTAGAACCATAAGAAAAATTATTTATCAAAGCAGATAGATAGGAATCTATCTAGAAGGTAAACTAAAAGGCAGTCAAACTGAAAACAAATTAATACACAGAAAAAACTTTTGAATTATTGGTTGGTTCTGAAGGACATTTTCTGCACCATCATGCGAACATTCATTCTCTAAAGTATATGTAGTAGGGTGGATCGAAAAACGCGTTTTTTCTGTAATACAATTCTAATAGCGCGGAAAACTTGCGCATAGGCGTCATTATAAATAAAACAATATTTAAAAAAAAATTTAAAATCGCGCAGAAGGCCTAAAGTTACCAAAACAGTCAAAATACCGGTAAATTAAAAATGAAAAAATTACAAAAAGAAATACATTTTTTGTTGTAATAGTGTCCTTAGTGCATACAAAAAGTAATTAGACCCATTCTTGTTTTACTGAATTCGCGCAAAAGACCTAAAGTTGCGAGCAGGGTTGCCGCCCTGAAAATATTATGTTGGCTATGATAATGGATGAGACACCACACATTAGAGAACTTGGCTACAGGAGGATCCTTAAATTCAGAAATGAGCCATCGGCTAAAGGTTGCGTAAGAGACTTCAAAATACCTTCAATAAATTTTAGTGCAAACGACTATACCGAAGTAATTGATCGGTCAATCTGCAAGTTAACACCGCCGCCACTACTGTCCAAGATGCCAACTGAACACATTGCTTCTTTGTTGAAAGACAAAGCACTATCAGCGTTTAACTACCTCAAATTCCCATGCCACACCCAGTCAGTTGAGAGGTATATAAAACTGGTTACAGAAGCAGCAGAAAAAGTGTGCGGGCATGAAAATCGAGATGGTTGTATTAGAGCTACTTTAAAATCAAGACAACTGATGCCCACATTTAATTAAAATTCAGAACTCAAAGGGGCTTCTATGTAAATAATCTTTTGCCTACAACGAACATATGCATTGTACAAAGTAAATAGTTACTGTAAATATTGTAAATAAAATTCACCCTGGTTGGTTGGTTGCGTAGGGTGGATGTGGAAATCACTTGTTAGAGTCTTATTACAAACCTAATGTGTTAAATAAACACTCATCAGATATGGAAAACGGCGTTTTTACGGGACTATAACTTAACTTATACTATAATTTAGACCTTTTGCACGAATACAGTTAAGGACTAACAGGTCTGAAAGTATTTTTTCTGGACTGGGAAAACTATTCTGAATGGTTTTTACACTATTGTAAATTAAAAATAAAACTTTTATGGGTTTTGGCGCATGTTTAAAAATCGTCGAAAATCATGAAATATCGTTTTTTTGCGATACAACCTGCAACTTTAGACCTTTTGCGCGAATTTAGTAAAACAAGTATGGATCTAATTATTTTTTGTATGCGTTAAGGACACTCTTAAAAACACTTTTTCACTATTACAACAAAAAAATGTATATTTTGTAATTTTTGCTTTTTTTAATTTACCTGTATTTTGACATTTTTGGTAACTTTAGGCCTTCTGAGCGATTTCAAATTTTTGAAAAACATTTTTTTCATATTTTTTCATTTATAATGAAGCCTATGCGCAAGTTTTCCGCGTTATTAGAATTGTATTGCGGAAAAAAAAACGCGTTTTTCGATCCACTCTAATATGTAATAGACTTTTATATCTTGCCCCCATACATATTCTTATTCATGTAATTTCTAATTACATAAATACTTAGAATTATAGTGAAATTGTATGCGATAGCGATTTAACTATACATATGTTAAGCTCGCATTAAGAAATTATCGGTTTAGGAATTTATAAATGATCTCTTGCATATGAAACTGGATTTAATAGAAAAATATATTGGATATACATAGATAGTAATTTATATACGTAGTAATTTACATACAGTTGACCATACTATGACTGCTTTGCATCGGGGGCCGCAATAAAGCATACTTTTAACGGGTTTTATGGCAGTTTGAGTCGATTCTAAATCAACCGAGTGTACATATCTGACGGATATAAAAATTACTTAAACTTGACAGTTCTTTGTGTTTATTTAAATATAGCAAAAATGAAAGAAATACGTATGATATTATGGGGTCGTCGAAAAAAATAGTGTATGCAACTCGCATTTAATGGCTATTGAGACACTCGTATTCATTACAATACTCGGCTACGCCTCGTATTGTAATTGTCATACTCGTGTCTTAATAGCTATCATTAAATGCTCGTTGCATAATATACTACTGTCGAATATGTATACTACATTTTAGGATAAAGTACTTAGCCTGCATATTTTATAATAAAAATTATGATCTCATAACAAACAATAATTTGCAATGGAGTATTTATCTAATTTGCATTTACTTTTTATTAGATGATAAATATATTTTCGTTCAATCAATTTATACCAGAATGCGTAATATTTATTTTCGTTTAAAAATTTCTTCAAAAATTAACAATACACAGCAATATTTTAATACCTTCTAGAACCAGTGAATAATAAAGCTCTCATTTCTCCTGAATAAAATTCAACCTGCTAAAAAGGTCGAGTCATGAGCATGTTGCATTAACATAAAAGGTCATACAATTTACCATTAATATAAAAGATTATTCGTAGCATTTCTCTAAAATAGCAAAGAGATATGACGATGTCCGTTAATCATAATGTATCTTGTAAGGTAAGAATTCTGAGTTTTATTACCGAAATATCATCAAAATAGGAATGTAAATTATAGTTTTAACTGCAAATAGTAGACGACTAGTCCTAAATCTATCTTACTAAATCTAGATCTGCAGATTAATACAAAGTATTCTGACAGATATACAGGATGTCTCACATCTATTTTCGCAAGTGCTTACTTTGAAATTAGGGACTATAATGATACAGTAAAATCTAGTGAAATAAAGACGTTATTACCCCGTTCCTCTTTTGCTCCCCACCACTTCTTTTTCTGTGAATTTTCGGTTCCTACTAGTCTAGTATTACTTTCAATTGGTAGGTAATCATCTAATAATAAATTGAATATATTATAATGTTATTCTGTCAAACACCATTTACAACGCCATTTTCGCTTGACAGATGGGTATCCAGGTGTAGATAAGTAAAAAAATAAAAACACTAAATTAATATTATATTTACGAAACCGTGGCTAGCTATCTGATCTGTCTTTTTAATTAAAATTATTAGTTCAAAATTAAACTGAATAGCATTAACACGATCGCACACATGTGGATGATGTTTTAATTCATTCAATTTTTTTAATACAATACTCTCACGATGCTAGAGTAGGATAAACTTGTCAAGTTGGCATCATTCATGTTTTCTTCGCATGTGTACGATCGACGTCATGTTTTGGCTCAGTTGAGAGTTGATCACCTGAGATCTAATTATAAGTCCAACTAACGACAAGGACAGAAGGATGTTAAATACACCATAAAAATTTCAGTCGTAGGTTTTAAGGTGATTGGTTAATTTTATGATATTAAATATGCGCAAAAACACACTCAAACATTATAACAAAAATTACGCAATTAATTCAGCACACAAGAAGAAGAAAACCGGCCAGCTAGGGGCATTTTACTGAAGAAAACGTAGGTGGTAATAAAATCAACAATTTTACGATGGCTCTATGTACCACGACTTGTGACCGGACATGTAGGAAATTAATTTCAATTTAACGGTTATTGACAACTGCATATCGATACGTGGTTCTAGAACACTGGAAGACAATTGCAAATGAACGGCTACAAATACCCGTGAGCTAGCAGCAAACGGTCTCTTTACTAATAGAACGTCGCGTCGCCAAGACTTCAACGAATTTCAAAACCCTATAAAAAATGCGTCCACAGCCACCGGCCACCAGATCCGAGCGCGCGAAAGACTTGAAAGCTTTCGAAAATCACACACACACACACACACTCACACACAGTAAGTTAAGGTAAATTAATTAGATTAATTTTAAGGTCTAAAATTTAAATAAAATTAAACGTAGAAGGTGGACGTAATATTAATGGGGTTAGCAGCCAATGAATAAATCATTTAAAAGGAAATAAGACTTATTTATCTTAACCTTAAGCTTTCGAATTTTATTTGAATTCTTCCTCAGAAAGCTATCTACAAGACAATAAGTAGGTATAGAATCGATACAATTAGTAATCAGAAAAAACTTACGAATTTACTTTCTGATTAAGTCCAAACTTAAAGTTGGAAATTTTCTCAAAAATTCTGAGAATTCTTATAAAGGTAATATTTAATTTGTGGTGTAACTGTAACTATTTTTTAAGGTAAACATCTTTCTGTCTTGATCGATTTTGATTTTATGTAACTTGTCAAATTTTTCACTTGGGTATTTTTCTCACGTAAAATAAGCTCTTGTATTCTGTTCATTACACCTGTAGTGTTAAGATCTTGCTAACCCTGAGATTATTTTTTTTAATTAAAACCCCAATTTTGTTTGAAGTGTAAAACTCAATTTTTTTAATTATTATTAAAAATTTCCCATTACAATATACTAGTGAATAAGCGGGTCGATAGCCCCAGTGCTTACGCTGCTACCTATCGCTGTGGCGATAGGAGCCGGATTTCAACTCTCCGGAAGGACAGTCACATTTTTCTAGCGGAATTGAATTCGATCGACCTAGTAATCGCTATTGGGAGCAAAGTGGTTAACAGCGCGACATTATTAAAGGTGGTTTAATTCTGTCACAAAGCCATTTCAACACAATTATACAGACACAAAAACTACACCGCGGGAGTTACAGTGATGGTCAAGCAAGCGATACAGCCTGAGAAGTCACTGCAACTAAGCACCCACCACACAGAAAAAAATAAATAATCAAAATACGTAACAATATACAGGTGTTCTGTTTAAAATAATAGTTAGTTTATATAGCTTTCCAAAAATCACACACCCTGTAAAGTGAAAAATACTTTTAAAAACTACAGATGTGTGCAAAAAGTGGGACAATTCTTACCAAAAAATAACATTGACATAGCTTATGTGAGCGAAAGTAGTTGTAAACGTATTTTGTCAAGATTAAAAATTTCTTTAAGCATATGTGCATATACGTAAAATTGTCGTGACCCGAACATAAATATATATTTAAAAAATTATGGGAGTGTAGACTGAAACAGAAATAACATAGGTAGGTACATGCGCTAAATCCACACAAATGAATAAATGGAAAGAGCAATTTTTACACCTGCACATGACAGGTTCACATAACAGCATAACTATCAATTGTTCTGTCACGCTGCCGCTGAACAAGAAATCTCCTGTCCACTAGCACTTGTTTTAACGCAAATGTGTATGGATTCGAGCACGAGTTATTGCGTATCATTCTGCGTGCGATATATACCTGAAATTGAAAATATGAATAACATACCACAACGAAAATATATCAAACTTAGCAAGTACGCAGTGGCTAAACTGAAACTCGCTTTTTATAGTTTCATAGGAATTTGTAGGATATATAGACCGTTCGTCTAGCATATCCAATTGTACAGTTCGGCGTGAGCAGAAGAAAGTTTGATGTGCTCTTCCAAACGGAAGACATTACTTAATACACAAACTGTACCTGCTATTTGTAGATATTTAGGTTTTTCCATTTAGTTATATTGCAAATCTATTTCGAAAGTAGTGTATCCTAATAACTTTTGAGACTGCATAAATATTTTTTTATTTTGAGGTATACCTATACATTCTATTGACACAACATGCATTTCCTATCATGTCATGATTACTTAACAAACATTACAACCTTAATTCTTTGAAAACCCTGCACACTTCTTTATAAATCAACCTTTGATGGATTACTTCTGAAATAAATTAATTTTTTGAAAACTTCCCAAAGGTGTAAAATTTGGCGACAGAAAAGTTTAGAAGAATATCTTAGTCCTTTATAGAATTCCACATACCATCCTTATCAGGCTGATGACGTACATTAAAGCCATTATCACCATGTAGCACTGTTTAATCCGATTGGACTAGGGTAACACATAGGTAAATGATTTGTAGAAGTAAATGTTGTACTATACTCTATAGCAAATCTAATTCTCCTACACAATTTAAATCGATCTCACGGATGTGTCGCCAGTTACGCGTCCAGAACATTTACTTTATTTCCCGGTTAATGCTCGCATGCAACCTGAAAATCTTTCTGTGTAGTACACTTATCACTATTTCAAATTGCTTTTTTAACTTCCCAGCATGTCTTACCTTGCAATATTATCTCTTAATAAACAAGTTATAAAACGACCAATTCTTTAAATATTTTACTGAGCAGCATTTAGGTGCAATATTTCGTCGCGAAATGGAAGAGCGAATGGGAGAAACCGGCCGTTCTTACTATGGTGAGAAGGGGTACTGCCTAGTCGTCCTTTATGCGTAATGGAAGACCGTTCGCATTATCTGAGTCAGTTTGAGCGACGAATTTTTGTGAGTATGTACCTAGCAGATATATCCTTCCGTGAAATATCGCACCGTCTCGACTGGTCGTTATTGGCAGTGCAACGAGCATGGTAAGAATGGAATGAACAAGGACTTTTGAGTCGTGAATGGGACGACTACGTCTACCCATAACACGCGAGGACCGCGCCCTAGTGTTCAGCTCTATAGCGTCGGGTATGTCTTCGTACTGTAGGCTTACTCATTACACAGTACGGGACCGTTTGCTTGAGGCATATTTTGTTTTCCGATGAATGTAGATTCGAATTGAGCGTCGATGGCACGCGAATTTTGGTTTACCGGAGATGTGGTGTGCGTCAACTCGAGCAGTGTATCCAACCAAGCATATTCACCGCCAGCAGGGCGCGATTGCACATGGTGGACGTACATGTCTGCTGCGTATACAGCAGACGACGACGGATCGCCAATACGTAGATGAGGTACCACGGCCCGTTGAGCTTCCCTAGATTCGGCGGCGCCCATATATACTATGTATGCACGACAACGTCCGCCCGCACGTTACACGTGTTGTAGAGACCTTTGTGGAAGACCACCACTTACTAATGCTCCCATGGCCGACTCGTTCTCCGGATCTGAATCTGATCGCACATGTCTGGGATATGATCGGTTATATACTTCGACATTATCCGGCTCGTCCGGCTAACGTTGAGGAGGCATGGAGGCGAGTTGAAGCAGCATGATTGGCCATCCCTCCTGCTACCACACAACCACTTATTTATTCCTCGCCTCGTCGTGTAGCGATGGTAAGCGCTGCTCGCAAACTTCATTGCGTTAAAGTCACACGTTGAGATTATGCAAGGTTTGTTCGTCACTTTTTTCCAACAGTGTAGATTAGGTATTAGCTATTAAGCGTAACGGCTTTCTTCTCGAGAAAAATACTTTCAATATTAAAAATTACGAATCAGATACCGTCGAACTGGTTACAAAACTTGCAATCTATCATCAATCATGCGAATATAGTCATTGAAATATTGATCTACTTTGCCTCTGTTAACATCAGGAATTTTTATACGAATTGTGTCACCTTACATTACCGAAAAGAAACAATTTCTTTTATAATTCTGAACTTTTCTCTACCTGTGGCGTTAAAGAGTCTTCTGCACCTGCCCTATTATTTTCATTGATTTTTCTCGCACTGGTCACATCTTTCGTATTTGTTTTTATCGCAGTGCTCACAAATTTGGTCCCACTATAGCCTCATTTTTTGTTAATTCTATTCCTATCTTATTCTCGACAGTGTTTTCGTTTCAGTCTGACTTTTATTTCTAGATCTTGTTCGTTTTAGATATTCTGTTGCATCTCTGCTTTCGATAACTGTTTTTTTTTTAATGGAATAAATTTGAAGCGATGCATAAATTTAGTCAATTTTTACTATCATATTGCGTTTTTACCTGAAGTATTGAAATTAGGCATAGAGAATGGTATAGCAAAAATGTAAAATATTTAATTCTACGTTTTACTAACTAATAATATACAGGATGTTCCATTTAAATAAACGAAGATATTTACTATTCTTCGTCAAATTTGGCAACATTTTCTGCGAAGTCCTTATACTTCAAGTCAGTTTCTGATATGGCGTTATGAAGAATCATTCTTGCAAAACATTTGATCAAAGTACATTTTTTCTGTTAATTAGCGTAACCAAACATTTTGCGATATTATGTTTGACGAAAATTTACTAGAAAAAACATAGCGATCCAAATGTCAGCGTTATTTTAGGTTTGTAGATCTTGAGAAAAACTAAACACGTCCAATTAAAAAAATTTCTTATTTCAAATGGTTTGATATAATGATTATTATCAAATTGTTTTGATTTACAATTTGTTGCAATTACTATCACTACACTGTTAAAAATTAAATTTCATATTTAATGCTAAATTTAAGTTTAAAAAGTATTTACCACGCAAAGTACAAAAATGTGAGGTTTAAATATATACCATAATAAGTGATGCAAACTTTTATATACAGTTTACACAGTTTTATATACATATTACATTTATAATTTAACAACCAAAATTAGCAAAACTTTAAAAAATCAATTTTTTTTTCAGTTGATTGATTGAAACCGGATTCTCACTAGATATAGTGTTGAGGGAATATTCTTCAGATATAGTGTACTTTTACACTAATGCACAGTACACACGTGCTACAGATATTATAGGTGTTTGAATTAATAAAAGTAAATACTACCTGCATATGCACATATTATGCAATACACTATGTACAAGTTCATACTCGAATAAACAGTTATCCGCAAAAATTATTTGGAAAATATGCCAGATTTAAATAAAACTCAGATAAAAAAACATTTTAAGTGATTTTGAAATTTTGCTTATCAAAAGTGTAACTAATGTTGTGAATAAGGACTAATATTTAGAAAAACAACGAAATTAGTTCACACATTTTGGCGGACATATTTTAAACGCATTCAAGTTATATAATGCCCTTCGTATAATTATAAAGAACTGCTACTGCTGGTATCATTTATGCGTTGGATATATTATGCGATGTAAAAGGGATACACAGTGGTACATGACAGTAGGCTTCATCTTTAGAATAGTACAGTTCATTTTGAACGAAGTATATTGGTTTTAAGAACAGTGATTTTCACGACCAAAATGTCAAAGTTGCGTAAACAAAAAATTGAAATAAAGAATAAATCTCTCTCTACGTCCAAGGAGTTATTTATCATCCACCACCCCTTGGCATTCTCGAAATTCGCAAACGGTTGTTCATATATTTAGAGCGGAAAGACCTTAATTTTTCGTATAAAATTTTCTATATAATATAACAAAATTTATTAAATAACTTAAACTAGCCACCAGCCTTGAATGCAATCCAATCTTAGAACTGTAAGAGGAATGATCCTCTTCTAATTAACAAAGCACTCAACACTTGCATATTATTATTTGGAAAATGTTTTATATTAAACAAACAAGATATTCACACAACAGTTTTGTTCACTACATTTGTACAGGCATAATTATCTAAGAAATAAAACGCGAACGAAATCCTATAACTAATATCCTTCTACACTTTCAAACATTGTTTAAAATTAAAAGAAATTCTATTAATCCCCACTTCTTGAGCGCTACAGTTTTTGAACGCTATAACTCGTAACTATGGCAGATATGCAAGGAAAAAACACTAGGTAACGTTTTTAAGGAACTTACATATACAGAACTATAAAGAGATTTTTACACAGAAAAACTACATGAAAGAAAACATCTCTAATCTTGTCACCACTCACCAATCGTAAAAAATATTTAGGAAGTGGTTAGAAAGGTGGTTTTGTTGGAATAAAATGTATGTTCAAATTATATTTTGTAACAATTTCGACGATATAATACATTTTCGACCACATCTTTTATAGTGTAGTAAATATGTGTTGTATATATGTGTATAATATGTGTAGTAAATATATAGATATGTAGAAAGAATTTCATACAGTGTGCATTTGAAACATATACAGGGTGTAGCACGAAGAGTTTTGATTAGAAGTTTTTAGGGATTTCGCGATAGGCGAAATATAAAATTTTATCGAATTACACCGTCGTTAATGCTGATTTTAAACATAATATTTTCAAGAATGATTTACTTCCGGTATACCGGAAGTACATACCAACTCGCTTATTTTAAATAAAACATGGAAATTTTCATTTTATTTTTCAATTCTCTATCAAATTCTGAGTAAATTTCATGCACCATGTCCTATCTCAAAATTAATAGGTTTTGAAATATTTCAATTTTTTCAATTTTTCTAGAAAACACAGTCCCAAACAAGTCACGATATTGCTGCAAACAAACACGCTACTGACTCAAAATTTGACATGGGAAATTGCAAGACATTACTAAATTGTATCGTCCTTTAAAATATTAATTTTTTTATACGAAGCGTTTTGTATATACCACTCAATTCCAACAATTTCAAACAATTATAACTCGCTTATTTCAAATACAACAACCTGTATATTATATCAGTATTCAATTCCTACCTTCATCCTGATTTAATTGATACTAGCATTCGCTATAGGTACCTAAATCTAACCGGTTTTGAGATATTTCATTATTTTACTTAAAAATAACGAAACTTAATATTTCAACTTTATTACCATAGCTCGTGACTATCAAAGATGTGACGTGTATCGTCATTGCTATAAAACATGAATTTTTAAAGAAAACATTCAACAACATACCTAATACATATGTACATAAACTACTTACTATTAAGTTGTGTCATCTTTCACAGTTACGGCCTACGCTTTATTGATGTTGAAATATTAAGTTTCCTTATTTTTAAGTAAAATAATGATATATCTCAAAACCGGTTGTATAGGTAATGCTAGTTAGTATCAATTAAATGAGAATGAATATAGGAATTGAATACTGATATAAGATATGCCAACAAAGTAGTAGCATAAAATTCCAAAAATGAGAAAGTAGGCCTAGAGTTTTTTGTTCGCTTTTATGTTGACGTACGCCTGAATTCGGTACATAACCGCTTACTGTGTTAAATGTTAATGTATTTTCGGAGATGAAAGTTGTAGATCAAAACAATTTAAGGGAACGTGTGGAGTTGCTTGTGTGAAGTTGCTTGGACAGCACACAGCAAAAATTGTTTTGCATCATTTTCTACAATAAAATGTCAGCCGTAGAACGATTTATTCAATTTTCTCAAGATACAGCAAAGAATTGCTGGCTGCTGAAATAACTAAATTTGACAGAAAAATTATTTTAAATAGGAATCAACCGGAAAAACTGAAAGATGCTACAAAAAATTATCTTGGGGCATCAAACAGAACTTTAGCACGAAAATTTCATGTTTCCAAAGAAACAATTCGTAAAAATTAGGGGTTTTTATATGGACAATATTGCGATGACCTCATACGATTTATTTCTAAGACTAAATTTGAGTTAAAAGTTCTTGTCTGGTGTATGATTTCTTTGAAAGAAATTTCACAGTTGCATGTGCCAGATTCAAGGCCTTCAGCTATTAAAAGTAAGACGTATATCAGCAAATGTTTAACTAAATTAAGACGTTTTATAAGAGATAAGCACGAGAACGACGATAGCATTACGCTAAAAAGACTATCAATTGGCTGACAAAAAATAATGCCCCATTTGTCCCGAAGGCACCAAATCCACCAAATATTCTAAAAGCTAGGCCAATTTAGGATTTTTGGAATTTATAGTGCCAAGAGGTATATAAGAAAGTGTGGGAAGCCAAAACGACCGACGAACTTGCTCTGAAAATCAAGAAATCTGTGAAAAAAGTGGACTACAGCGTTGTCCAACAGATGCTTAAAAATGTTCGCAGTACACTACGTAAAATCAAAGATGAGGGTCGACTTTTCTTATATAAAAGCAAATAATTCATACAAATAAAATGTTTGAACCATCCAGTGTATTTATTTTAGAAATAAAAAATTTTTAAAAAGTGTTTTCGAATTTTCAAATTTGTGCATATACTTTGTTGGCATATCTTAATATACGGGGTGTTGTATTTGAAATAAACGAATTATAATTGTCTGAAATTGTTAGAATTGAGTGGTATATAGAAAACGCTCTGTATAAAAAAATTGATATTTCAGGACGAGACACTTTAGTGATGTCTTGCAATTTCCCATGACAAATTTTAAGTCAGTAGCGTGTTTGTTTGCAGCAATATCGTGATTTATTTGGGACTGTGTTTTTCTAGAAAAATTAAAATAAATTTAAATATCTCAAAAACTATTAATTTTTGGTATAGGACACGGTGCATGAAATTTACTCAGAATTTGATAGTGAATTGAACAATAAAATTAAAAATACCATATTCTATTAAGAAAAGCGAGTTGGTATGTACTTCCGGTATACCGGAAGTAGATTATTAGTGAAAATATTATATTTAAAAGTTTACGGAGTCACTGCAACTAAGCACCCACCACATAAAAAAAATATCGACAGTGTAATCGATAAAATTTTATATTTCGCCTATTACTGCATCCCTACAAACTTCTAATCAAAACTCTTCACGCCACACCCGGTATATGGTTTTAATTACCTATTTAAAAGAAACTTAATGTTTGTTTAATAATCCTATTTAAAATATCCTATAACACGTATTTACATTACTATTTCTCCAAAAAGCATACAATTTTGTTATTGTATTGCGAGCAATTTTTTAAATAGTATTACCTGCATTCCTATTGGTATATTAAGGTTCTTATAGCTAAACTCGACAAAAAAACGAAGGCTCAGTGCAGTACGGAGAACAACGTGGAGGGATAAACTGTGTGAACTGTTCTGCAATCCGTAGCAAACGATACAGCGAACGATTAACATTTGATATAGATGTTTGTTTTATTCTATGTAATCTACCGTTCACTTGACTAGATCAAGAAGCATTTACTTTCTTCTGGAGGTATTCGGATTATACATTACCAAATCGGACATCAATGAGAAACGTTATGCCATCTACTCGTGACTATGTTGAAAGAAGAATTAAAGCAACATTTAAAGATAAGAAATTGTGGTTATGTGTTATTTGAAAGTGTTATTGACAAGGATTCACATTTTCTCATAGTAAGACAAATTTGTGCATGTGCAACGAAAGATCCATTAAGATATTAATTGATTAATACTGGGTGTTTAAAAAATAAATCCCTGATAGATAGGGAAAAATTACTGCGCAGAGAAGCACGTCACTAGCGTGCCTACTTTAAATACCATTGCGCTGCTATCAATCGTTGTGGTTTTCTTGGGTTCCTGCCATTGAATATCTAAAAATGTCACAGTCTGAATTTCTGAAATCTAATAATTATCTACATTGAATATGCTAGAATAATTAACAAACCATGGCAGGTTTATGCAGAAAAATATATCCAGATCGCCCAATATCTAACAAAAGTATTTTTACCAGTTTTTTTTTGTTAGATTTGGGTCATCTTGGTAAAGGCAAGAAAACGAAAGTCTGAGTGTTTGACAATTTACATTAGTAACGCATTCATATGTTTCTTGGCATTGTTTTTTGAAATTGTATCTTAAGAAATATTAAGATAAACGTTTTAAATATTTTTTTTTTTTCAGTTACTTCTTTCGTCTCTATTTATTCATCTTGATCTTCATAGCCCAATGGATTCTACAAAACTTTTAATATTTTTTAGAAAATAGCTCTGACACTTAATTATTCCGAATTAACTGCATGCCCATAATTTTAAACATACTGTGCAATAGAAACGTAGATTGCTATATGAAGATAATAAGATGTAACACAATCTCATTTGAATGAATAAAATTCAGTTATTCTTTATTGGAACTGACAGACTATTCTGATATGTTTAATTATATACCATGTATAAATACTCCTTTTACTAGTTAATATATAACTTATACATTATACGTGTAAAGTGTATTTCCGAATAGCTGTAAGTCCTTGTACACTACCTTTCTAGCAAATCCTTTACGTCGAGAAAGTCTTCACACTTTTTTCATCTTGTCTACCGCTAATCCGGAAACAAGCAGACAAATTTACTTCCTCGTTGGAAAATACTCAATGCCACCTTTAATCCTTTCATCCGTATCTAGGAACCTCTATCATTCATTTGAACATTACGCATATGTCTGTTTCTCAATGTTATGAGCTTTTAAAACGCGGCTAAAAGTTTAGAAATGCAATATAAAAAGTATCCTTTGACTTATTAAAGATTGTGTAACAATAATACAGTAATTCGAATAACATTAAATAAAATAGTAGACATGCTCTAGCTCTAAAATTTTATTATTTCTAATCATATGCAGATATAATCATATGTATACAATAACTTCGAATACGGAGCTCGATTATTGCAGGGACAGGAGTGTTTAATGTTGTATGCAGTGTCCTCGTGGCCTGAGCAATAGTAACTTTACATCGATTCAATCGACATGCATGTATGTACAGTCGAATGTTTGGATGTTGTTCGTTACGTCATGTCATGAGTAATATCAGTATGAATCGACTCATATGTTATGTTGACATTTCTCTCTAATGTACGTTAAATGTCGGTGATAAATATTATTTGACGTATATATATGTTGATGACGTAACGGACAAGATCCAAAAATTCGACTGTATATAGAGTATCCTATTTATGTGCTGTTTATGTTTTAGAAAAATCTGTGTCTTGGGGTAAAATAATTATTCGAGCTGATGAAAACTATACTGCTCCAAATTTGATTTAATGTTGAGCTTATTTTTGTTAATAATTTAAGAATAATATGTAGTTTGTTCTAGCTTGACATTATATCAAATTTAGTGTACAATTGATAATGTTGTTCGCCGAATAAAAAAATTATCATTCCTACGCAGTAATTTTCTGATGATCCTATATCTCAGTCAACAAGCGTTTGAAAGAAAAAAGCGCACATTTTAGTATAAGGTAACTGTACACAAAATTTTTTTGTAACATAAATAAGACGGCCTGTGTAGCTCGCCCCTCGTTTAACTTCGAGTAACCATACACGCATGATTATACCTGTATACTGTATCAACCTAAATAGGTTGCATGCAAAATAAAACACAAACTAAGGTTCGGTTTCTCTTCGAAAACAAATTAAACAAACCTATTAATTTATTTCTGTTGCTTTTTGCTCTGATCTTAATTATATTCTATGGAAATTTTGAAACGTATTTTCCTTTCCTTACATTTTCCATATAGGTATTCAGGAATTAAATAAATACTATGAATTGTATCAAGCTTAATTGTTAATGTAGCTTTGTTTATTACATCCAGTTTATGTTAAAAATTTATTCAAATTTATTTTTAAAAACATTGTTCATGTATCAACATCTATTACACTGTCTAAATATCCACAATTTTATTCTTGATTTTAATTTACAAAGGTAGGTAACAATTCTGTACAACAGCACAAATGACAAATGATTAAAAAATTATAATAAACTTTATTTAAATGGCAGAAAAAATATAATAATAAATAACCACAACATTATTCATTTAATGAAATTACGTTAACAAAAAAGAACTGGCGTTTTTGGCAAAATAACACTTAACGTCGTAAATGAATGCCTGTACGTACCGTATATATAATCTCTAAAATTGCCAAATTTGCTACACATGCCAGCGGCTTACGCATCAAATTTTGTATTTATATAATAAAAAAATATTATTGGATGGTTAAATGAGCACACTGATCGTCGCATATTTATATACGACACCAGTGCATACTAAGTTGCAATTCAAGGTTGCTATTCTTCGGCCGTACGCTGTCCGGTTACAAACCCGATAACGCTCGATATTCCTGCCTATATTATATACCTAAGGATGTATATAATGAGAAGGTTTTCTAACATCTATAAAAATCTGCATTGGAACATGTCCTCTGTCTTGTTTGTTAAAGACTATCAGTATGTCCAGTACTGCCATAACACCTTTAATCCATGTGACTATTATCTAATAGATTATTCTTTATGATAAAGTCCATTAAAGTTTTATTCATTACGGTTTCGAACATGTTTGAAAAAACATAATTCAATATTTATTACGTGAAGAATTCTAACTGATTAGCGCAGATGGTTGGTTAGTGGATTATCTATAGCATGCTTAAATTTGTGGCTAATGTTAACTTGTACTTTGCGGAATCTTTAAGTGTGAGGTTAGGGGTGAACTTTACGTTTGTTACTACCTCCTTTGGTTGGTTTAAGCCTTACTTTCATTGCTTCAAGTTTTGCATTTCTGATTCATGTTTCGAAAATGGTTTTTTAGGTACATGGTATACATGATCATGGAACTCCTAATAGAACATTGTTACCGACAAGCTGTGTTTTGTGGTATGTACTTGAATAACAGAATGTATTGACCTTACATTTAGTTAAATTTTAAGTATTAGATTTTGATTAGTGATTTGGTAATCTTTTGGTTGGAGCACTATGAGTTCTGTAACTGTTGGAACCAATTCTCCATTACATTTATCTTCTTGTTGAATGTGGAAGAATCGGGTTTCCTTTTTGATTAGGTTGATAAAGTACTTCATTTTGCGTACTTCAATTTATGTCGTAATCACTGTTTTGTACATATTATATGCGTATCGCTACAGTTAACAGCTTTGTAGCATGTCAATAAAGTTTAGCAAGTTATTGTTATGTTACTTTCATTTATATGAACTAGATTGTCATTTAACTTAACTAGTAGTTGGATATCGGATACACTATCGTGATCACTGTTTTGTAATTATTGTATGTATATTGCTGCAGTCAGGCTTTACTAGCCTTGTAGTATAAGTTTATTAAGATAGTATTATAGATTATCTTGTAGTACTTTCTTATGTGATTCTACTTTGCAATTGCAAATGGTACACTTTGTATTAGAATAAGTAACATTATCACGTAATCTTTGCTTATAACTTGTAAATTGCTATTTCAAATTAATAAGGTGTGGCAGCGATATCCGTAAGCCTGAAAAGTTACCATTACCTTGAAATTGAAAAATTAATTTATAACACAAAACATAAATGACATGACGGTACATGTATTATATCGCTATATGTTCCACTGAGAAAGATGTTAACAAAATCCATATTAATATGAACCTTCCGAACAAACCTTGCGCTAAGCTTAGAATTGAGAAAGTTCAATTACATCCGTTAAAATTACACAAATTTCAGACCAGTAGTGTGTTACTACGAACTCATTCACGTTATAATTTTACTTGAAATCATAGTATCTTCTACCTTGAAAGACTTCAAAGAACGGAAACCTTACACCACTAACGCTAACGTTTATTAGATTTTCTTTGGACACTAAAAATATGAAAGTGATACAAAAGCACAAGTTTAGTATAGGAGACAAAGGAGTAACCGCGTTCATTTTTATTGAGTTGATAATAATGCAGTTTACGAAAACTTCTTCAAACTATAACATCAAAATCAAAGTAATCAACATTATAAATTCGACTTATATTCGATCAGATTGATGTCAAAATAAAAGCGGCATCCCAAACTAAAATAACGTATAAATGTGGCAGACTGATGTATTTAAAATAGCGGAATCGTATTACGTCGATCCACAAGTAAACATCCCCAGAGATAACAAAATATTACTTTCTAAATCTATTTATGTCAAGCAAATTTTCGTAATTAGTTTTCATTGAATCTCCGTATATGTTTGCTTGTTCTAGGATTAACATAGATATTTGTCTTTTCAAATCTAGACGCTTATTAATCACAATTTGTGGCAGGTTTATCTAACTGTTTTTGTAAATATATACTATTATCATAATTTTAGCAACCGCAAGATATCTATATATATACAAAATACCTAATGTATCCGAAATACTAACTTGTTTTTCTTATTTTAGACGGAAAATCGCTGGCGATTTCGAGAGATTGCAAATTCATAGAGACATCTAGTGGTATACAGCATAACGTAGATGAACTACTGGTGGGGATCCTGAAGCAAATTCGTCTCAGGGAATCGAGGGATAAAAAGAGATCTACAAACAAGAAGGATAACAATAAGCTACATGGATCAAAGACGAGCTTAAGTCTAAATATAGCTAGGGAGATACTACAGAAAATCTGTATGAATGATATTAGTAAATCGAAGTCCTGTGAGAACTTGCACGTTTTATAAAATCAAAGAAAGAACAAAGTATATTAATTCCTTCCGTTTTACGATTAATTTCAAAATAAACTCAATACATTTAGATATTTGTGATATTTTCGTTAGACAAGAATGGTGTTAAGAACGTATACTACATTTATCTGACTACTAGCCGAAAATTTTTATAATCCTTAACTTTTAACGTAAATAACAATTGGCTGAGGCATAACTTCTAAATATAAGTAATGCTTCCACGACATTAAAAAATACAATGTTTAATATATCATCCCTTGTTAATTACAATTGTGTTAAAAAATTAAATTGCACAACGGCATGCAGGTTACAAAGCTTATATTAGTTAACAATATTTGTTACCTCTGCCAAATTACATAAAGTGTTTTCGTTTTTTAAATCCAAGTTGCCAATGCACGTCTAACAATTACAGCACAAGGTATCCCCAAAGATAAATAAAATTTTGCTTGTCACTTGTCTTTACGTACTGCAACAGAGCCAAGAAGTCACACAAACGAATTTGATACAATTTATTATGTTGTTGAGAATTTACTACAAAACAATGAATCTACATGTGCTGCTGATGTAACTTAGGATATTTTAATTATTGATGGACATAATCAAGTAACTTTATTCAGTTAATTCGATTATTGAAATAAGTAGATTAATTCAAGTGATACTGAAAATACTAGTTGATAAAAATTACTTGTTGAAAAATAATAGTCCATCTTTCCATCATTCCATCTAAACATCATTCGCTACAATAGTAGTTAATAAAAAACCGCACGATAAAAATTATAAAATTCATCGATTATGCTTATTAAAATCATTCGATTCAGCCCATCACTAATTATAACATTAGTGACTGCACAATATATTCGAAAAGCAAGAAGTATTGGACATAGTTGGAACATAGTTTCATGGTTAGGTATGTTAGGTACATCAGTGTGTACGATAAAGTTGTCGCCCGGATACTAATCGGGCACATTTATTGGCATATTGTATAACCGGCCCTTAATGGAATAGAAGTAAGCGTTATATTGCATTTGATTATGAATTAGCAACATAATAGCTCGTGGTCGTTAATGCGGAGTTCCTGTATGCCCTGATGAAGTCGGTTACGCGTGAATACCTTTGAAACGTTGATACAAACTTCTTCTTGAATTCTATTGCGTTTCTCGGCTTCTTTGGCCCCAAGGTGGCTTATATTAGTAGTAGCATTTAATAAACTGTCACAAATAACAATGGATTATTATGAACTGTTTCGAATGAAAGCATACTGCTTATTCGACTAGAATAAACGCAGACTGTCACGAACACATTGCATACCTTGTGTAGACCTTCGATTGTAGTAAATAAGTGGCTGAGTTACGCGGATGAGTATCGATCATTTTCAATTAACGAAAAGCGAAGAAACGTACAAAAACTCGAATAAAATTACGATAAAAAGAGTAATCGAAAATCGAATCGTATGAAACTCAGAGTTCCAATTATTTGAAAGTAAGTATAGGACCTTTATTCGACGTTATAGCGCGAGAGGCTTACTACATGAATGTAAAGCTGAAAATATGAACAATGAAGAGTGTAAAATATTACGTTTGCAATGTTTCGAAAGTGGTATTATTGACAAACTAATAAGAATTGATAAGAAATAGTAAAAGAAATGTGTTGCAACTATTCGATGAGCACTCAATTCTGTTATACCTTGATGTAATTGATAAGCATTTCAGCAGGACACTAGTTTAAAACATACAATCAAGTTAATAGAGCACTTGTTCAACAAAATCTATAAAAGAAATTGTTATTTTAACGATAACAAAGTCCAAGTTGTATTCAGATTGAGCTTGTAACTTTCTTAGATTTAATGACACTTCACAAACAATGCTAGCAACAATGGACCAAAAGTGGCGACAATTTGTTTAAAAGGAAAATTCAATACAATGGTGTATGTGTATCCGCCAAAACATATAAGTAAGTATTTCTTACTGCACAAGATTATCTTTAAATTTATCTGCATAACTCAAGCTTCTACTATACAATATTTTGCCAGTTCCGAAGTACGAAATAAGCTGATTGAATAATGCTAAGAAGCGAATTATTTCGAATATCAATGCTCTAGCTATTTACGATTAGCTAGATAATAATACTAATAATCTTAGTAATAACTCATAATAAACATACGCTTTCACAGTTTTTAATTAATTGTGTTTCATGTCTATTTCATCTTTGTTGTGATGATATAATACGTAGGGGTTGCATAATTTTCTTTCAGCGAAATAATATCCAATATTGTGTCTATGCCCTCGACCTCAAACAGTAAACACACTTTCGACATTCAATATCCGAAAACTTATTTTCAACGTATCAAGCCTACAAGAAATCTTAACAAATCTTACGTTATCATGTCGCTCGACCCATGTACTTTTCTTATAAGAGAACGAATTTCGATACATCATTGCAGAGAAATACGTTTCAGGAAACTGAAACGATATATATGGTATATTTATTATGTCCAAAAAGATCGTTTGGCAATATCATGTTATCCTTAAAAATAGATTTTTTGTACTCGCTTATCAAAACCTGTCATTTCACGATTCGATTTGCGGGTGTAAAAAGTCACATTAAACACGAGTGCGTAAAAGTAAAGTTGGTACTTCCTGGAACTTGATTAATTTAGTGACATTTTAAAATCATAAATCCCTAACCTTAATAATATGGTCATAAACGATAACGTATTTGACAATATGTATTATTATTACAGTTCTCGTACAAAAAATATTGTACAAACTTCGTACGTGAAACATTTCGCGAATTCGTGTCCATAAACTGGTCACTCATTCGCGAAATATGATTTCACGCACTTGGTTCGTAAATAACTATTTTATGAAGAAGACTGTTCAAGACAAGTATGCTCACAGTTTTAACTGTTTTTTAACATGGAAACATAATAGTATGGCATATAACAGATTTTATGTTGTATCTCATAATTTTGCATTTAATTTAAAATGAATTAATATTGTATAATAATAATAATTATACATGACACGACTCCATACTAAATTGCAGTTCAAGATTGCTAGGACCCTTCAATACTACAATTTGTTGATTGTAGAATTAATAGCGTACTTTCATAAGTTTCTTTCAAAATAGTCGAGTAAGATGTAGACGCTGTTGGGTACTTATTACTAGAGGCGGCAAAGACAGGAAAGTTTCAGAGCAGTGTGGAGAACAACGCGGAAAGGCCGAGCAGCCATATCAGGGCGAGCGTTCAGTCAAGGTCCACGTTCAGTAACGTTTACATACTCGCATCATTTATGTTCGTGATTTCATGAGTGAACATAGGCGATACGGACGCACATGACACATAAAATAATGACGAAAAATATATTATATAACGTGCTGAAACACTTAATATTTTAGCAAGCTTCTATGCAATCACAAACTGGGTGGCATCTATTAAATATTTGAAACATTATAGTATTTAAGATACTAGTGTTAAAAGTGCGATTTTATTTCACGAGTTAAAAATTTGAAACTTTATGAGTGAAATAAAATATCATTTTTAATACGTGTATTGTACACTATTTTTTATACAACTGTTTATATTTAATTAAATGATTTAGCATTTCTACTAAATTTTTTGGCAGTTATTATCATAAGTAATAGAACAAGTGACAAAGATTCTCCGATAAAATTGATTTGGATAATTTGTAAGTGCTTGTTGAAATAATAATAATTTAAGATCAACAAGCACGAACAAATAATCAAAATCAATTTTATCAAAGAAAAATCTTGATCACGCGTTGTATTTAAAAAGACTTATATCACCAACAAATTAGTAAGTTTCGCAGTTATCGGATATTTACGTAATTTACTCTTAGGTTATGTTCATTTTGCCATGTATTTGGCTGGTAACTCAGAAGAAAAGGAAACAAAAAAAAATAATGTGTAGTAATTGTAAGCATTGTGAGTGAAAATGAGCCTTTTTGACCGTACTCCATTTGTATTGATAAAACCACAAGTTATTTTATCACTTATTAAAATTCACACGTGAGTTTTTCGCTATAAAATGAATGTCATTGGCTGTTGCTAAGGAATTCCAACTGTGTGATTGGTTGACAGAAATGTGAGTGATATAGTCACAAAATAAAATGTGTCACAAGTCAGAGGTGCCAGTCATGGACATTTGAGAATTAGAAACGTCAAGAAAGTTTATTGACGTTTTGTACAAACGTTTGTATTCCTATTAATATAATAAAAATGGATCGTAATGAGATTGATTCCCAATGAGTCCATATTATATAGTAATTGTTGTAATGCTAATGTATGTACAGATACAGGGCCATTCACGGAACTGATTCATTAGAACTTTTTGATGTTCAAATTCAACATTTCTGAAAACTTATAGTTATAACTCATATCATCTGGACTCATCAGCAAAATTATATGCGCCATTGTACCACTTCCGGTTTACCGGTAGTTGACGTCAACTTTCTTAATTGAAATGGCATGGTATATTTTTTATGAGCTTTTTGTATTGGACATATAAATCTGCATCAAAACTTACTAAGACACTCTATGTCAAAAATCAGCCGTTTGTGAGTTATTTAACTTTTTTTCAAATATGCGGCCAATTGCAACGTTATGTTCAAAATTCTGCATTTCTGAAGGAATTGCAGCTAAAGATCTCATATTTGGCATGTTATTAGCTGAAATAGCATACATCAAATTTACGTTCCAAAATTTATCATAACTTATACAGAGTTATCGAAAATTAATTTCAACCAAGTTCACATCGATGAAAGTCACTTTTTTTAAATGGAACACCCTATAATATTATTGCATTTTTGAATACACTTAATACTTCTCTGTCATTCCTTCTTAGACATATTAGCTTGTACTTTTTACGGTTTCCGAATTATAAGTACTTTTCTGAAAAATATGCTTTTTAATGCATTTAAAATCTTAGTAATGTCAAGATAATTGATATTGCATTTGTACTATAAATACACATAGATTATATTTTATGTGTCAAGCAAAATAACAAATGAAATACATTACAGAAAAGAAACGACATTTTAGATTTATTTTCCATTCATGGAGAATGCAATAGGATTATGAATAGTAGGTACATATATACAGTATTTGACGACAGATATCCAAATTTTTGTAAAATGATCTAAAACAATATCGTTACAAAAACTCAAGCAAGAAAATTAAACAAAATAGCGTCGCAAAGACAAAATTCAATATGATCAGATCACGATGGCATATGGAACACTCTTTACTTATTCCTTTCTAAAGCTTTTTTGTTTAAGATTTTTTTTTGGCTTCTTGCATTGATATTTGGTAGGTCATTTTGCATAAATGTGGATATTTGTCATCATATACTCGACATGTGGAATGGAAAATAAATCTAAAATATCGTTTCTTTTCTGTAATGTATTTTATTTGCCATTTAGCTTGACAGATATCAATTATGTGTATTTACAATACAAACACAATGTCAATAGCAGCTAATATGTCTGATAATTAATGATAGAAAATTATTAAGTGTATTCAAAAATGCAATAATATATAGGGAGTTCCATTTAAAAAAAGTTACTTTCCTCGATGTGAGCTTGGTTGAAATGAACGTCAATTTTCGACAACCCTGTATAAATTATGATAAATTTTAGGACGTAAATTTGATGTACGCTATTTCGGCTAATAACAGGCCAAATATGAGGTCTTTAGCTGCAATGCCTTCAGAAATACAGAATTTTGAACATAACGTTGCAATTGGCCGCATATTTGAAAAAAAGTTAAATAACTCAAAAACGGCTTATTTTTGACATAGAGTGTCTTAGTAAGTTTTGATGCAGAATTATATGTCCAATACAGAAAGCTCATAAAAAATATACCATGCCATTTCAATTAAGAAAGTTGACGCAAATAATTTTGCTGATGAGTCCAGATGATATCAGTTATAATACAACTTTTCAGAAATATTGAATTTCAAGAGCATCAAAAAGTTCTAACGAACCAGTTCCGTGAATGACTCTGTATATGAATATTTACAAACAATAAAGTAACTGTCACTAGTGTTATAAACATTTTCGCACTAGTTTTAAAAGTATTTTTAACACGCTTATGTTACTCAATTTTTAATCCGGTTAGCTTGCGTTAAAGGTGTCACTTTTACAGACAGTTGTATAAAATAGTATATTAAGTATGGAGAACGGTAAGGATGTTTACCGTTCGAATGTTTGGAGGAGGAGCGACGCGAAAAAAAAGTTTTTCACCTTACCAAATGAATTTTCGCCTGAATACTTCTATTCGTATTGAAGTAAGTTTCTGAAGTAAGTTTCAAATTTTTACAAATGGTTTTTCGAAATAATAATAATTACCTATTAAACGTGTTGAATTAATCTATTTCTGTTCGTACGTGGTTTATAGGAATACCCATTAATTTTTAAAGTAAACTAGTGTTATCCTAATATAATTTCTGCATTTTTATGGTATCAAACGACAGACAAGCAATCTGAGAAGGTGTATACTCAACTAACATCAGAAAATATATTGCTAGCAACGCATATAGAAAAATAATTAACCAATAGCACAAAGCATCGATAAATTTGAAGCAGTCGTTTTTGAAATAAAATTCGAGATTGTTCGATTTAATTTAGTTTTATTTACCAGCAGCGAATATGCATTTATTCTATTAAATAAACAACGTATTATTGGAATTTTGCCGCGAATATAAATTCGTATGAATCTGTGGTATATTATTGCTGCTATATAGTAGTATCTACATATGTATGTAAGCTATATTTACCATGCTTATCAATTATTTAAAATTCAAAAGGATTTTATTTTTCGATATACCAATACTATGCATATATCTAAGCTCACCCCACATTCATGGAACATATAACAGTAAACTACAATGGAAATAGTAATATCAGAAATAAGTATGATTTCTTCCCCCATTTCTTTCATGTCTAGGAGTCGACTGTAATAAAGCTATGAAGGCAATAGTATCTGCAAAAGAGAGGACATTACATGCTCAACAAAAAAAGAACACTATGAAGCAGTAAAGCTCTTATATAGACATTGCACTTTTTTTGAACAACTTATCGATTCGATGCTTCCAGTGACGTTTTGCATTTTAATTAAAATAAAGTAATACATACAAAATAATACTAAAACAAGTTTACAGAATAAATAAAATAACTGAATAACGGCAACTTTGGAAACTATTGCTTTAACACAATTCGACCAGGATTGATGCGTTCGTCGGGTGACTTATATACATAATGCCTTATGTATATGATGATACTATTATTTCTACGTACAGGTATAATGTTTATCTAGCCACACTAAAGTATGTGTAGTTCACGGGGTACATTAGGCTTTATCATTAGAACAATTATTGCAACCTTTACTCTAGTCAGGATAACATATTAACAATCTAGGTGGATTTGGAAAATATTTGTATATTTATCAAATCACATTCTTTGCATTCACGTATGACAAATTGTGATTACAGGCATGAAACGACAAAACAAAATTAATAATATCAGTTCAGTTCCATGTCTTGATTGATAAAAACTATGTGTTTCAGTTCATAAATGAATATTAGCGTATACGCTTGCTTATAACAAAAATCGAAGGTACCTCTAACAGCTGCATAAAGCTTCATTATAACTCAAGCCTTGCTAATGCAAGAAAACAAAGACACCGTAAAAATATATATATAACTGCACAGAAATATTTTATTAATTTTGAGAGCACAGTATACTTATACGTTCATTAAATATCGTACTTTACAATGGATGGGATTTGTAAACAGCAAATTATAGCCAAATTCCGAACTTGACGGATGACAGCATAATCATCAAAGCTGCATAAGTATTATGCGTAATTTGAGGGACTGCCCACACAGCCTCTGAAATTTCGCATAACATACACGTAACTTGCCATTCGTCATGCTTATCACTAAAGCTTCAACCCTTCATAATTACAAAAATAAATAACCAGGAACTCAACACATTACTAAATTAACTTATTATTTCATACGGCATTAGTGCAAAGGATGCGTAGTGCTGTAATAATTGAAAGATGTAAGGTGCCATTTGAAAATCATAGTTTTTTTGATTCCTAGTTTAGTAATCAGCCGTACATCCTTAGACTACTTAGAAAATGTGTAATTGTTTGCGGACGCTTGGTTTTATCCAGCCTTATTGCAATAAGCCGCATTTCATGCCGCCATATGAACAACGAGAGTGCTTGTGGAGCTTGTACTAAAGGATGTAGTACACCATATTCCTTCTAAACTGTTCAATAGCAGTTGCGTTCTGTAATATTCAATAATCTTCGAGCTGTTTTTAATAATGCTCAGGCGGATGAGAATCAGTATGCAGGACATTTTGTGGTTTATTATTAAAGTGTTTTGTAAGAAGAATTTTTGATTTGGGTAAGTATGTCTTTTCCTTCTTTTGCTTAAGTGCTTGGCCATGGTGTTTCAGTTGAAGTGGATATCCAGCTGTCTTTCCACTTATTTAACGGCCTTCCCGAGGTTCTCTTTCCTTCCGGTCTTTAGTCCTTTCTAATCTTTATCATCCTAGTTCCATCTACTCTTTGTACGTGTTCAGTCCATGCTCTTCTTCTTTCCACATTCCTCTCTTATGTCCTCGGCCCTAATCTTATCCGCCATTGTTTTGCTGCTATTGTTCTCACAGTGTTCATATCAGTTGTCCGCATCAGTTGTTCAACTTTTCTTGTACTGACACTGATTTCCGCTGCATACCTCATTATTAGTCTCACTATTGTTTTGTATATTTCTACTTTGGCCGCCGTTGTAAGGTATTTATTTTTCCATGTAACATCTCTTAGATATCCAGAGACTCTGGCTACCTTCATTGTCTTTTGCCTGGCTTCCCTATAGGTATTGCGATCACTCGATATTCCTACTCCCAAGTACACAAATCTCATCATTTTGTTGCATATTTCTAATCTGCATCTTATAGGCTCCTTCGATACGACCAACGATTTTGTCTTTTCCGTGAATATCTGCATATTATATCTTTCAGACGTTTTTGTAAACTGATAAGGTAGGTTGTCTTCGGTATCTGTGATCAGCACCGCGTCGTCCGCATACCATAAAACATACGGCTAATATACGAATTGCTACACTATGAGGCTAGCTTTAACCATTACAACGTTGGTTATTATGCAAATTTAAGTCCTGCTATCAACAAACACCGAGTATACGTCATCCTCACTAAGTGTTTCTATTCTTATAATCTCGATACAATCAAAAGAAATTTTGTAACAGAGAAAAAGGAATTCAAAGACATTTAGCCCAGATTTTGAAATCTGAATCACAGAGGATAGTTAACTATAAAAGAAAAGTTGTCCCTATTCGTCAATATACCTAATAGTGTCAATATTTGTATTTATCTATTACAGCGCCAATATTTATTTCGCTTGGCACTGAATCCGTAAACATTTTTGGACTTTTCGATCAACAGTGTAGTCTATTCTGTACGATCTAATTACCCAGAATATAAATGCAGTTTTTCTCAAGTATTTCATTTGAACTTCTTTTCGTTAGTGCCAAAAAATAGACATTTGCTCCATCCACTATATCCATCATACGTTTATTCATTCTGTGTTTAAGCGATAAACATGTGTTAGTACTGATTTTCTCTCTGCATCAGACACGTAATAGTGGCGGTAGTAGCAGTAATAGGGATCATTGGGAACTATTTGTATGATAGCCTAGTAAAGTTTTTTCAAAAATAGTAGGTTTGCTGCAAAATTTCATAAAACAGTTTCATTAAAGTTTTGTGAAAAAAGATTCAAAATTTGGTAATTGTCATGTACTACTTTAGAAAAAAAATATTCATTCTCATCCTAAACTTTAAAAGCTCTGATGTACCTAACAATTAAATATTTGTGTTCGACATAATATAATATAATCAGGAATAAGCAAAAGTAAACTCTCAAGTTCGATTGTATTAAGGAAATAATAGTTACGGGTAAAGTCAGTGTAAAATTTTATACTATGAAAGTGTGTTAGTTCATTGTGATGATATACATCCGTACATGTACAGTTCGAAGTTTTTGGATAGTTTATCTGCCAAATTTATTCATCAATTTTGTTCCTTACGTTTGATACTGCATCATTACTTTACTAGTCACAAATATACCACAAAGTAATCTACAGTTCATTCGAACCTTAACAGTGCATTGTATGCAGCCAGCGTTGCTCATAATACAAACATTTGACATCCGAGCAAATACATATAAGAGAAAGGAAACGATAATAGCAGAAATTGGAAATAATACTAATAATAAGATTAATGAATACTTTCTAAGGAGCGAACTATACATGTAGGTACACCTTTAAGTACTTATATATAAATAGATAGTCACTGAAACAAGAAACTTATTATACGAAAAAAATGAATAAATTTAGATAATACGCTTATTAACTTTTTGTAAACTAAAATCTTACACACTTATCTGTTGTATATTTACTGTCTGTGAATAAGAAAATATTTCTTGTGATATTTACTGAATATATTCCTGTGAACGACTTTGGAGTAGATTGTTAGATATTTATACCTACCGTTAGAAAATGTAAATGTTATATAAATCTAGTTATTATATATTTCTATACATTTAGATGATAATCGTTACATTAAACTAAATGTAAATATATTAGGGTTACCCTAAAAATACCCTGAAAAGATGAGTAGTTAAGGCCTAATCTCATATGTAACGGCTTATATAATATTTAATGTATAAGTACATATCCATTTATATAAATGTGCTTTACATGTTAGTAGTTGTATCATTACTCATTGTATACATACATATAATACAAGTTTTATGAATGTAATATTTTGTAAAATTATAATCCTTTAGCTAAGAAATTGATTTTATAAGAAAACCAGAAATTTCATTCACTTTTTATAAGATGACTATGTTAGTGTTCTATATCTTCATTTAGAAGGTTATTTACAGATATACAGTGCTAGCTACTTTTGTACCAAGGACATTATTACGACTGAATCTGCAATAGAATGAAAATATATGCATATCTAATCTATCTCTCTATACATATAAATAGTGCTGCCAAATTCGTTGAAATCAACAACACGAATTTCATTTCTCTAGAAAAGGTATTGCTTCGATGAACTTCTTGAGAGTAATTAAATTGCTTTTAAAGTGAAGCTATTATTTACTAAAAACACATTTCCAGCTGAAAAAAATACAATTAATTTGAAAAAGGTAGTATAAAGATGTGCACAGGTATGGTACGCCAAGCGACCTGTGTAGTTTAAAACATAAGCTAAGTTTAACTACAAATGTATACTATTCATCAATATAATGCATATTTCTAATTCTATGTTTTAATGCATATATTTCCTCTAACACTTCGACGCCAAGTAACTCTTACATCTTTTGAAAAAAAAAAAATCTATGTTTATCCATAAATTTTCTTAGAAATCAAACAAACAACAAAAAGAACCGTTTTTGTCTGCTGCAAATCAAATCTTCAGCAAGAATTGAATAAAAATTTTGTTGTTGGAGTGGAGATAATTTAACTGACCTGATTCATTGTTTTGAAAGAAAAACCTTTCATATAAAAAAACTTAGTGAATGAAAAACATACTGATTACAGTTCAAACCACTAAACAGTCGAAACTTGAGCTTTTATTCGAAGATTTAGAATAATTAATTACTGTACCAACTAAAACTCCAGTAGACATTACAGATAAATTCTGAGTGTAAAAATATCTTGTATAAGTCATACAATCAAACACTTTGAAAATGGCTATATTCAGCCGGACTAATCACTAAGCGCTGAGAGTGTCATCGCTGGAACTCAGCGCTGGGTCGTATTGAATGGTGTATAATGAATATTAACGCTGTCGCATGCTGGATTACATAGTTTAATTGTTTGAAATTTTGTCATTTTGATCATAACCCAAATAAGAACTTATCTAGTGATATTAAATTGAAACTTAAATCATTAAATTTGGTATAAGTTAGTGTAATTTCTCTATTTAAGATAAAGAAATTCTACATTGTCAAAGTGTACGTATGTATGTATGAGCAAAGTAAGTACAACCCATACAGCACCAAATAGTGTCTGAAACATTTCACTAGTGTTACTATGAATCATACAGTATGTTTCTGGAACCTTTCGGTACATATTTGAAACATTTATGAAACATGTCATAAATATCAATTTGTCCGCGAATGTTTCAAAAAGTGTCATGTTTCTGTAATATTTCTGCAATATAGTTCGAAATGTTTCTGCATTGTTTCTCATACAGAACTGAACAATGTGTGAAACATTTCTCTGATGTTACAATGAATATATATGAAATATGTCAGAAGTATCGATTTGTACATACATATATATATCGTTCCTTGGATGTAAAATTATCCTATCCCCATTTTTTTGCTATTTTGACAGTATCTGTTGATTTGATACTACAAGAACTTTTATATTAGATGCTGAACACAAGCTAGGTCGAGGTTTGACTGCTATCAGCAGTAACTGTGAAAATGGCGATCCTTCCGCATCAAATTTAAAATTACTTGTAGTATAAAATCAACAGATATTGTCGAAATAGCACAAAAAGTAGAGATAGGCCACTTCTGCATCCAGGCGACGATATACCTACAGGAAGCCAGTTAAGTTCAAATCAAGTGGATGTATGTCACAAGCCTCGTATATATATGTTAACTTGTTTTATAATATACAAAGCAATACACAAGAATAAGTTGTACATTTAATTTGCTTTGCTACTGTTTCTGTGCATAGCCGGCTTAATATTGAGATAGTAACTGTAGTACAATCCAACAGGCTGTAATGTTGCAAATTAAAAGATTGATGAAAAAATTCTAAAAGAGTATCTTAGGTGAAAAACTTTGCTGGTGAATAAGGTTGAACAATAAAACTAAAATATATCATATAAATACAGTTTATTTAAAAATAGCTTAGTATATATGTATATAAGATGGAAAAAAGTAACGATGAAGTACTATATATTTATCTTTAAGTGAATATATAAGTAATTATTACATATCTTAACTCAGGCGTCTTCTATGTTCGAATGTTTCCTCCTAATAAAAGATTGTAGGTTAGAGTACGGAATATGAATGTACCCTTCTTCTTTAGCTAAACATAATGCTGCTTGTCTAAGCCACGGGGCAACATGTACAGCTATTTCGTTTTCTGTACCCTGAGGTTGATGCTGCCTCACTGTATCTATTAACAATGAAACAAATGTATCTACAGGTACAGGTTAGGTCGCTACGTGATCAAATTGTTGTGCAAGAAAGAATCTATTTGTATCTATACCTACAGGAAAAATATAGCCAAATAAAACTTACCATTGTAAACAAACTTCGCTTACACAACACTGAACACAACAGCAAACTAAAATCCGCGTAAACTGCGGCGTTAACATATGGCGGAATGGTAGGCATCGTGGGCATGCCGCATGCGCCATACGCGAACTTCAAAGTTGTAAGTTATAACCGACTCCGCAACGCAGCCGTTACAAAAGTTTATCGTCTCTATTAAAAATGTTATATTTACAATATAATTATCAACTATGCATTCTTTGAACAAAAGTTATAGATTACTTCGTCGATTTTATAGTTTAGTCTGCTAATGAAATATATGTAATATTTATGAAGCGATACTGAAATATAACCTTAGAAACCACGATGTTTAGTTACTTTGAAACATAAATGTAACATTGCTGCAATCCTATCAGTGAAATGATATCATTTCGAAACATTGGAAACCTAAAGGAAATGTTTCTGAAATATATGGTGCTGTATGGGAAATTATTAAGGTATTATAGTTACAACTTATAGCTCGAAAATTTGAAACATTTGTTATTTTAATCCATGTTAATTTTCCATTGCTAAAGTCATGGTCTGTAATACATATTTTTAAATTTCAAATTTTGAGGCTTCCCACCCCTTTCGCTTACTTTCGCAGCGCATTTTCTTTCCGCTGCAAAAAATGGCGTCCGCTAGCCTCAGCGCTGACTTTAGCGTTGTATTGAATGCAATTGCTTAGGTTAACGCTGCCAGCGATGAGTCCGGCTGAATATAGCCATTGACTTCTCTCGAAAATCGAAATGTTACCATTAATTAATATATTTAAGTCAACATAGTCTAATAAGAAAAGTGTAAACAACATGCAATGGTCACTTATATATATGAAAAATTTCATACACACAATATTTATTTATGACACGGTCTCTTTCAATGTTGGATTGTACGTAGATTGTCATTGTTTATTACAAAACTGATATATATCCACAAATTATCGTTTTCGGAGACTAAATTCAACACAGCTAATGTAAACTAAATTGATATTAAAGGATTTATAAGTATGATAAAGACGTGTTAATTAAATTAATGAACATGTTAATTATCTAATAAAATCTACTAGACAGCGAGCTGTTACCAAAAAATGTATGTATTAAGTGTAGAGGAAAGTTATACTTATTGGGTCAGTTCAAAATTCACGTCATGGCCTAAGACTAGTATAGAATATTAGAAAATCACGTACGATAGAAGTAAATATAAGCCAAACACTATGGATTTTTCCCCTTACTGCCCACAGGAAAAGTCAGACAAAGAATAGACAATATGGTGTATATCCTTTTCCAATTAGTCCGAGAGTATCTATCGACCGCAGTGACACCACAATGTTGCTGTTGTTTGTAGTGTTGATAGAATCCTATATCTATAATGTACGTAAATGTAGATACAAATATGTGATGAAAAATATGACGATATTTTAGGTTTCAAAACTCAGCAAAAGTCTAAGAACAAATAATTGTTAAGGGAAAGAACAAAATGCTTTACTTTCTTGTTTCTTTATAATGGTATAATGCCCAGTGTAGGTAATATCGTTCGTACATACAAAATGCATGTCTTTGCTTAATTGGTAAAATATGTAAGCTGCACTCACCACAAGAAAGATAACAATCATCAATTTCACCATAACTACTTACAGAAGTGTGCATGTGTACTGAGTACTAAACTGAAATAAATTTCTTTCTATCCTGTAAAGGCTTTTCACAATTTAGTAGCAAAGTATTCAGAAATTTATATATAATTATACTTTCAGCCATGATTTACAACCTCATTACCCCTGCATTCGTAATCGTATTTAACATTTGTCCGAACTACAGCAGTTAGTGCATATTAAACTTGTATCATATATCGCAGGAACGGTTTATAGAACAGCTTCAGTAAAAAAATCACTTACTAAGATTTCCTCCAAAAAAATCTGGAAATTATTCAGGAAATCGTAGAATGACCGCTATATGGCGTAACTGAACATTCAAGTGAGACTATTATGGATTTTGTTTAGGCTTTTGCTAGTCACAAATTGTTTATGTGCTGTTTGATTTTTGTTGTTGTTTTGCTGCATTTGTTTATTTTAGTTATATCATTATGCTATTCAGTAACATATAAAGCTTCCACTTTACTATCTTATAGTGTGAGCATAAATATAACATTCCACGCACTGCACTAAAAAAACTGTTTTCTAAGGCCAAGAAAGTTGACTTTCTTACATTCATTTTCTTCAGAGAAGTAAGTTCTTTCTTGGAACAAGAATACTTATTTGACATAAGACGATGACTTTTCTTCGCAAATGTTTTTCTTAAAAAATCTCTAAGATCAAGTAAAAAATTTCTTGATTTCAAACGTTTAGTTATCATGCACTGCATAGTGCACAAGTAGTACCTATATTGACGCGGTACGATTGAATGGAGAGTTACTTGGTTTAAGAAAATATATCTTTGGATTTACAAGAAAGTGAAATATTTCACAGAAAACAATACTTTCTTGCTTATATATGAGAATGAGAATTACTTAAATTAAGTAAGTCTTACTTGCTCTTAGTAAACACTTTTCTGTGCGTGCTCTTTTTAAAAATCACAAAGTTTACCTATTTAAATTTCCTTAAAGCGACGGCGGAAATAATAAAATTAAACAGTTTCAATTATGTTTCAGAGACACACTATTTGGGAAGCAGCCAAATAAAACTAGTAATTCCTTATTACTGTCTAAGCTTTCGCAAAATTTATTTATTACATTACCTTGTGTCTCTGATGAAGTAAATAAATTTTACGAAAGCTTAGGCAGTACTAAGGAATTACTAGTTTTATTTGGTTGCTTCCCCAATCGTGTGTCTCTGAAACTTAACGTTGTACAGCCAGTACTTCCACCTCTCCTACAGTTTTAATTATTCAAAATAAACTAACGAGAATCCTTTCTAATAACACCAATTTTTTTCGGGAGAAGCAGAAAAATTTCAATTTATAAAAAAATTCCTACCATTTACATGTTTCTCAAGATATCTTCGGATAGGTAAAAAACATCGATGCTCGGTTTTCGTTGATTCGCTGATAATTTCAGCGACTGTCTTAATCGATGGCCTAAAATACAAGTTTCCATTTAATATTTTCGATAAAAATAAAATTACGGAAAAAATTTAAATTGTGCCTTGTAGCATGCACATCACTTATTAAATTAATTCGAATTTCTAAGCACTAGAATGATATAGTAGTAGAGACTAGGTTTGCAAAATTCGGTTCAACAGGGTCTGAGTTATAAGTGTTCCTTCAAAGTTCTTCCTCCTCGCATCCTCTTAATTGATAAAATGCAATAAAAATTTTCCAGTGTAAAATATGCAGAATTTTCAAAAAATTTGATTTTTACATTTATGATAGACCTTAATTTGGTAAATTTTGTATGAAATAAGAAAAAAATGAAGTATATTTTTGGTGTTCGGTTACGTCATCTAGCGATCATCTTGGGATGCCCTAAATAATCTACAGGTATTTTTCTTGGTCACTTTAACCGTTTCTGTCATATGGCCGTACGCCATTTTTATTTGGCCACCCGGTGGTATATCCATTGTGCAATCACAGTACTTCTGCAAACACCCTCGTGAGTTCTTATTGTATGTTAACTTTCGTTCAGTGTGGCTACAGAAGATGTATAAATAATCCAGACATGCTTATTTTGTTACAAACATGGTTGTTTTGTTCCTATCAAGCACAAGCGAAATATTTCCAATGTTGTAACAAAATAATATTTTGTTGCAACAAAATATTATACAAAATGTTCGGCAGACCTACAATACACCTTATACGGTGCCCATGATGTATTCTGATCACTTAGGTGTACTTCGATATACACCTAAGGAATCAGAATAAATCATGGGCACCGTATAAGGTATATTGTAGGTCTGCCGAACATTTTGTAAAATGAACTCAAAGACAAATTGCGTACTTAGCATTTGCTATTTTTATGGTGTGGTGAAAACCAGTGAATGTTGCCGAACGTTACTTTTGAGTATATGACGTCAAAACTCAATAAACAATCTAGAAATTAAACATCCCGATCTACCGCATGGACTTGATCTACCTGTAAAACCTACACCAGTATGAGCATTAACATTCACTTTCTACATGCCCATTGCATGAACAAATATATAAAAGAAGAACAAGGAGAGGTGCCATCAAGACATAAAAAAATGGAGCAGAGATACTAACATCAATACCGACTACTTTGGTGTTTAAAAAGAGATATATCTACGATCGTGCATAAAACGAAAAGAACCAAACGATCGTTTCACTCAAAGAGACAATGGTCTCATTAATGAGAAATTCAGAATTTCAATTAATACTGTTTATTGTTAATATTTATGTATTTTTTGATATAGTACATACTTTGACAGTGAAGTGTATGTAAGTGTCAATTTGTGGTTATTAAATAATATATATAAACGTTTGTAATATTATAATTATTTTGTAATTTATATTGTATCAGGATGACACAAAAAATCTAGTTCGAGTTTGAAACAACAACATATTTCGCGCATTAAAGTTCAAACCGCAGCCAACAAACTTAAACTTGTATATTAGTGTTATTTATAATTTTGACATCTGAACTGACCTAATAATTATAAAAATCTAATCAAAACAAAAACATTGCAAAACTCTATTTATTATACATAGAATTATAATTATTATAATTGAATATAACAAACGAATCAACTCGTGATAAAAAGCTTCCATACTTGACAAAATCACGATCTTTATGCTGTTTTCATACTAGTATTTCTTATTTACTTCCAGATCGAGTGCATTTGTGAACATAAAGGCTTTATTTATAATACTCTTTGTGCTAGTGTTAGGAATGTATCGAAAACCACTACTTGATAAAGACATGAGTGGGTTTAATATTAATACTCCAGTTCGCTTTAGGTTTAATCTAAAGTTATTGATAAGTATGTTATGTTATTCAATAATTAAATCTGGATTCTACATAACAGATAGATATATACGTATGCACATACACACATAAATATGTATTGCCAACCACTATTCTATAATTCAACTTATTATTTTTGAAAAGGTTCTTGAATTGACCAACCTCATGTTACTAAATATTATAGAAAACAAATTTGATAGATTCAAATATTCTTCTCATTTCAAAATGATTAATGCGCCATACTTGAAGTAATAAATCATTCCACTAACAATTAGTTCTCTCTTTTCCATACATTTTGGTTTTCGCATCCATTTAGCCATTAACCCTTAGCAGGAAACCTATTTTATTTTGATTAGTTCTACCAGCCAATTACAGATATGATATTATGATAGTGAAAACATTAGCATTGTGTTGAAATGCCCAATATGTAGCAGCTTCCCTCTACGTAGCTTTTATTTTTGACACCTAGTATCATTTGGAAATATTTTAACTTTTATGGATTAAACTTATTTATCTAATTGAAAACGTTGAACATTTTCAAAATATTAAAATAAGAAGCAAAAATTACCTATAATAAGCGCTCATGGTATAATTGCAGAAATCACCCTGCTAGCAAGAGCAATCAAAATAGATCAAGCGGTAAAGATGGACTATGCACTTTTCGCTTTTCCGATTTGATTGATGTACGAGGGAGCGTTTTTATATTCGCGGAATGGGGGATAAGGGGTTGAAATAAAAAAACCAAATTATTTTTCTTTTTCAATATATTCACCTGCAAAACGGATACATTTTTCACATCTTTCAATTAATTTATTTATACCCTCATAAAAAAATGATTTCTCTTTATCTGCGAAATACGCCGAAACTGCCTCCTTGACTTCATCATCGGCAGTAAATTTTTTACCTCGCAGCTCTTTTTTTCATTTTCGGAAGCAGCTAATAACCACTCGGGGCCAGGTCTGGGCTGTAGGGTGGGTGATTCACAATTTCGAAGCCCGTCTTATGCAGGGCAGCTAACGCAACACGGCTCTTGCGGACGGGCGCGTTGTCGCGCAAAAGCAGCACACCTTTCGTCAATTTTCCCCGTCTTTTCTCTTTACTGGCTTCTTCTAGTCGCTCTAATATTGAAGCGTAATATTCTCCGGTTATAGAAACACCTTTATCTTTATAATCAATCAACAATATTCCTTCCGAGTCCCAAAATACCGTTGCCATGGGTTTTCCAGCTGATTGTGACACTTTAAATTTCTTGGGCGGTGCTGTGCCCTTTTTATGCCACTGCATGGAGTCTTGTTTGGACTCAGGTTCATAATGATGAACCCAAGTTTCGTCTCCAGTAACAATTCGACTCAATATACCATCCTTGTCTTCATTACAGAGGTCCAAAAATGCACGCGAACACTCTACGCGCTGTTGTTTTTGCGGCGGCGTGAGCATTCTCGGCTCCCATCTTGCGCTGACCTTAGACATGTCCAGATGATCGTGTAAGATTTTAAAAATTGTTGTATGGGATACTCCAACCATTTCTGCGAGTTGTTTCTTCTTTAGTCGAGCATCTTCGAGTACAATTTTTTCAACTTTTTGGATAAGTGCTGGCGTGGTCACCTCAATGCTCCTGCCCGGCCTCGAGTCGTCTTCAAGGGATTTCCTTCCTTGTTTAAATAAACTATGCCACTTGTACACCATGGTTTTTCCTAGACAATTCCCGTAAACCAATGACATCTCATTCATTAGGTCGCGACTGATTTTCCTTGCCTGGTAAGGAACTTTATAACGGCACGATATTCGATTTTTTCCATATTTCACTTTTCACTCCTGATTATGTTACTTGGTTGACGATAGCTCAAAGACTAACTGTCTACCTCTGTGGTCTCTCTTAACTCCTTCCAGGGCTAAACCATAGGTTCCTGAGCCCTTTCGTCCTCCTAGATGCCCAATTCGGGCCGATTGTTTGGGTTTCAATGTCTCACTATTGGAATGTTTTTGTGACTAATTCTGCTCTTCAAGGTTCCAGTCCGTCATCCATCGCCAAGGCTCTTCGTATGGTGAACTAACTGTCTAATAACAATGAAACTTTGTATTTATACTACTTATGAGTCGCTGCACAGGCCACGCCCCAATGCGCCTAATCACCCCCTACAACCCGCTCATTCCGCGAATATAAAAACGCTCCCTCGTAGTATATATTGATAGTAGTAAATAGATCAGTATCTGCAGTTCTCGACTTGTCTTGTAAACGACCGATGGCACTACGTCTAAACATCGCCCAAATAGAGGTAATGAGTTTAGAATTAGTTTACTGCCCGAACCGTTGTACAATACAGTTCAGCATGTATAGAAGCAATGAAGATGAATTATAGAACGGAAAGGCTGAAACTACGTAGTCCGTTCATATTGCTTAAGCTATTTTTATTGCTCTTGGTTGCAGGATGATTCCTACAATTATGCTATGAGCGCCTAACACAGGTATTTTTTGGTTTCTTCTTCTTCTTATAATTCGCAGTATATTTAACAGTAATACAATAAGTCTAATCACTCAACTATTTTGTGAAAATATTGAAAAAGTAACATGTGTTGCTTGTCTAGAATATTGAACATTTTGTAAATAATATTTCCATAATACTTTAACTTCATTAATAGGTGCTTCTATAGGTATATACATTACCTTTTGTTATATATTAGTATAGGTACATATTGTTTAATACGATTGTTCTAATATGCATGCATTAATTTTAACATCATTTAGTGTTACATAACCATAAATCTTGAAAGACATAGAGAAGAAGAAAATTATATTTAAAAGATAGTCATCTGTTTACTTCATATAATAAAAACCACACTAAAATATAAATTAGGTATGTAATAACTAGAGCTGACAAATAGCACCAACATTGACCATAGGTTTGTAATTAGTAGAAATCAGCAACTATAACAATTAGAATGATGTTGTCCACGACTCAATTTCATACTCTATAAAAAAAGGTTACAATATATAGCCCTACTAAAGCTCAATAAGCGAAAAGAGAGGATTTTGTTTTTTCCGTGATGTATTTCGTTTCTTCGCCGACCAAAATTTGACAGGACAAGATATCAAAGAATTTGTAAGACTTATTTTGCAGCGCATGAATTTTTCTGTCTGCGACAACACTATTCTAACTGTTAGAGAAACTAAACGTTATTTCTCGTCCACCATTTTCCTTCGTATTTTTTTAGAGAACACGGAACAAGGTGTAGATCCACTTTGAAATCTAGGAACTAAATTAAGAGAAATTGTATTAAATAGATGTTCCTTATATCTAAGACGTGTCCAATTAGTGGGTGAAATAAAATTTCAAATAAAAGTATCCGCTATAGGTTCAATGCAAAAACTATAATGTAAAGTTCTAAGTTGTGTATGTTTTTTTTTCTAGAAAAAACGTGTGTAATGTATTTACATTATGTACCTATGCTTACTATTAAAATTAGATATTAGTCTTCTCATAGATATAATTCCAAAATGTAATAATAATTATAATAACTTACAGCCTTGATATACAAGTATACAATATGTAAATGAAAATATCTATATATAGCATATCATATACATATACGATATACAACTTGGAACCAAGCAAGTGTAGTAATAATGTTCGTACATACGGTAAAGTTAACTGCGAGCAATCTTGTACGAAAAATTAGGGGATGTATTCTCGTCACACTTGCTTAATTCCAGAAGGTATGTATTTATGTAGAAATCTGCCAATTTTTCTTAACCCTTTCTATTATTGAATGTATTTTATAAACCGGTATAAATGTAGCTCTGATATTGTGTATTATCAGCGAGAATGACATAGAAACAAAGTTATGACTGTTACATATCCAATACATATATTTATATATTTCTGCAAAATATATTTTATCTACAATTTTTACCTGTGACAATCACATGATATATATATATACATATACATGAATGTGTTTTATTCTATTCGTAAATATTTGTAATGTGTAAAATAAAGCTAGCAATAAGAATCGCCGCATTTTTTTTATACAGATAACGCCTTAAATATGTGCATAATAACAAAAAAATTGAGTTTTAAATCATATGGGGAACTATAGCCAATATTGCACACAATATTCCACCTTATAATGTGTATCCTAAACAGACTTGAAGTACCATGAAATAATAATATAAAATCGTTGCTATAATAAAAACTACTGTGATATATGTTTCATCTTTTTCAAATTGAATTTTAATATACATTCTATCTTCCACATCAATTAATGACAAAAAATGTTTTGCATTTCATTGAAATTTTCTTTGATAAGCAACACTTAGATGGCATTTGGAACACGATATTATTAATTTACAGCAGTTGCTTTTACATTTTCCTTCGGTTAACTACATTTTCATTAAGCAATATAATTTACAATTTAGGTTTTAATGCATTTACTTATACAAATTATAAATTTAACGAAAATATGTATATGTTCACATATATTGCATTACTCTACTTCTAGTTATACAGGGTGAACAAAGTCAAGTGAAGGGTGAGGCATCTAAAATTTTCAATTGGGAACATTGCGTAATAAGCAGTAATGACAGCGCGAGCTAACTTGTACATACATAAATTGTTTTGACAGATTCTGTAATGTAAAGGTTATGTATACCTACTGCTTCAGTAATCCTATAAATATACAACCGGAGGCCGTATGAAAACCACAAGTAAATAGCAATATATAGACAGTAATATATATACAATGAAGAAGTAACAAAAAAATGACAGCAAACGACAACAACAAAATGACAGAAAGTATGTATGTATTCAATATAGCTAACTGTAGAATGTAAAAATTAAATGAACCAGGTATTTTTATGCTACGACTATACCTACTTCACTTGAGAATTATTATCTATGGTACCTACTTACTATGGTATGGATTATCTATGGGATTATCCAAATTATTATATTATATTAATTATCCATCCATAGTAGTGCAATCAAATAACTTGTTTAATTATATTCTTCATAACAATATTCAATACATTTTCGACTGGTGTACTAGATATAGGTTGAAATTGAATATTGGCAAATGCTGTTTTGTTTCCTACACTCGCAAACGGAATCCAACTGCATCTGTTTATAATGTTAATGGTCAGTTGTTGAAGAAGGTCGACACCTTCAATGACCTTGGGGTACTCTCCGATTCTAGAGGATGAGCTTTTCTCCACATATTACAAATCTTTCGTTGTCTGCATGAAGAACACTGGGCTTCGTTATACGTGCTTTGCGATTTTTACAAAACGACCAACTACTAAAGACGTTATTTTTTACATTCGTTGTTAGTAAATTGGAATATGCGTCACAAGTCTGGTCACCACACTACATCTACCTTCAGCTTTCAATTGAAAAAGTACAACGTCGCTTTTGTTAAATACATATCTATTCTTCAAAGCCGATGGAGTGTATCCGGAACGTGGGATTGACTATACATGGCTACTCCACAGACATGGTATGACATCTCTGGGACTTCGCCGTGAATGCCAAGGTGCCCGTTTCATATGGAAGTTGGTCTATGGAGTTATTGATAGCCCGTCTCTTCTTTCTTCCCTTAACTTTCGTATTCCCCGATTTACCTCACGTTCCTTCACTTCGTTTTCTCTTCCTCTCTCTAGATCTAACATCCTTACTGCTTCACCACTTGCTACTATGTGTCGTTCTGCTGACCTCCATTACAATGATATCTTCTTTGGTACCATTAATGAGATGTAAATTTATTTACCTTTTTTTGTATGTATGTATATATACATGTATATTATTTTTGTCCTGTTATTGGAATTACTTCTGTTGGACAATAAATCATTATTATTATTATTATTCATTAAAGTAAATACTTAATATAATAACACTAGTATATTGAGTATTCTTATTTGTGCTATTATATTCCTTGTTCTGTTACAACGGTATAACTTCATTCAAAACCTAAAGTACTCCACAACAAGTAGAAAGATATAAATATTTATATTATCAAAAATAGTAAGTAGTCGTAGACATTAAAAATTAAAATAAGTAAAATCCAGTAAAAAGTAAATCCTTTATTCAATAACATAAATATAACGGCAAAAACCAAAATAATAAATACGAATAAGTTAACTTAGATGATGATACACCGGTTTCTTATTTTACATCGTAGTAAAAAATAATATAAAAATACAACAAAATTATTTTTATTTTTAATTTGTATAAACGAATACACTGGCGTTTCTGAGACAGGAGAGCAGACATGATTTCGTAAACAAGTTTTGTGAAATGCAACGTAAGTACTCTGTTTGTTGTAACTTGTTTCGGCTTACCCTTGTTTCATTGACCGACTGATAGTTGGCTAATGCAGAAAACGCGGTACCTTTTCCGTAGTATATACACCTATGAAAATGCCCAAAGAAGGATACTAACAGTATGAGAAAGTTGTTTGAGTTCGTCTCCAATAACAGTAGCATTATGTTGTAAATTTCTCTCATTAGTAGAGCGCATCCAAAATTGTCTGTTTCTTCTAATGACTCTATTTCGCTGTCTGCGCTTTGCCCACTACAATAAAAGCACGTCATCTTCCTCGAAAGACATATCTTCAAATACTCTATATAAATGTGTATACGCAACAAGTATAAGTATATAAGAAGTTTTCCTGATGTGTACTACCCGCAATTTTTTTTTTCATATATCTTTCACATACAAATTTCATGAAATTAGTTTCTCCGGTGTGTCCACCGGCCTTAAGATTATGTTGAATGATTCACTACACTTAACCGAATCTACCCAATACAAAAAAAGTTCTTAAAAAGTCTATCAAAAATATTGAAAACCAACACTAAATTTAACACCATCTAAAATAAATGAGGAAAAATCAGATTGCCGTTGCTTGGATATGAGATCATGATCTACCCCAAGCTCTGATATCACCATAAAGCACGCCTCTATTGGCTCTCAGCTTTTACTATAAATCGTATTTTACGCCTACGCAATTATTATTTATGAATGGCGACACATTACCGAATGCGCCCCCTATCAATCACCTACGTGAACTACCAAACGGTTGAATAACTATAAATATATAAACAAGGGTAACATCGATTAGAGGGACCAGTTTAGCTGGAAAGAAAACATCAAGCGCATGCGCACGGAGATCATTAACAAATGCTGTTAACACCTCTCCACAAGTGGATCTGCCAATCATACCGAACCTCCGGTCACACATGTACACATCAAATGCACGTCCGCATAGCTCTTCAGTATGTATATCGCCGCGTAACCAAATTTCAGTAAACAGCACCATATCAGCATCAGTTACAGAACTAGTGAAACTACCAAATCGATTTTTATCTAATGAGATCACCATGTTCTTTGAATGAATAAAAAGAGTGTTTTATACGCTACTAACTTTCTCTCCAGTTTCGCTCTGGTCGTAGACTATAAAATGTATCAAATTTGTAAAACATGACCGCCATTTTGTGTTTCTTGTCTTTGGTGCAATCGTTTTCAAAATCAATATCTGCTCCCTCCAAATTTAATTAGATAAGCAAATTTAAGAAAGTCCGGATCATTTCGAAGTTTGTTTTTATACCGAACTGTTTCAAAATCGAAAGCTATGGAAACTTCAAATTTCCAAACTTAAATCTGTGATCGTACTGCGATCAAACCGTAGACACGCGGAGGTGCGTGGTCCTTTTTTCATATGAACTTTCTCACCCCCTTTTAGCCGCGTAGGGATTGAAATTTAAAAATCTACTAAATCGTTTCTTTCAGAGTATGGATAAAATCGTTTTCTTAATTGCACGCGAATTTTCGCAAAAATCCTTGAAGGAAAGAACGAAAGTGGCTTATCTTTAATTGTACAAAGTTTGTAACATTAATAAAGCATATGTTAAACTTTCTGATTTAGTACTTACTACTTTTAAAATATTACAGCAATCCATGCTTGTCTATAATCGGCTACAGTTGGATCCCACCATATCAGAGGGTATCGTAGTCATAAATTTTAATGTTAATTGGTACAAGGATAAATAAAACATGTTTTACCGCGCTTTAATAATGTGTCTCTGAGAGAAATAAAATGTGCCAGAACTGATGTTTCTTATTGTTATCGTGTTTAGTTGAAAATACAATATTATAGTTTGTGTGGGGTGTGGAGTTACAGCCTGTAAAATAAAATCCGGGACACCCTGTACGTATATATAAACCCGAAAAATTCCGATACGTTAGCAACGTTTTGATGTCCTGCGAAACATTCCCGTATGATCTTTTTTCCGAAAGGATTTGAGCTCTTGTTTTTACCTATTACTATTAAATATCAATATTTTATGGAGATTTAGTTAAATATACTGCAATAACTTAGTTGCGAAACTTTCGGCCATACATCGTCGCACAAGAAGTCACTTAACGGTTTAGACAAACAATGGCTCAATTTTGTGAGTAATCACTTCTTAAGTTTACAGAGAACAAACACGCTCAAAGACAACACAATACTTCAATTTAAAGCATGCGGTATTGATGGACTGATAAAGGGGGACTATTGTATTATACAAGAATAAACATGTAGCATGTGTTACATACAAATAAAAAATTCAAGAAAATACTGTTTTATTTATTGTAACCTTAGATTCTCGTAATTTAATTATATGAGCACAAGTGTATAAAACTCGTTGTTTCAATATATTATTCGAACACTCCTGCACAAAATACAAGGGAAAAGTGATGAAATTCTGTCTACTAAAGACAACTAATTAGTTGCCAAAATATCTAGTAACTGTAGACTTCTTCAAGTGTATTAAAATTTCTGAGATTTATTTTTTGTTTCGTCTAAATGTTTTTTAGCTTGTTTATATTATTGCAATTGATGGGTTTCAAGTAGGGCTGGGCGAAGTATCGATACATCCTCAAGTATTCGATACCATTACTGGTATCGATTCGCCGATACCTTAGATAACATCGGTATCGATATCTAGGAATCAATACCTATATAGGTATCGATTCCAATACAACGATACCTAGGTATCGATACCAACGAACTACGGTATCATGGAAAATCATTTTTACGCAAATATTTATGGAACTATAGTTTTCATATATTCACTCAAATATTAATGAATGGGGGTAAGTGTAATTATTCGCGTACAATAACAGTAATATAGAAAACAAAGTCTCATAATATTACATATTTGATACCGTAGATATGTTATTGAATATAATTATTGAAATCGACCTGAAAATATCTGTACCTACAAATCAGTCTTACCTATCGATACCAAGGTATCGGATTCAAGGAATCAAATCGAGGTAGGTATCGACTCAAGGAATCAGTTTGAGGTATCGATACCTGTGGATTAGGTGGACCTTAGTTATACTTAATGGAATTTATTTTTCATTTATTTTGTGAAAAAATAACGTGTGCAAAAGTTGAAATCAATCGGATGATAGGAACACGTGGCACATTCTATTTTAATATCTGATATATTTTTACTCTACAAGAATATACGTTAGAACAAGTCGTTGAATTTATTTGTTTGTCTTTAAAGTGCATACAAACAAGATAAGTACGATTTAGTTTAACCTATTAACGGGTCGATGGCCGCAGTGGCTAGGCGGCTGACTATTGTTGTGAGAGGACGATAGGCGCCGGGGTTCAATTCTCTGGAGGGACGGTGACATTTTTTCAGAGAGTTTAATCCCGGATCGACTTGTCATTCGCTGTACAATATTTCTTCCTAACTGAAATTCGTTGTCATCCTCCCACACACTAGGATATTTTTCTAAAAAATTCGTAGGAATGGAAAATCTCTTAAAAAGGTTTTTTGTCTTTTGGGAAATAAAAGTTTCAATGCCGTTGGCAAGATAGTGTTTTACGTACATCTCTCGAAACCATTTTAATTTTTTTTTATATCTTCGTCAACGCTCCCATTAATATGTAATTGTTCCACTATTCACTTCTTAGTATTGATGTCAATGGATTCATCAAAAAATGCCAGTCCTGCCGCTTCTGGCACTAAATACCACAAATGGTTATAACATTTTTGTAAGCCACATTGGCTTATTTTCTCGTTAATTTCTCGATACGCATATAAATTTTTTTCTTCTAAATCTTGTCGCGGTGCTTTCGCTGCGAGTGGGGCCTGAATCCAAGCTTTAAGATAAAGCCTTACAAGAAAGACACAAATATTTCGAATTCCTGCTTCTAGTTCTGCACTCATTACAAATTCTTTCCTAAATAAATACATTTTTAGACAATAGATTGCCTTCGCCATCCATCGAGCGTTGTGAAAGGCTCCTGGAATTCTGAAATTAATATTCCTGGGGAGGAGTTCCGCCTAAAAAAATTACTACTAATTCAAGAAATTCTCGATAATCTTCTCGCGGTTGTTGATTATGTTGTAAAACTGGCATTGCAAATTCGAGAACTTCCGGTAAAACTTGAACTGTCGTCTGGCACACATACTCATTTCTAATTCCGGGTACAAAATTTAATTTGTTTAATTTGGGCCATGCCTGTTGAAAACGTTTAAAGTCGGGTATATTCGGACCTGAGGATTTTGATATAGTCTCATCGAATACACTCCGCAGAATTATTTCGTAGATATGATGTCTACAAGGCAGATAGAGTAAGTCTCTTTCAAATTTTTGTTCTATAAGAATACACGCGCCGTGCAATCGTCCTGTGTTCGTCGAAGTGGTATCACAACAAAGCGCTTGTACCTTATCAAGAAGTGCCCATTTCTGTAATAATTCGTAAACTGCAGAAGCTTGATCCACTCCACTGCCAGACGCAATTGTAGGAATACCAAGTAATCGTTCAATTCCTTTGTACGTTATAACTATCGGTAACCTATCTATGTGTTCATTTCCTGTTAAGGCCGGTAATAACTTTCCATCCCAATGAACAGTAATAGCATCAAGTTCGCAATCTTTAAACGCTAGACGCAGTTTTTCGACAAGTTCGGCTCGGCAACGAGTACGAGAGCGACGAATGGATGATCGATTGATTATTAATTCGTTTACGTCATGTCCAAGAGCTTGAGCTATTACTGTTATGAGGCGTACAGCATCGCGATCAGTTACTTTACACTTATCGAGCGTCGCAACTAGTTTTGGTGTAATGATTTCTTTTTGCGCGCGTCTTCTTTTTGGTTTGCTCGGACAGGTAAATCCACGGAATCTGCAAATTCACTATTTTCTCCTTCATTATATAACTGTCTTTGTTCTTCGGCGGATGATGACGATTCAAATCGCACTGTTACATCTAATTTCGAAGAATAAAAGGATGGTTGTAAATATTATATAATAAAAAATATTTCGGACTATAAAAATGGAAACTATGAAAAATATGTACCTTCCATTAGTGCCATTTGATTTCGAGCTTGCCTCAATTCTTCTTCTTCGTGTCGAATCACTCGTCTACTCTCCTTTTGTGTTACTACACGATCCCCTCCAGCCAATGAACCGGGTCGCCCCTTTTTTCTTTGGTTTAATAAAAACACTCTGTCTTCTTCAATGTTAATCATTTTCATAGCATCTACGTGTGCAATGTCGAAAAGATCATCCATCTTTCCAAGAAACTCCTGTTCTCTTTGGTCCTACAGTTGAGTTCTACGTTTACAAGTCTTTTGCAACGTTTTCCATTCTTTATATAATAATTCCAATTGCTCAATACTACGTTACAACTTTCTTGTAGGAATTCGCGCTTTTTCCCAAAAGATCTCCACTTCTTTTATTGCTAAATTAGCACTAGCGCGAAGATTTAACTTTACTTGTCGCAAATTGTAAAATAACACTTTTAACACTTGACCGTTGGACGGCAACTTAGCACCGGTGATACTGCTCTCGTCATAATTGAACAGATACAATCTGTTACTTCTGGTTTCCATGTTTCACTTCAATATTCACTTTCTAGTTTGTAAGATAATCACTGTTCGCTCTCTGAAAGCTGAGGCTATACTAGCATACCGTTGCATATATTAAAATTGAATGTGCCACGTGTTCCCATCATCCGATTGACCTCGACTTTTGCAGACGTTACTTTTTCACCAAATAACATAATTCTAAGGGGCGTCGCAACAAAAATTTCGTACTTGAGAAATAAGGTCCACCCTACTGTGGATACTTAACCGATTCCAGTACTCCAATACCAAAAATGTCGGTATCGACTAGCCCTAGTTTAGAGTGTGGTGCAAGTAGTCGATTTTTGAAATTTTTCGTATTGTCGAAATTACTTAGCTTTACTATATATGCATCCAAATGTTTCGCAATGACTGTTATTATCTTCATCTCGCTTTCATTAAATTTACTGTTAATTTTCTTGCTTGCTCGAGATAAGAATAATCTTCGCGCAAGAGGTGACCGAAAAAACAAGAATTAATAAAACTAATAAAAATCTATTGTAACTGAGTTGTATAATTCATTTTTATTGGGTATCTGTATCTATAAATTCTTATCTTTCTGTTATTATATTCAAAATAAGTGATTTTGATACATAGGCATAATTCATCACAAATAGGATATATAGTTTGGTAAGTGCAATAAAAATATTTGTAATACAAACATTTCTATTTATAAATATCATCTATTCCGCTTAAAACATATCCCTTACAAGAGTATTGCAAACAACGCAGAACACCTTCAAAATTGTGTTAAATAATTAAAACTACATGGTGTAAAGTTACGATTTTCTTTGTCTGATCATATACAGAGACAATGTTGTATATAAAATATCTCATATTTTTACAAGCTAAAAAACAAACAATATTCAAAAACACAAATCAAACAGGAATATTTCTCTTAAAGGCTATAGAATGAAGAAGTGGAGATAATAAAGAAACAAGATTGGTAACAAAATGGTAATAAACAGTATAAAGTACTCAATAATTCTGTTTTATAAATATTAATCTGTATGAAGGAAAATATATACTAAAGGTACAAGTTTCGAAAATCTTAAAACTATATAATTATAATAATATATATAAAAATCTGTTTTAGTATAAAAATGAACTTATCGACAATTATTAATAAATAACCCATTACACAAATACGTGTTTCGGAAATGAAAAATTTTGGAATCATTAACTTTTATACTATTAAAATATAGTTTTGTGGTGTTTTACCTTTAAAATAATGGAAATTTTTTACTGAAAAGTAAGAACTATTTCTTTAAATTTATTGAGATGCAATTGTAGAGTCAATCATTATTCCCTTTTAATGGCCTGTGGTGCTTCAGCCAAGCCTTTCACTTTAAGTCGATCTGCAGTCTTTAGGAATGCCGGTAATTGTTCCTGACTCACATTCACTTCTCCCGCATACATAAATTCTAATATTGCTTGTAAGTGACTGTATGCAACATCCTTTAATATAATTATGGGATGCTTTGAGGGATTTTCCTGAAAGTAAAACATTTAGTAAATATTTTATATCATCTGGTTTACATTGATCCAATGCGTAACTTAAACAGTGCTAGCAAAAAAAGAAATGTATTGCCACTTTTCAGTCGTCTATAAGTTACTGTAAGAAATCCTATACCGGTAAGGTAAATAATATTTAAACAAACAATTTTATAATCACAAATACACTGTTACACATAACATTACCGCTTTAACTGCTTTCTCTTTCTACTGTTTTGTCGCTCTAAAGATAGACGACATAATTTTGATTTTGAAAAAGGAAAGCAATTACAGATAATGATAATTTATGAAGTGATATACGCGAACAATTTTACAACCGATATTGATAATTTAAGCGTCACTTATAATAATTTAATTCAGGCCTAAATTTTATTAATTAAGCTCTTGACTAGGTTTTTTTTACATATTTTTAGTCCTAGTCCGCGAATAGAATTTTTAGGGCTTGACAAAAAAATACATTGATATAGAGATAATTCAAATTATCTTGAATTAGCAAGTGTTTCAATATTCTTTGAGAATGAATTCGTGGGGTAGAGCACAAACAAACCAACCTTAAGATTCTAACTTCTTTCAGTAAATATTTTTCACGTATTATACATTCCATATTTTTATGTATGAAAATTGTAGAAAACGATGAAATAATCAGTATTTTCAGTACAGAATTGGTATAGGTTTTTGTGAATTGCTGAGATCGTAGGTCTTGCATGTAATGCAAATATTTTATCTAAAGTTGTACCTCTATTATTAAATTTGATTATAATATGCAAATGACTTCTATGGTTCTTATTGCCTACATTTATATAATTTGTATTAAGTAAAATGATGTAACTATTACATTAAAGTTGACGTCAACGCTTTTTAACAAATTTTATTACGTAATAGATATATTCGTATACTTAAAAAAACTAGACAAAAGACAGTATTACACTGTACTATTAGAATTAAAAGTTGTATAGAGTTACCGAAGCATACGCCTGAGTTGATATGCAGCAATTTATACTTTGCTGTCAAAACTATTTCCTTATGTATCTCATTCTATTTTTTCTGCCGATCCTTTGATTAATCAGATGATGCTTGCATTTTTTCATTTAATTTAAATTATGAAAAAAAATTACGCACTATATTCACCATTGGACGGTTAAGTGTGCTTACCGATCGTAACATATTTATATATATCTCGATTACATACTAATTTGCAATTCAAGGTTCCTATTCTTCGGCCAGATGGACGTACTGAGGCCAACCGTAAACCCGATAACGTTCGTAATAAGTCCTGCATGTGCTTGTGGTAAGTATACGCCATATTTATTTATTAGTAGTGTTTATTTGTCAATATGATTATAAGATGCACATACCCATACCACAGATAGCTAAAGAGAATATGATATCGGACGCGGCACTTCGATCCGAATGGATTCCTGGGATTACTAGTATGGAACCGCAGAGCACAGAATACGAGTAGCGCTACGCTCACTTAGTATACAGTCGCGAAAAGAAACATCTTCGTTCAATTCCGACAATCGCGCTAGATCCCGTAGTAAATGCGGCGCTATAATTGAGAATATATCTCAACATTATCATATGACAATTAAATTAATATTTGTACACATGGTAAATTTACATGCATCTTTACATAAGTGAGATACCTACACAAGATTGCAGAATTACTAAAGAATATAAACATAAATAGCAACAAAAGGAAATAAAAGTAATTCGTAAGAAGTACGTTTAAATATTAAAGAACAAAACTTTGAGTTCTATAGAATGGTCTAAATCTGTATTAATAAAAATTAGATTAAGCAACCAAAATAAAACAAATATGATATATAAAACAACGTTCATAAAACTTTATTTTTTCTTAAATATATCCACGTTGTATTGCACATAAAGAAAAACGCAGACAAATGTAACAGAAATTAGAGCCAGTGGATCTTTTTAATTTCTTTTATTATTAATGAATAAAATATATCAAGAAGCAAATATAATCTATAAAATCATGTCAATGCAAAAATTATTTTCACTGACGGATTTAATAGAAAAATAGGGATATTACTAGGCTCTATCATATCATGAAAACATAATTGTCCATAGTTATGTGATACACTTGTAGTATTATTCATTGCGAAAATATGAAATACATATATTGAGTTCATTATATTGAATTACCATTCAATATAAAACCTCTCTTAACGAGCACTTCTTATTTACGGGTATCTCTCAAAAAGAGTTACTATAACAAGTTAAGTTCAGTCTCGATGCAAATCTTAATTTTTTAATTTTTTTCTAGTGCTTTTTCTAAATTACAAATATGTCGGTAACTCGGCAACAAGGTGAGTTGTTACTGTAAGTGCTTTTATCACATACTGCTGTAATTTTAAATCTTGTAACGAAATTAAAAAAAAACATTGTCGTATACGGAGAAAATTTACCTCTTATATGTACATATATAATTATTTGTTTTTGGTGTACATAATGCCTGCATATTGTCGTGTATATTGTAAATCCAATACCAAATTGTAATATTGGTTGCCTATTTGTAGCCTCTTCTTACCGGTATTGTGATCGTATCCATACTTCAACATGAGACTGAGTATATTGATTGCATATATAGATAGCTATATATATGTTTGATTTGTTATTAAAGTGACAACTGTAAATGTAATTTCTTTAATTTTGGTTAACGCAAATAAAAAATTTCAATACAGGAGTTCGCTCATTTAATCGTTACTCTGAAACGTATATACTTAGCAGTGTAATTAGTATGTTCCCCAAGGAACCTACTTATAGGTACTATAGAAAAATAATGTAATCAATATAATACATATTTATATTTCATGTAAGTTCTAATTTGGTTATAATATAACATCGAATTATGCTAAGTTGCTGAAGTAGTAATTATTTAGTTGCTGTCAGTAAAAAACACCTACAATAAGTATTACCGAATTAACTATTGAGCTGCAGAGCAAGTTACAAGGATTTGAATTACCTAGCCATTGAAGAAGTGATGTACTTAGTTGTACAATTATAAATAACGAAGTTATTAAAAAGGTTCCTAATGGTATTTAAGTATTTTTTATCAACTGCGATTCTTCTGCCATAAATTACAACAAAACTAATTAATTTATTTAATAAAATGTGAGGTATTACATTAAAACCAGAACTTTGATGAGATACACCTGTATAATGTAACATATTTTTAAATTAAGGCCCTAATTGTCCCTACACCTCATTCTAATCATAAAAAAATGTTCAAAATACGTTTTCAGCCGGTTCATAAAAATCTTGACGTTAAATCACCTATATATGAATCGGATATATTTCATATGTATCTAGAAACAACATAACGTGTACTAATTGATTAGCTGATTCTCACATTATATATACATTTTCTTGATATAGATTTGATGTTCTAATTGGAATATTTTGGTTTCTGGAAGATAACATGAAAAAATTTATGACAGAAGAGATTTACTTTTGGTAATAGAAATCTATTAACTTTTTAAATAACAACCATATGCACATTATGCAACATATATAGCTATGCAATAATCAGAATTATTTGCATATCATTAGACAGGTTATTGAACAAGTTTCTGCCACAATTGAGAATGATCAGATTGCAAAACAAGTAGAAAAACAACAAATTTATTCTTTTTAACTCTTAAGAGTAGCTATAAACATAAAATAGCATTCTAATAAGATTCCATTTTACAATAACAAAAAATGCATCCAAAAAGTTACATGCCAATGTACAAAAGTTCAAATGCCAAGCCAGTTCACTTAACAACTATTATTAGGCATATTAGAGATGCATCTATACTGTTAATATTATGATCAATAAGAGACTATGGAACTAAAATTATCTTAGAAGTATTATATAGAAGTATAATATTAAAAAAAAGCTATCGAACTACTTATATCTTCTCAAATTGATTAATTAACTTACTGAAGGATTTACTTTCAATATTCAAGGTTTTACGTAATAGATTAAGTAGAAGAGTATAATATGTATCGAAAGATATAGCTCCCCATAACCTATATATACCTAATACATAATGTATAGTAATTGTTTGCAGATGCTACAACCTTTAGAAGATAATAGCAATTTACAACATATAGGAATTCACAATAGTGACTACTAAAAATATAAGATATAGCTACTAGTTCTCACCTCTAGTAAACTTTTAAAGTACGGACTGCATGCTGATAAGACCATTTTGTGTGCTTTACATGTTTGACCCTCGCAAGCTAACGTAACATCTGTAAAACTTTTTCATCTCGCAAGTGCCTGAAGGAGGTTACCATATTACTTTGAAAATCATTCCATTTCAAAAAAAATTGCTGTTGATCTGCCATTTTTACACTGGAAATAAGCACATGAGATATTTTCAAGTGCAATAAATATTCTTTTTTGTTAACAAGATCAATTTACATAACCCTATTTATCAACATACTTATTCTTCATACAGAATACCCCTATGGACTAAAATTTAACACGTAAGTGTGTCATTCAGGTACATACCTAAAATTGTCTATATCACTAAAAATTCGGTGAAAAATGGAAAAAAAAATTAAGCAGTCATTAGCATTCTGCTAAACAATGTTATTACGCAAGCGCTATTTCTTTTTAAACTACCAACGTTTTCATTATATGCACTTTCTATTCTTTGTATTGTTGCAATTTGCTGCAACGATCAGGTGGACAACCTGATTAATAAACCGCGGCAATTCTTGAATTTTCTGTAATGTCATATTAATTCATTTTTATAACTTTATACGACTACATATCTGCAAAATATTTAGAAATTAAAAAAATGAGAAATATCTATTAAAATAACGTTTTAATTGAATTTATTGTAGGTACGTTAATCACTTTATTTTGAAAACATGAAAATATGTCATTTTAAGTTTTATCTATACCTGTGTAAAAAATATTAAAACTGCTTCAACTATAATATTTTGTACAGGTATATACAATAGTAGTTATCTGTAATATGTGTTGCATAACTAACAGCAACTAAATTGTCCTGAAAAGGAATAATTTTTTTTTGTATTTCTCAAATAAAACTCGATAAAACATATTAAAAATATCTTTCAAATGGCTACGCAATAAACAATTTGAAGTTATTTGTAAGTGTTTTTTTAGGTAATTATTTGTTATTGACGTCACACAATCATTTATAACGAACGTTATAAAGACGTTATAATAGAAACGAAGCAATAGGCAACACATTATAACTACATGAACATAACATTGACGTCATACGTATGTACACACTCAATGCAGAGATAAAATAACACCTCAGAACTTATGTATAACAATAACATCATGAATTATTTTGACTATAATTTATGGATTATTTAAGATTACCTATCTTAAATTTTTTAATGTATAATAAAGGCTTTCACGATCTCAGTCTTCCAAGTTTTGATCGACAGTTAAAACCCTTACAATAAGTATTTCTTATTATACTTAAAATACAGTCAGTGTTAACTTAATATTACAAACAGAAGATAAAAAACGATTTCTTTCGCCACAAATCGATCACTAACGACCAGAACAGCTGGCAGCAGGCAGAAGTAGGCACCTCTCCTTTGTGGTGAAAGTTGAGTTAAATTTGTGTCACTAAAAGAAAGAGTATGATATTATAATCCAAAATTTCAATTGATTATCTGCAATGGTTTCAAAGTTGTGAATTTTTTACTTTACGAAATATAGGCGAAAATCGCGTGCAACTCGCGTTACAGAGGATTCGCACGCGATTTTCGCCTCTATTTCGTAAAGTTAAAAATTTATAACTGTGAAACCATTGCAGATAATTAATTGAAAATTTTGGATTCAGGATTATCATATCTTACTCTTTCTTTTAGTGACACAAATTTAACTCAACTTTTACCATAAATAAGGCGAGGTGAATTTTTCCATGCCTACTTCAATGCTTGTAACTTTGTTCATAATTAACTTATTAGAAAAATATTCCACATTTAAGCTGTTCTGGTCGTTAGTGGTAGATTTGTGGCGAAAGAAATCGTTTTTTATCTCATATTTGTAAAACAAGCGATTTTTTTACCTGCACGAATATTAACCCAAGTAGATAGCAATTTGTAACCGAGGTTACAATACGGCCGAAGTTAATGTTGTAACGTTTTTGTGCCGTAATATTATAGTCAATATGGTAACTCATGTCATACTAAGACCTGATTGTTACTGTAATATAACTATTAAATAAATATCATTAATAATAATCAGTGCTATTTTAGTTATAGACGAGTTGCATTTGTAACTTCCGTTGTAGTAACATGTGACGGTACCGTGTCTGCAACGTTTTAATACCGGTTCAGAAAAAAAAAAGTGTTAAGTAGGGATATTTGTCACCGATTACAAAAATCCTGTAGCAAATACAGTTGGTGGCACGTGTGAGAGTGGTGTAAGCAATGACTTTTACACCAAGTTGCAACTAATCCGTTGCACAACCTAGGTTGTATTACCGTGATACGACCGTATAGACACCAGAAATTGCTGCTTGGGAAGTAACCCTGACTATATATACAGCCTTGGCCATAAGTATTGAACACCCTACAAATTTTGCACGTGTGCGATACCTATAACAGTAAATAAACCCTGTTGTTTACGGAGTATTTTGTCAGCCTCTCTTTTCCCTCACCTTTTGGCGATACAAACATGGACGGCGTTAAGTTCCAACAGGATAACGCAACCTGTCACAAAGCTGCCCACACAAACGCTTGGTTTACAGAAAATTACAACTTCTGGACTGGCCTGCTCAATCGCTGGATCTGAACCCCAAGAGAGATTTATTAAAGCGAAAAGTCAGGCGTTACACGATCAATTCAAAAAAATGAGTTAAAGGATCGCTTGCGCCTAGAATGGAATGCTCTGTCCAGAAGTCCCGAATAATGTAAGAAACTTCCCACAACGCATTCGATATCCTATGCATATCCACTAAAGATCCAGAATGTGCAAAAGATATACTGTATATAATATACATGTTCGGTGAATATCTTAAATGAACATGCACGTGCTTGGTTCAGAAATGTATATAGTATGCATATACTTTCTGGGATATACACAGTTAGGGCTGTAAGCATATGCATTGAATATGCAACGTATGGAGGTATTGCATGTGTGTATATAATGTATATTTTTATTTTGCCGTTTTTAGGTCTATATTTATTAAATTCAAGCGACAACCATTTATAATTTTAGAATATATAGTCAATTCTGATTAAAATGGCCAATATTATCACTTTCAAAACGGTAAAAAAATTTCAAATTTAAAATACGTATGTCAGAGGCGAACGGTTACTGATGATCACATGATCACGCCAGTACTGGACGAATTTACGTTTTACTGCGAAAATGAGTGCCATCATCCCATACCGATTGTTTACGTGGTTCACTTCTGTTTGTATCTGTGGTCTGTGGAGTTTTTGAGTGTGGTGTACTGCTGTGGCTGTGCGGTAAGTAGCTTTAGATAATTATGTAAAATAGTCTTAAATCTAGATGAAGTTAATATGTGCTTGTGCTTACGTATATGGTATCAAACTATAGTTAACCTAAGCGTGATTGTTCGGATTAAAGCCGGTGAACAAAAAGGTGATCACGATGAAAGTGAAGAAGTTATTTGATGATTTCCTTTCGCTAAACGAATGGTAGTTTACAATTACATATTTATGAACTGAAGTTTCGCAATTGAAAAACACTATGCCTATCATAAATTATTTTAGTTTAGTGCTTTCGAATAACATAACCTAACCTCAAAATCGGTTTTTATCCAACATCATGAAATTATGAGGCCATAATCATGGTCATTTCAACTATCTAAAGTGGCCTATAAGTCACTAGTGAGTTTTAAAATCATAAAGTCACGTATATCGTAGGTATATAAAATGACTTAATTCTTCTCATCGTTGAATGTGGTTGAACCGAATAATTTGTCAAATAAAAATGTCTACTGTCATCATCACAAAACACTGTTTTAATGAAACTCCAGAGGTGTTGGATAATTGTTATTTACGAACCAAGTGCGTGAAATCATATTTCGCGAATGAGTGACCAGTTTATGGACACGAATTCGCGAAATGTTTCACGCACGAAGTTTGTACAATATTTTTTGTACGAGAACTATAATAATAATATATATTGTTAAATACGTAATCGTGTATGACACACTACTAATCTCTTGATATTAATTAAAAAAATTTGAGTTGGCAGTATTGATTAAGTATTTGAAATGACATTTAATTTAAAATTATCAAATTCAAAATGGTAATTTATATAATATTTTTGCTGTTCTGACATTGAATTACATACCTTCCAAATATATGAATTTCTATTTCATTTCCTTTTATTTTCATAGAAAAACAACGAACTGGGTAGCATAGTATTAAGGTTAGGAATTTATGATTTTAAAATGTCACTAAATTAATCAAGTTCCAGTAAGTACCAACTTTACTTTTACGCACTCGTGCTTAAAGTGACTTTTTACGCACGCAAATCGAATCGTGAAATGACAGGTTTTGATAAGCGAGTACAAAAAATATATAATGTATGGAACTCTGGTGTTGTAGGTCACAAGACACTCGTCTGTTTTTGCTCATGACTTATTTCTCTTATAACACCCTTGTATCATAAATTAGTATTTTGTACTCGCTTATCAAAACCTGTCATTTCACGATTCGATTTGCGTGCGTAAAAAGTCACTTTAAGCACGAGTGCGTAAAAGTAAAGTTGGTACTGCCTGGAACTTGATTAATTTAGTGACATTTTAAAATCATAAATTCCTAACCTTAATACTATGCTACCCAGTTCGTTGTTTTTCTATGAAAATAAAAGGAAATGAAATAGAAAATGATATATTTGGAAGGTATGTAATTCAATGTCAGAACAGCAACAAATATTATATAAATTACCATTTTGAATTTGATAATTTTAAATTAAATGTCATTTCAAATAATCAATACTGCCAACTCAAATTTTTTTAATTAATATCAAGAGATTAGTAGTGTGTCATACACGATTACGTATTTAACAATATATATTATTATTATAGTTCTCGTACAAAAAATATGGTACAAACTTCGTGCGTGAAACATTTCGCGAATTCGTGTCCATAAAGCGCTCGCCTTACGGCTCGCGCTTTAAACTGGTCACTCATTCGCGAAATATGATTTCACGCACTTGGTTCGTAAATAACTATTATGGTAATTATATAGGTTGTATACAGATTGAATCTCTGGTAACCAAATGGGTGGGGAAGCGTTCGACTCCCACTACCATTGTAGAAAACATATTCATGGATATACATAACGATACGCTCGTATATATGTCATCAGTCTGTCACTTGTCAGTTTCTCTATTAGCATATTAATGTAATAATGCCGAAATACACAGAGCAAGAAAAACTTCAATTGCTAAAATGGCATTATGCTGGTAATAGTTTCCAGCAGGTCCGCGATTTATTTAGCGTTAAATATCCAGATAGGTCTATTCCGTCAGTATCCACGATTTTTGACTTACTTAGAAAATTTGAACGTACTGGCATGGTAAAAAATTAAAAAAAGCTATCCCACACGCAAAATATCTGCGGATACATTGCTATTGGTATGTGCGTCGATTGAAAATAATTCAAATTTATCGCTACGACAGATTGCAAATGATGTGGGAACATCAACATCATCTGTTAGTCGCATTTTAAAAAGTAATGCGTACAGCAGTTTTAAGGTGTCTAAGCATCAGCAATTATTTCACGACGATGCATTTAGACGAATGGAATTTTGCGAGAGGTTGATGGAAATGGTGAATCTCAACGATGATTTTTTAAATAATATTTTATTTACGGATGAGTCATCATTTCCCATTGTAAGATCCCACAACCCGTCAATAGTTAGGTATTGGGCTAGAAGAAATGAATTTCGCAGTGTAAGCACGCGTACCCAGTATCAACAGAAAGTAAATGTATGGGCTGGGTTGTTAAATAATCGGGTTATAGGTCCCATATTTATCAATGGCAATTTAACCAGCGCTAGTTATTTAGCTCTATTGGAAAATGAAGTTTTGCCGATCATAGAACAACTACCGGACATTAACCATCAAAGAATTTACTTTCAACAAGATGGTTGCCCAGCCCACAACGCTGCAGTCACTCGGGCTTTTTTGAATCGTGTATTTCAAAATCGTTGGATTGGAACCTATTCGCAAGAACTATCCTGGCCACCCCGTTCGCCCGATTTGTCTCCCTTAGATTTTTTTTATTGGGGATATTTAAAGGAGTCCATTTACGCGCACGCAGATATCAGACCAAATACCATAGAGGAATTAAAAAATGCTATTACAAATACTTCTAATAATATCACACCAGAAATGCTGTATAATGTAAAAACTAACTTTTACAATAGATTAGGGTTTTGTTTATTTAAGGGAGGCGGTATTTTTGAACCATTTATTTAATTTATACCTATGTAATTTTCTATAATTAGGTCAAGTAATAAATAAACAGAATGTTTTTCGCCAATGCTCGGCCTCATCACCCATCAATGTACAATAATCAGGTGTACATCTGATTATTTATTTATTTAATTTCTTTTTCTTGAATCCTGACTAATTATTTTTATTTGCCAGAGGAAGGTCTTTGTTCTATTTTTGAGAATTCGCTATCTTTAACTTATTATTCGATTATTGAGCATAATCGTTATTTCATCGAAGAATAGTTTTTATTTTCTCTCGTAGCATATTATTTTCTTTAACATAATTGCGTAAAATGCCTGGCTACTTAATCATATTTGGATTAACCTTAAATTATTATTCATTGATTGTGAATTGAAATTGGCTGACGCATATGTCGAAGTTCTACTGTCACTGTCAACTGGTCACACGTCTATATCGGTGTCTGCCGAGAAAATGGTGGGGAAACATGGCTGCGTTCTCCTGTCATTCGGTTACCACAGATTCTACCTGTATATAATGTATTTCTCCAACCGCCAATTAATTAATATTATAGGTTATCAATAAAATTAATGATTGTACATTTTCAGATGCTGTACGCCTTAATAAAAACACAAGACACGAAAGATAGACTTAAATCTACGAATAATAAGGATAAAAGGTAGGTTTAAGTGATTGTATTTGGCATATTAACAAACTCATTGTTCTCAGAAAATTTAAAAACTAGATGTTCTCATTCATTTTTTTTCCTTGTTTGTATATTCATGAAATCTACATAGGATATATTTTTGCTATCGGGGTTGTGAGCTCTCTACCCAAAAGAATTACTGCTGTAACTAAAGCAAAGGGTGGGCCAAGTAAATATTGGTTTTGTTCTTAATAATAAACATTATAAACCTGTGCAAGTTGTTTTAATTTATTTAAATTTAATATTCTTCAAAAAACTCAAAGTTAACCTAGGTCCTCATCAGTACTTATGGCCAAGGCTGTATGTAGATGCGCATATATTGACCTATGTTTGCAGTCAGTGGAAGATATATTCAGTTATAACATCACAAGAGCATAGAAAATAATCGATTATATTTCCGAGTCATGAGACGTATTCTGCGAAAATTATTTTCATTTGCTCGAGTGGTATTCGTTACGATTATATAAAGAATTAACTAACGAAATTTTTTTATTAGTTGAAATTAAAAATACAATAATAAATATTTGTTGTATTATCTTTAGAAGTTGAATTTGAGGTGCTGGTGATGGTAGAGTTGGCAGAATCTTGTTTACTTCTAATTTTTTCAAGGATCTTGCCATGGTGTTTATTAGTAAGCTTTAGACACGGCTTCAGAGTTTCAGATGATGAGTGGCGTGTTATCTTAATAATTTCTTGTAAAGCTAGGTTTACACGCTCAAATAAATTCAGTCGAGGCACTCGAATAAATAAGAAAATCACGACGTTTTTTTTTTTTTTTTTTTTTTTTTAATTTATTGCATAAATAAAGAACAACAAAACAAAATTCTAACAAATTGCGTTTTATATATATATATATATATATATACATATATTTAATAATGTAGTGTTGCTCATCCATCCCTCTTCCTCGCCGCGGGAACTGCTGTCTCGCGCTATCGGTTTTGAGGGCCTTCTTGGGGTGCGTCTAAATTGTCGAGTGCATTGTTTTCGTTAGTTCACATTATCGTTGTTCCTTAATATATGTTTGATTTTATTTTTAAATAAGTGATAAGGCATCTGTTTTATGTTTTTTGGTATTGTGTTATATATTTCTATTGCTTTTGTTGTTAAACTTTGTCTGTATCTATTCTGAAAATATCTCTCGCTTCTCAAGTGTGAAACTCTTCGCGTTGTGTAATCATGAACTTGTCTATTTGTATATTACTTGGTTTTTAGCTTTATTTTTTTGTTTGCTATTTTGTGTAAGAGAAGTATGTTGTTTAGGTCTATCAGTTGATTTATGGTTAGTTCGCGGGTTTTTCCAAATACTTCTGTTGTGGAGGTACGGGGTGGATATTATATAATATTTTTAATACTTTATTTTGTTGACGTTGTATTTTGGATAAGTTTTGGTTTGTGGTGTTTCCCCAGATGTTAATTAAATAGTTATTTTTTGCGGTAAAGGTGGCATGGTATATAGATTTTTTATATGACGGTGGTATCATATTTTTTATTTTGTATAGTGCTGCTATTGTTTTTGTGTTTTCTTCTGTTAATTTCTGAACGTGTTTATCCCATTTCATTGTATTTTTTATATGTAATCCAAGATAGATTGTTTCCGTTACTTCTTCTAATTTTTTGTTTTTTAGGTAAATATTTATTTCTTGTTTTGTTTTTTTTGTTACTGAATATCATATAATTAGTTTTTGTTTCATTTATAGTGAGCAAATTATTAAAGCACCAGTCTTCTAGTCGTTTTATGTCGTCCTTTACGTTGTTTTCCATTTTGTTTGCGTTATATCCGGAGTATAGTATGCATGTATCGTCCGCGTATGCGTAGATTTGTCCGTGGAAAGGTTGTTCAAGTAAATCATTCACATAGAGAGTATATAGTATGGGAGGTAAGTTTCCACCTTGGGGGATCCCATATTCAGCGTACAAAGGTTCGCTATATACGTTGTTAGCTTTTGTGATTTGTTTTCTGTTGAAGATATATGTTTTCATTAATTGTAATTCTTTTCCCTCGAATCCGTGGTGCTGGAGTTTCTCTATTAAGTTGTCTTTGGAAACGGTGTCAAAAGCTTTTTTCATGTCAATAAACAAAACTGTGACCGTTTTTTTGTAATCTAGTTCTTTTTTAATATCGTTGATTAAATCGTACGCTGCGGACATTGTACTGCTTTGTGGCTGAAAGGCATACTGACTGTAATTGATTATGTTATTTTTTTGTATATAAGTTGTTATTCTTTGATGTATGACTTTTTCTAGCAATTTATTTATTGCCGATAACATAGAGATTGGCCTATAATTTTCTGGGTTGCTCTTTTCGTGTTTCTTATATACCGGTATTATTAATGTTGTTTTTAGGTACTCTGGGTATGTTCCATGTTGTAGGATTTTGTTGATTTGTGTGCTTATTATGGGTGCTAGTTTGCTTCTGTTCTGTTTTATTATTGTGTTTGTGATTTTGTCGAGACCAGGTGCTTTGTGATTTTTTAGGTCTTTTATTATTTTTGTTATTTCTTCTTCTGTTGTGTAATTGAATTTGATCGGTATTATATTTTTTCTTGTCGTTGTTATTCGTGGTAATTTGTTGTTAAATTCTATCTGTCGCTGAGCTAATCTTTTCCCTACGTTAGCAAAATATTTATTGAGTTCATTTGATATTTTGTTCAGATCAGTTGTTACTGTTTCATCCTCTTGCATTATCTCTATGATATCGTTATTTAGCTTTTGTTTTTTGTTCATTTGATTATTTATGATTCTCCACATTTTACTGGGATTCGTATGGTATTTTTTTATTAAGTTTTGGAAATGTTGTTTCTTTGTGCTTCTAACTAGCCGGTTTGTATATTCTTTTTGGTTTCTATATTCTATTTTGTAATTGTCATTTAGGGGGTGTTGTTTTTGTTTTTTATATAGCTTATTTCTAAGTTGTATTTGTGTTACGATATTTTCGTTTATCCATGGGCAGTCTTGTCTTCTTCGTATTTTAATAATTTTCTGGTTTTTTTCTATTATGTTTGTAATGTTTTTCGATAGTTGTTCTAAAGATGTGATATTTTGTGGTTCTAGATTTTGTATATCTGTTGATATTTGCTTAAAGTCAGTCTGCGGTTTTAATTACCTAGTCTACGGTTTTTAGATTTTTCTTTATTCTGGAAGGCCACAAACGGCGAATCAATTAAATTTCGTTGTTAGATATATAAAATAGCTTCCAGAAGTCGGTTAACATATTGTGGATTGTAAGACATTTATTGTAAAATTCATAAGAAAACCACGATCGTATATGTTATATTGGAATTACTACTTCATTCGAACTTTCATTACGATAAAAGTATGGCTGGAAAAGTGCGGATAACTTCACGCAACCGCCAAGAGGAACATATTTACGGACCAGCTCAAATGAAAAACCACTGCTACTATTGCAATTTAATTGTAAAAAAATATTTAAAAAAATAATAACAAGTACATATGTGTAGTATACACGTAAGTATAATCGATACATGAGCATAACATAATTAGTTAATTGTTTCAGATGTACCAACATAAGATTTATTTTCGCAATTAGCTGGTTCGCAGTACTTTACATTATTACATGCTTCCTCAGTGTTTTTGCAAATACTGCTAACATATGAAAGATTATTATTGTGCACGATCATATCTAACTTTGGGCATTATCGATATTTACTTAACGGATTAATGGCGGCATTAGAAATTTTTCAGAGATTTACGCATGATTCAATATGGAATACTTCTCAAGTTATTTCGATGATATTCGAGCTGTAAATAGGTCAAGACGGTCCGGGTCGGCGTTCACCCTATAGCGTCGACCCTTAAAACTCTGCGGCTGCACTACCCCATCCCTGGTTTCATAGTTCCAGGGTAACGGGCGTGGCGGGAGTAGACTTCGTATATAGGGGAGGATTCTTGGGCGTAAGCATGGGCATACGCTCCGGCAGTCCGGCCGCTAACCGTCGGAATATACGGTGGGTAAGTGAGACACCCTACGGCGCTTACCTAGAGAACTCTGCAGCTGCACTACCCCATCCTTGGTGGCCACACTCAGGAAACGGGCGTGGCGAGAGAATTTGGCGAAGATAGTAGGGGAGGATAAAAGTCGGTTCGCCGAGGAGTAGTCCGCCCGCTGGTTGTCTGGTTGGGGAAACCTTTGGTTTCATCCTAAAACAACTCGGTGATTCTGGGACCCTACGGTTTCACTGTAGCTGCCGCGGATACTTGATCGCCGGAGGGGCGAAAGAGTTGGCGTGGTTGGCATATTGGGGTAGGGCTCCGGCCCGGCCGTCCCCGTAGTTCAGGCTTAATTCACGGGCGGGCTGGTTGTACCTCACGGCCAGATTCGGTTTCCCACGCTTGGCCGATAGTAGCCATCCGCAAGGAGGCCTAGGCCCCGTGGGGTTAGATGTGAGGTAGGAGTTCGCCAAAGCGTCTCCAGCGGTGACCCGTCTAACGCTGACAAGAAAACTTGTCTAACATGGGTAGCACGGGGGAGAGGAGCCCTCCGGCTCGCCGGTCCTCTCCGAGAGGTGTCGGTCTCGTGTGGGCGGTGAGATAGTGGGTGACAGTTTCGAGGCACATAACTTGTTATGTGCGGTGTGGCACCCGAAAATGCAGGATATGGGCTAGCGCCTAGGTGCCTGCGGCAGACCATCAATGCCATTTTCAATCTGAGGTCAAGACGGTAAACCAATTGAATTCGCTGCTGTTTCATAAACAGAAACACAACAACGACATAATCGTATTGAAAAAGAATTGCTAGCGCTAGTGTTTGGTTGTTAACATTTGCATTAGTTTGAGCTTTACCTGTTTATAAAGCTATTACTTTCCTCAGGCGTCGGGGGTGTTGGATGCAGAAAACCTTTAGGAAGAGTATAATTCATATGTTATACTTGTCTTCGTTTAGTATTCTAATTATTTTTTAAATATGGGTAGTGAAATACTTATATACACTTCAATTGATATTCATGATAAAAAATGCTTCTAACTGAATAAAAATATACAGTAATGTTTACTAGAATAGCAGTGTTACATGAAAATGTCACAATCGAATTGTTGTGGCGCAATATACTATGGAACGTTGAATCTAAAATTGTTTTATTTGACACTTACGGATCTGTTCAACATCTGAGAAAGCCTCCACTACCTTAACTGAGTACGAAAAAGAACTAAACGTAGTGGCTACCCAATTAAACACATGCAACAGATATAAAAATAACTATTTTAACAGCTAAGCCATAAAATACAAGGCAGTTCTGGGAAGTGGTCAAGATGAAGCATGAAAACCCAATCCAATTAATTGTGGTCGTTAAATAGTGGACTCAAGTTACTAGTGTAAATAATACGAGTTTGGCTCCAGAAATAAGGTTCCCAAAGAGCTGTAGCTGCACGGGAAGGTGCGAGGCAAAATCTGGCAACACCGCTTTGCGCGGCTGTTCTCCCACTCTCGATTCCCCCCGGCCGCGCTTCGCTGCGCCGCCCAGTCTTGGCTCAGCAGCACTCCAAGATGGATGTTCCCATTGTTGACCTCGTCAAATGCGAGATTCGTAATTCGCTTTTTGCACGCTAAGGAGACTCCACCCGTGGATATTCATCGTTTGTTGACAGAGGTGTATGGCGACAAGTGTATGGCCTTTCAACACGTCCAAAAGTGCTGCAGGGAGTTTAGTACCAATCGGAAGGAAATCACGATGAAGAACGGAGTGGAAGACCGTCAGTTTTGGAGGCGGTTATCGACATGGTCCAACACACAGTGCAAAGCAAGAAGATCATCGTCCGAGAACTTGTTGCTCGGATTCCTTACGGTAAGTAGAAAGAGTTTTGACTGAAAAATTGCGGTATCACAACTGTTGCGCTCGATGGGTACCGTGGCTATTGACATCAAAACACACTGTGCTCGCCAGTTTCTTCAAACATTTCACTCCCGAAACGTAACAAAAATCCAAACAGTGGCATCACTCAGAGTCACCAGCCTCAAAGAACTTCAAACAAACTGCTTCTGCTTGTAAAGTCATGGCCAGTGTTTTTTGGGGTCGTAAGGGGATGCTGCTGATTGATTTCATGGAACGTGAGATAATAATCAATTCAGATCGTTATTGTGCAATACTAAGAAAACTTAGGGGAGCTATCTAGAATCGCCGGCCAGGACGACTGATAGCCGGTGTAACGCTGCTTTTGTCCTACTTTGGGTGGACTGTCTGCCCCACGCACCTTACACTCATGATCTCGCGCCTAGTGATTATCACTTGTTCCTCAAGTTAAAGGAAGACTTGAGTGGTCAATGCTTCCGGAATGACGATGAAGTCAAAGAAGAGGTGAAACGCTCCATCAAAGGTATGGCGACGCTGTTCTACGACATTGGGATACAGAAATTGGAGTACCGTTTACACAAATGCGTCAGAAAAGATGACAATTATGTAGAAAAATAGAGCAAAATTTCTTCTTTCCACCGATGAAAATTTCTATGACAATAAAAAATGTCTATTTCTAAAATTGGTGAAAATCTTATTTCTGAATCCACCCTCGTAAAAACTGCTATTTTAATGAAGAAAATATATTGTCGCAGAACTTTTATTATGTTCTGTTTTTTTTTAGTTTGAGTAAGTAGAAACAAATCAAAATACAGAGAGTAATATTTACCTAGTTTGATTATTCATGTTTTTAAGTCAGAATCGAGATTTATTATATAATATTGTGACACTACTACGAAATGTCTCTGTGACCGTTAGTTTATTGGCGGAAAGTAGAACCATTGGTAGAACCTAGATGATTGCTAATTCCTCCTGAGATATCTATTGTCGCACCTTTATACAGATAAAAATTATCAATATGATAACGGTAAAGTTAGAACAGGAGACATACAGTTTATATTTGCGGTCGTATGAGCATTACGTGTTAGTTAACAAAAGTTATCTAAAAAGGTATATTTACTTTGTGATACTGAAAGAATCTTAATATGAACGATAGCACGCAATGGTCGGCACCTATACGGGTTACGAGGTTTTTGCTCAATACTTTATTTCATCAAGCTCTCGCGGTGGTTGCCATATATGCTATTTGGATACCAGTTTCAAATTATAGTAAAATTGCATCAGGTCTGTCTTGGCATGTTATATTATGCACATTAGCCGTAAGTACCAAATTTCTGTAGTCAATAAAAGATCGACGAATTTGCTGGTTTATTTGAATCTTTAAGTTTAGGTTTTATTTTTAAAAGAGTTTAAGAATATTGAAATGCGCCTACGTAATTACATGATGACGAATGCACATATTTGCTTTTATGATATAATAAGCGCTTCTAGTGATATTAAAACAAACTTAGAGGTTGTTCTTATATTTACTAATTAGTTTAGTTATAATCCATACATTAATACAAAATTGAAATTCAATTTGTAAAAGAGAAGAGAGAATATGAGTATTAACCTATTCTCTTGTATTAAGTTATTTACTACAGGGTGGGCCACTTAAAATGATGCATCGAAATTATGGCCAAACTAAATAATAAATTTAAAATCCAACCAGGTAAAGTTATAGAGTTCTAAGGGAAGCACATTTTAATAAAAATGTGGATTTTATACGCTTCATCATAACGTCATGCCGAATTCAATTTGCATTTATTTAAGTAAATGGAATGTGGTATTTTTATTGTAAATTTCTGAAACAGCTTATTTTTTAACGTATAACTGTATAAAATATAACCGATTTTAATAAGAAGTGAAATCAACAACTTCTTGAAATTGCCGCCAATATTTCAAATTTTGAAGCGCGCAAATATTGTTATTTACCTGATGCATATTTGCGTAAAAAGCAAAATTTGAATTGGGCTCTAGATCATTTACACAAAATAAAACGCAATTATAAACGCAAACTAATGGCGAATGTAAATTTTCTACACGTCGAGATGGTGGGACTGGAAACATGTCAGGACTGGATTTAAAATCGCTGGAACTCGGTTGATATGGAAGCACACAATTATCTTTTTGCAGTACAAAACGACACGACGGTCGTAAAGCGTATTCAAAATTTCAAAATGCTGGGGTGGCGCAGCTGGCATATCCCTGGCCTGGCAATAAAGAAAATCCTATAATTTGGTTATTATACAATTTATATTCCGGCACAGAATGACCCAAAATGAGCACATAATAGCGCATACGAAATTTTAAAATGTCGCACTGACATGGCTGGAGGATGCACCCTATCCTGTAACTGCGAATGACTGAGAATTGAAACGCTTGGTTTGGCGTAACACAATATCAACATGTTCTTTGGTGTGCGGTCTGATTTGGGAGACATTTTTATTGGAGGGGTATAATAAATTGGTTAACATTCGGATGTCGTCAAATATCCAAAAAACTGGACAACACTTCCACTTTAAGTACTTTGTTAACATGATCACACTGAAGGGACACTGGTACTTGACAATGTAAGTGTGTTGTTTCGTTGGATCTGTTTCAGTAAAAAGACCCAAGTGCTAGAAAAATTATTTAATATCACGTGTGTGGCGTGTACGTATTGAAGAATATCTATCCGGATAGAAAGTTTTTGGATTGACAAAATTCTAAAACTTCGGAATTCTTATAAAACTTTACAATATCAAAAGCCAGATAATATCTCAAGACTCTTAACCGATAAAATTTGAAATGGAATTATTCTCCGTTGCAAGATATTCAATAAATATGAACGTTTTTGTGAAAAAAATGTGATCCAACTCACTCAAGATAAAATCTGACCGTATTATAGCAAGTGGTAGCTTCTTAATGTAAAGGTTTTATTCTCTATCATTGAATATATCACAAAGTTATAGCCCATGAAAGAGTTATTGGCACATGGAATTGGATACCTACAGCGCACAAATGCGTTTTGACCTAGAAGCTCAGTTATCTCTGTCAAATTCTTTCTGCCTCGTGAAGTACACTTCTTGTCATGTTTGTGAATGATCACTTCGGAAAAGCCTCGACGGTCTTATCTATAGTAATCCTCCATCACTAATGGCAATGTCCCTTGTCTTGACCGTTTGCTTATTTTCTAATTGGTAGATCTTGTGGTCAGGCGGATTGCGGCACTATAAACGATATATTTGAGGTATTTCTGGCTAGTCTATTAGCTTCCTAGTCTAATCTTGAAGTAACGTCGTACAATCCTAGCTCAAGGTGAGCTTGTCTGCTATTAGTCACTATGTAGATTCGTCTATCGCTGTAGTTCCTTCTTCTTCAGTAATAACCGAATAACATTTTAATGTATACAGATCAAACAGCCGCCCTATAGTCGGGGCATCGTATGTCGGAAGCATTCGGGAGTAGAGAAGTAGGGATGCATTAGTAGGCTTAACTCGACAGCGCACAGTTGTATTGTATTCATGCTATCGTAAATATACGATTATTATTGTTACTATTACTGATGCTGATTGTTTTGTAATTTATTATGGACATTTATACCCTTCAACAAGAGAAATATGTTACAAAACAACATCATCGTAGTTACTCAATAAGAGATATTGTACGCCTATTTAACGATGAGTTCCAACAAACTATTTGTTTTTTTGAAACAGTTCGTCATATAATCAATAACTTTGAAATGTATGGCTGCTTAAATCTGTGTAAAACTTGTATTTACAGACAAATCTTCGTTCGCTTTACATGGTCGACACAACCCAAGTGTTGCAAGGTATTGGTCACAAGAAAAGAGACCTTGTACTTATGATGCTCGAACACAATACTCTGCAAAATTAAATGTTTGGGCTGGCCTATTAGATAACAACATAATTGGGCCATTTAATTTATTTACTTATGAACAGAAATTATTGTCTTCGTTACGTGTGTAATTGCTTCTCCTATTTGTGACGAGTTCATCATCTATATTTTTACCACAAACTTCTGTTTAGTTTAGAAAGTTTATAGAAATTTTGAGAATAAGCAAACAATTATTGTATTGTGCATATGTATTGGACAGAATACAACCGTGCGATCTCGAGTGAAGCGTGCATCTAACTATCTACTAATACATACCTACTTCTCTATTCCCGAATAGTTCCGATATACGATGCCCCGACTATGGGACGGCTGTTTCATCTGTATTTCTATTTATACTTCTACAGGCGAACAGCTTGAACCTAGATAATTTCATATAACCCCTGTGGTGTGATCAGCTGGCTGGACCATACTTATACGTTTTGAGTTATTAAGGAATTAATAAATCTTGGATGTTCAACAAACAACAACATGGAAGTAAGTGGATTGTATTAAAATGACAAACTGTATAGGACAATCAATTGGTGTGTTACATTAAGAAACAGCTCTAGAAGTTCGGAACAAAGTTGCACATCATAACGGTTTCTTGAAGTTTATTAATTTTGGTAATCAAACGGTATAGTAGGCCATGTGCAAGTAAATTTCTAGCAAACGTACCACACACATATTAAAAAAAATGCGGTATTATTGCATGTACGACAAAGTTTAAAGATGATTATTTTTTTATTATGTGCGGTGAGTGCTAATTGCAATTACGTCTTAAACTGTATCGCTTGTATAAGTATCACTGCAGCTCTCGCTGCGTAGTTTTGTGTGTGTATAATTGTATTCACATGACTTTGTGACAGCATTATATCGCCTTTATAATGCGGCGCTTAACCACTGCAACTATCGACCCATTTATTTATTAATAATTAAATTTATTAGTTCTAGTTTGATATTTTTTTGTATTCTGACAGATTATGTGTATACAAATTTCTAAAATACAGTGTCATTTGTCATTAGGTCATGTATAATATCGGTTCAGTACAAAGTTCAATCAGAGATAGAGAAATAGAGATATATAATTAAAGTTTTAACTGTAACAAATGCTGTACCTATTACGCTTTCCTTTAACGACACGAATCGTATTTTTATCATTGCGGTCAAGCCTAGGTAATCCTAATATATTCTATAATATTTGAATCCATAATTTTTTTTTAAATAATCAACAATACATTAGGATGATAAAACTTTAGAAGTATTAATAGGATTGTAATAACAAACAATAAGTTTTAAATTTTTATTTATTACTAATTTTATAAACATTCGCAGAAACGTCCTTTTTTAAAAAGTATGTTTCAAAGTTGTTATTATATATTTATCTATATATTACATAAACGTATGTATATATGCATGTAAGGACACGGGGAATTACAAAGTGAAGCGAATCTACTTTATATTTTTCAATTCTATCCAGTTATTCTTTGCAGTTGATATCGTCAACTTGAACATGGCTGAGAATTCGTATTTCAAACTCTCCGACAGTATTAAAACTGCATTGAATGCGATATATTACGCGCTGTTAATAATTATATTAATATACGCACTTTGGATTCCAATTGAAGCGTATAGTGTTCCATTTTCCTGGCATGTAATAATAAGTACAGTAAGTGTAAGTACCTTATACAACTTATTTTGTAACACAAAGTTAAAGTACGTGTATACTTGAATAAGTTTTAGTCCACCGCCTCTTTGCTGTTTTCAACAATCAGATCGTTTAGTTTTGTGTAATATATGCATCCAAATTTCAGAAAGTTTAGAATTAGAACTCACCGTTTGGGCGACTCCAATATACGAATCAGCTTGGTGAATTGTAATATGTAATATTTATAATTACATTTACATTAAACTTTAAATACGAAATCCAGTTAAGCACATCTTTCATATATCATTTTACTTCAGTGCTTGGAAACTTATCCTTTAGTTGATCATAGCATGCATCTTTTTCTATTACATCTACATACTTTGAAAGGCATCATACATTACAAATTTCATTTTACACTTTCAAACTATGGTTTGATATAAAAGATTACCTACAAGAGAGAACAAGCCGTACAAACAGAATCTATTTTAGTAACAAGAAAATGAGTGGCAATGAAAGTTTGAGAAGAAATCAATATTAAACTCGATCAAGAGAAGATATGTGATGTGTTTAAACTGTGGGTCAAGGTTACAATAAAATTCTCTGTTTTTATAAATGGGTATTTCCATAGCTGATTCATTATCATTCTAAATATGTGATCGCAACATAATGTGTGGAATATAATCTTCTTATTACTTTAGTAATCGATAAAGGCATTTAAATCTTCAAGGATATCGATCAGCCGGTTTATGTTTATTGATTCGCTATATCGCAAGTAGGTTTCATTTTTCGAAAGAATAAAAGTAAATGATTAGAAAATAGGGCGTCCAACTAATGACAATGTAACATTGGTTTACATTCTTGCGATATCACCCTTCAAACTGTATATCTCTTATAAAACCTATAACCGTATTACTCACATGTAAAAGTTTAATAGACTATTGTATACCAAAAAATTACAATAAAAAACAACCTCGAAAAATCTTCAAAAACTCCACTCGTATGGTGTATTGCTGTGAAAAGTATGCTGCTGATAGAATTCTAGCTGTGTTGATTGTGTTAGCGATAAAAAGTGAAGACTATTTGAAACGTTAACATATTTATAGATGATAGAATTCTAGCTGTGTTGATTGTGATAGCGATAAAAAGTGAAGACTATTTGAAACGTTAACATATTTATACTATTGGGCAAGGGTTGTATTTTTTCATGTATGGGTAAACTGCTTCTTTAATTTGTTTTGAAAATTATATCTTAAAACTTAACATATATTATTTAATAATCGTTTGAAACTAATATTTTGTTGTATCTAGAGAATTATTCCATATACCAATATAGTCAGCTAGCGCATAGGACATGGTTTGATGTTTACTGTTTTTTTCCTGTGGTTCGATATGTTTTTAGAGGATATTCCTATATTACGAGGAACATATCAATAAAAGGCTCTTACAAACACAACTGAGCAATTAAAACAATATCCAAAATCCTACTGACTGCGCCATGTTTTATTACTTAAAACGGTATTACTATTTTCAAATGGTCGTAGTACATGTTCACTGTGCGATATCTTCTTGCAGGACTGCCACACTACTTTATTACTAAAAACTAAACTAACTAAATTAGTCACTGTAAATTATTACACTTGAATGATTATAGATCCCAAATAGCTTTTGCGACTAGGAGGCAAGTATATACACGTAGGTTCAGCTCGCAATGCACCATAGGAAGTTACAATATACGTATGGAACGTAGGGCGATGGGGCAACGCGCTAGTCATGTGCCACAAGTTCGATCGTCAATTCGCACAGAACGAATATGCCAACGACTGCATCCTTGCTCGGTTTAAATTCAACTGAATTGTGGATGCGTGTATCTCGCTAGACACAAGCTATAACGCGAAGAGAGGGATACGCTGTTGCAATGCATACTTCCTATGGTACATTGTGAGCTGAACCTACGTGTATAACCCATGAGTATAAAATATCGGTTTCGACATTTTTACAAATATTTGAAAATTATTTGCTGTAATGTTGGAAATTTTGCTGTCTTGAAAGTTTTCGTCTTCTACACTTTAGAAATTACTATTTTCGAATCCCCTTAAGCTTCAAATCATTACAAATTTATTGAACTTGTTTGTACTCTGATGACATTATTCTGGAAAATATATGCGGAAGAAGACCATCAGATGTAGTATAAGTTTCGTCATTAAATACATACATGTGCTTTAGTACTGACTCAAAGTGCCATAAAACTTTATAAAAATAGCTCTTATGTACGACGATATATAGCCGACTGCCCTCGAGGAGTGAGTCAACATTTTAAATCATATTTAGAGGTATTTTTTACTTTACTGTCTTTCAAGTGAGCAGGAAGTCGATCTTAGCACACATAATAAAGAGATCTCTCGTATGCAGACGTTCTATAAAGAGGCGTCTGGAAAGCTGCACAATTCCGAGTCGCATAACCATGATTATGGCCGTTGGTCACTAGTAAACTAGTAAATGTCGGATATCTGAATGGTAAATGTTTTTATAAATATATATTCAAATCTTTTTGCCAACAACATCCGAATATACGTATGTAGTAGAATATAGAGCGTGTAATTCTAGTGTATAATTTGGGCAGATCTATGTGTGTAGATCTATGAGATAGTCTTAGCAGCCTAGTAGAGTTTTATTTACATGTCCAAACCTTCAGCGAAATATTAAAAATACCTACATATATTCCTCTTTTAAGAGCAGTAAACTGTTAAATTAAATTGAATTGTTATTGTTTATTTAAATTTTTTGTTCATATTTATTTGTATAAACCGAAATTAGCTGGTTGTTTGTAATCAAGACCAGCATAACTTCATTAACAATCGGAAAGTAATAGCAATGATAATAGATTGTTGAATTATTAAATTGCTTATTACCTTCTTAGATATAATTCACGAACACATGTAAATTACTATTTTTTAACAATTCACCGATTTTAATACGTAAGTAGGGAGTTAATGTAAAAATAAATCTAATCTAAATACCTAAGTACTTTTATATTTATACTGCTTGACAAATATTTGGTAAATACTTTTATTAGTAGTCACCTTATCTATTGTTAATCAGTGTCATGATATTTTGAATCAGAATTTTTGGAAGTAAGAGTTAATTATATATTATTATCATTTCTAGATGCAAACATTTTTCTTATCATGTAGATGGTATTCTATTATTATACATATTTATGTATATGATTGGCGATATTACTATTAGATATTATATATGTATATTCTAACAAGTAAATTGTCTCTCTCCTATTTTGAAGAAGCTTTATTCACATGTACCATATACAATATCGAAAAATAAGAGATCCCCGTATGCTTTTAAAAAATGGTGTTCGAAGTTACCCCTTGAATACACTTTTTAGCTGTATTTAAAAAATTATGTAAGATATCAACATAAAACGAAAACGGCCTTTCATTATTTTAGCAAATCCTTCCAATGTGGGGAGAGGAAGTACTATTCAAATTTCTTTTCTATCGGCCATCATTTTACCTTTATGAAGACGATTATGTTTTTATACATACAACATAAGAAAACAAACGTTAATGTTTTTGGATTTATAGTTTTATTTATTTATAATTTAATTGCTAAAGAGAAAATCATTTTTGAAGAATATGATGAATATTTCCGTTTGATCGCCATACTATGGTGCATATGGTACAAACGTGAAAATTGCTAAACTTATTTGTTTAGATTACTTAAGTTTATTGTATACTGTAGTAGATTATGCAAATTTGACGTTTGGATTTCTACTTCAGTTGTAGTGCGAAATTTGGGTGTACATACTAGTGCCGGTAAAAAGTTATAAAATATGTATTTTAGCTGTTGTTGTCCTCGTTACAATATGAAACGTAATTCTTTTATATTAAGATGCACAGCATTTTCTTTAATAATTACTATAGCTGCTACATTATGGTTGGTGGATAGCATCTAGAAATGATAATAATATATAACATTTACAGTAAATTGTTGACTACCCATCCCTTATGATTGGTATTTCACAAATAGGTGTGTTTCTAAGATTGTTGATCGTTTTTGTACGTAACCGCTTTTGTATCAAGCATATATGGATAAAACCTTTATATCTCGGAGACGAAGTTTGCAAATGCTTTACATAAAATGCTTTTTTGCTTGCAGCTAAATACCAAATAATGATAAAGCAAATTGTATCTGATAGCTGACACATAAACTGTTTCTAGAAACCAAATCCATATACATCTAGGGGTTGTACAATACCAGTGGCACCTTTGCCAGAGACCATAATATATAGGTTAGTGCATGAAATATTCTTTGTTGAACTACTGGTCTCAATCTGGGCACTTAATTCTTTTAGACACAGTAATAGTTGGAACAATAACTTTCCAATTGCAGATATGGTAGACTGAATGATGTAGCTATGCGTAGTTACTGCAATTGATTGAACTGCAGCTTCTACCATTCTGAATCTTTGCGGGAGCGGCATCTGGACCCTCGATTCAATTCCACTTTGATCGGCGTTGTGAATATTGTCCAATCGATATTGAAATATTAAACTATGTATACTTATAACAAAAGCTATGCCTTCTACAGCGGTCATTGCGGCATTGGTTGAATTTTTGTTCGAAATTTTGTATTTTTTCTTGAAACTATACATTCTGATTCTGTTGAGATTTCTATACCTAATCGCTGTCTGCAATTTCGAAGTGTGAAATTCTTCTTGAGCTTCCAATGCCCATCTCTTTATGTCGTAATCATACATAATTATTTGGCGTTCTGAGGCACACTTGAATTGGTTGAATACTTATCCGAAACTGTAATGAAATTTTTCCCGCCTTGTTCTGTCGCTAAATACTTGCTGTTCCCATTGCCTTATCTGTCGAAGTGACGTTATCCTGCGCTAATGGGTTTGTATGTTATTTAAAGATAATCTTCCCCTCTTTTGACAGCACTAAAATTCAAAAACAGTCGATTAATAGTTCGCGGTTCTGTCATAGAGCTCAGAGTTTACTTTCTCCCTAGTTCCTGATTAAGACTACACATTTTTTCTTCGATATTCTTCAAAAATAATTTTCTCTCATGCAATGAAATTAATAAAAAAATAATCCAAACAGATTAAGACTAAGATAACTTGTGTTATTTTCATGTAATATGTAAGAAAAATAAAACTAATAAACTTAAAATGGTGACCTACTGAGTATTTGGTAAGATAATAATTGACACTTTACTTCATTTTTGAGGTATGGCTAACAATGTGTTTTCAAGGAGTAACCTTGAGCGCCGTTTTCACCTTCCTAACCAAATAAGATTTTATTATTTTTCGTGTTCTACATCTGTATAAATATTAATTAAAAAGGCAGTCGGACAGCTCCGTTACTTTAGTTGTAACTACATAAATTAAATCTGCTTCACATTCCTTATGCTGTATTTGCATCAAATATGTGAAATAGCTTTCTCTGCTCGACTCATTAATTATTAACATAAATTTATTAATGTTTTTGGAAGCACTTATCTGATTTGACAATAATAAAATATATTCATATGATACAATGATGATACATATGAAGTATTTTTGATCTATCAATTCTATTTCGTTGATTTTATAGAAGATGTGTATGTAGACGATTTAACTAATGCTTCACTCGAACCTCAGTGTACCGAAAGAGTTCGTACTAAGCAACACACACTACATAGTTACAGTTAAAATGGAATCTTGAATTTAGTGCATTATAAACGGCAATCGGAAGCGGATTCTTACTAATCGGCTTTTATTTTTGAATATTGAAAAATTTTGCAAACATTTTCTTTAATTTTATGAAATTTACATGTTTCTGTAGAACAGTTACACTAGCATCGTATTTGTAAAGTTAATGTATTTCTTATGTTATAAGTTAATTTTATTTCAGTTAATACCACTAGCTACAGAAGCTTTGATGCTCTTCGCCAGCGACAATGTTTGGTCACAGGGTCTCGAAAAGAACACGAAGAAATACATGCACGGTATTCTTATGGGATCATCGACAGTGCTTATGATAACTGGTATAGCACTAGAAATTGATCGCGGTACTGGAGTTGCCAATTATCCACATTTTACAAGTGCTCATGCTATAACAGGTTCGTAAAGGCATGTCCGTAGCTTTTGCTGGTTGCCACAGCTTACTAACGCTTAAATAATTGTGATCATGAATATATTTTTTTTGGAATTTTTCGTATTCTTTCGAGCATTAGTGAAGATACTTCTAAAATATTTTATTGCTATATGCACTGAGAAAAATTTATTGTTAAAGTATCCGTAATTGTGGTAAACTTGATAACATCTTGTGTTAATTATTGTAACAACATAAATAAATGGTTGACAAAACATAAAAGACTGCTGGATATTACAGCGCAATATTGCGGTCTAGTGGACAATTCAACCTTTACTGTTGGAATTGTGAGCTTTACTACGAAAGTAACACGTAAGTTCGTTGTAATTGTAACTTTTACACTGGTTATATAAATAATAATAATAATATGACTATTACTGCTATTAGGCAATTGCAGTAATCATTAGTCCAAGGCTGTTACTGTGTAGGTACACCAAATGTTTCGCAATATCTTTTTTTATAAATTTAACAATAGCATTTTTCTCAGTATGACTTCAATTTTGATACATATTGCATGCTTCTAACATGGTGTTGTTTCTGATATGTAATTTTTACGGATATATTAATTTTCAGATTACCTATAGGGCATATCCAATGTATTCTCTTGTTATAGGTAGTACTTCCAGTAACAAAATTAAGTCTATGATTTGTACATAAAAATTGAACTAACGCGTTATGCATACACAACATTATGACTAGCACATCAGTAAAACCATTGTTTGACGTTCTTTCAGGTCTGATAGCGATGATATTTTTGGTATTTGGAAGTCTTCTTGGTCTGTGTGCACTGTTTGCCCAAAGCTTAAAAGGCTTTCTGCGGCCGGTAATAACAAAATTTATTCACAACGTATTGGGCAACTTAACGTTTATTTTTGGAATCGTCAGCCTTTGTTGTGGATTTTACACGAGTTGGTTTGCTTTCTACACCAGCGAAGCGTCCAGAGTGGCAGCGGTAATTGTAACAGCTATAATATGTATTTGGTCTCTAATACACGCATTTATATCGGGATTCAAACAAATTCAGGCAATTGTAAATAAATAATTTATTTATGTTGTGTAGCATTTTTATTAGACACTTTTGTACAGATTAATGTGCCGGTATATCGAGGTGTGCCTATTGAAGTACAAGGAGTTAATAGACCTCTCAGCGTTATCAGATTGAGCCGACATACTATTAATGAATAATATCAATATTCATAAGACTGATCCTTCATGTTACTTATTTTCTAAATGCTTCTTTAAGCGATTTTTGGTTAAAAACAGTTTTCTTACATTCGAAATAACAGTAGAAAATTTGAAATTGATGAATAGTAAAAAGAAAGACTGAAACCATTTCTGTAATGACTACAATTAGTCTAATTAAATCTACATGTTTCTCTATTATCTTATAAGTTTTGATATTAACATGTTATTTTTTCACATCCTTTTGCAGATATATTCAAATGATCATGTAATATCGATATTGTTGATGATTGTTGATGTCTTTTTAGAACAAATGATTGATAGCCGTATTTCTAGTTTTAATACTTTCTTTATAGGCGCAAAATGAGATATTCATATATAAGCATGCTGCTATGGTCCCTATGGGACGAAAGTCCAGAGAATTCTTGAATTCGTTTGAAAAATTCTTTTTTTATTCCGTTACTCTACTTGACATACCAACTGTCTGTCAATTTTTCGTGTCGTGTTTTGGCATTCAAATATTATTCAAAATTACCTCTCTTTTTGTCACAGAATAAAGAACCCGAAGGTATGTATATGGTGTTTAAATTTAAACAAAAAATTAGACATATACTGTACATTACTAAATAATAGCTATAGAAATAGCGTCAGGTATCACATAATTTTTGCGTCTGTTAACGTATAAATCCATGATTTATTGCCCATTTTACGCATTCTAACTATTCAAGCACATAATCGACGTTCGATTGATATGATTATTAAAATAGCACGATTAATTCTATACTAGAAGAAGTAGTCTTTAAAAATAATAGTAGACAATTTCTGTTAATTAATATTTTCATTATGTTTTCTCGAACAAAAATCAGAATATCTTTATTTTGTAGTTTCCTAGTAATTATTATTTTTATGGGGTAGTTTTGTTATATCAATTATCAGTTTTTGTAAAGCCATTGTATTATGACTACTACTTAGATTATGGAAATTGTACGTTGTTGCACATTCTTATTTTTTGATTTTTACGAGTAGGTACTAGTTTTAGTGAAGGATTTCAATAGTATCTAATTTTCAACTATTACAACAAAGATTTCAACGTAATGAAGGTAATCTAGTCTTCATTCATTTTTTGCGTCAATGCTATTAGATTAGCGAATTACTTTATAAATGATAAAATTTGCGAAACAACTAAATATACAACAAAGGTTAAAATCAACACTTTTGCAGCAATAGTTGTGCATGTATGGTATCCAATTCAAAAACATTTACTAATTATAGACTGCATTACTCTAGTTCTTATTTGAACATGATTTTAATTTATTTAGCAATGTTAAACATAATTGATATTGCTGGATATGTGTGAGAACACAAAAGGTTTGAACATAAATGCTCATAGATATATTAGAGAATGTGGACTGTGATGATTAGTTAGCATTGTAGTTAGTAGGATTTTACGCATATTTATATAAAGTAATATATGCTTGAACAGAATGAAATATGCGGATATAATTTAATATATCTAGAGAATCTGATATCCTTCTATGCAAATATGTAGTGGTTTGAAACTCGGCAGGATGTTTTGCAAAACATCATAAAAGTTACGCCTAAACTGATCGTGCTTGTATTTGTGCCACTATTTGTAACTTCTAGGTAGTATGTCTGCCGTCTCGTTTGGCTTGAAAATTTAATATATCGAAGACATAACTCACTGTTGAATTCAAAATTCCAAACATGTATCTAATATTGGAGCAGCGTATTTGGAAACTTAACCCAATAGAGCATGAACACAAACCATGCCGATCGGAAAATGACTGCGAGCAATAGTAGATTGACAGGAGTTTGCCATGTTTATACGACTTTCAGCAAATCCAAGTCTCAGAACCAATTGTGAACTAAACTAAGCGCAATTCGCTCTTTAAGCAATTAGGTGCCATTATATGTGTCAACTAATATAGACTATTTGATGGAAAATTCTATCTTGATAATGTCGTTGATAGTGCTAATCTAGTTGTTTTTTAACGTTATTTTGAATAGATGCTTTTAAAAGGTCTACAAAATGTTCACATATTCCTGTAGTCAAAATAGAGTTGTCGAATCCAACTAATCTTTGTCTAAAAATTGCTAATATTCAAGGTGTAGGGTTATAAAGTTATCTCTTTAATTCTTCTTAAATTACTTCTCTAATAATTGTAATATTTGGACAAAACTAGTGTTGTGGGAAACACTGAGATGTGAAACTGATACTTTTTTGCAGATGCTGTAGGAGTTATTTCAAAAATTGGAAAAAGATGACTTATCAGCTCGTATCTTGGATATCATCGACTTTTGAACTAAAATAAGTTGTGTTAGAACGTCATATTTTGACCACAGGAATTTATGACATTTTTATATTATCTTTTCAATCCCAGATATTTTTCCTCTTGCAGGTCAATATAACAGGAATCATTTAAAAAGTAGAAAGATATCTGTGATTAGAAGAATAAGTACCTACTTACAGTATATATTCATTATTGTGTAAAGACCTTTTAGAGAGATCCTGTATGAAAGTTTTACTTTAAAATCACAAGTCCCATTCATTTTCAAACTGTTTAATTGAACAAATTATACAGATAATATTATTATCTTTAAATTAAATACCCATCAAACAATATTTAAACGACTATTAATAGATTAAGAAAAAAAACTTTATACAGCGTTGTAGTAAATTCAAACAACGTGGTAATGTCTGCTGCATTGAAACACAAAAACGCTTTTGTATCGTGTGTAGAATATAATGATTCTTTTTTGTTTTATTATCTGGAGCTTGTAATATATGTGCTTAAGTGAATTTGTAAGTTTGGTGTAATATGTATAATTTTAATAATATATTGGTATAGTGCTTTTCAAATTGCAAGAAACTAACTTTTAAATCCTTAATGCTTTTATTGCACCTCCGGTAGTAATACTCTTGAGAAGGGTACTGTTTACCTGCTTGCAGCATATGAATGCAGGGGCCGGATTGAGTATAAATTACGGCACTATAAGGTAATAGTAAAACGCTATTTTAATTGTAAATATATATAATAAATAATATACATTAGGTTTATTTACAAAAAATAATAAGTGAGATGTATGAAGCTTAACAATTAGTTGGTAATGCACAATAAAATTGTAAGTCATGTTTATATAAAAGTAGACCGTGGCAGTATTATACAATATAATACTTAATATACACCGTATTTCACAAATCATCATCTGATGTGATTGAGTCGTCTTGGAAATCGATATCTGAGTCTGACTCTGAATTGTATTGCAAGTTTATAATTAGAGGTGGTACTATATTATACATATCCATGTATTCGTTTTCTTTTGATATTGCGTGTTTAACGGCATTTCTCCAATTATCAGCAGTTATATGTTCCATCGCATTTTTTATGTGTGTTATAATGCTTTCACTAAATTTAGGCGTTTGATTTGTTCGCCTTATGGTATTCTTAAGTTAGGCCCATATCAATTCAATTGGGTTGAAAATGCAATGGTACGGCGGTAAACGTAAAATTGTATGTCCTGCTTCTTTGGCTCTATTATCCACATAATAATCCTTCAAATATTCTTTTGTATTCATCACTTCTAATAATTGGTTTTTTGTATAATGCTCCTCATAATATAAATTATTTGCTTCTAAAAATTCTTTAATATCTTTCTTATTATTACATTTTGTAGGAACTTTATTTTGCTGTCGTGAATGATACGAGGCGTTGTCCATTACTATCACACTACTTTCTGGTAAATTTGGCAGTAAAGTATTACAAAACCATTCTTCAAATAAGGATGAAGTCATGTCCTCATGGTAATCCAAGCTAGAGCATTTTACATTTTTTGCAGATAATAGCGGCTGCGCGATCCACCTTTTCTCTGACCCAGCGAGGAGAATAATTATTCTCTTCCCTCTCGAAACCGGCGCGTCCAACTGACACGTGGCTGAATTGTCTACCCAACCTTTGCAAATAGTGTCGTGGGTATCATACCACGTTTCATCTAAATAACATATAAATCGCCCTTCCTGTCTATATTTTTTTATTGCCATCAAGTATTCGTACCGCATTTTCTGCAACCTCGAACTTTCCATAATTGTGGCGCGTTTATCTATAGTACAAAATTTAAAACCCGCCTTTTTTAACGTCCGCCACAAGGTTGTTTTTGAACATTGGATATCAATAGTTTCATCATTAACTTTTTTATGTAAGGACTCAATTGTAGGTACAAAATTTTCTCTATACATGCAATATACTTGTTGCCTAATAATATCAATTTCATACTCTTTAATTTTCCTCGGTGCTCCTTTGTCACTTCTTTGCTTTCGAGGCTCTGCGTTATTTTTAATTGCCTTGTATATTGTTCCAATAGGCACTTTGGTTAATTGCGACGTTCGTTGAATGTTCTTGGTTTGTCCTTCGTTATTTTCTTCCATCAGAGTCTTATAGATATTGAGAAGTATCTGCTTTGCATCTTGTGATAAATATTTTCTCTTCCGTGCTCCACTTTCATCATCACTATGCACATCACGATCACTAACACAGTCAGCAAAAGGTCGCCACATGTTCGTGAAAATTCAAATAAGTATACAGCAACAAATTTTAACTACAAATGATAAGTAAACTAAATATTACATGTATATATACCTACCCCCAAGTACCATTAACAATAATTACAATTAGATGACAGAATATGAGTTGAAGTATATATATCAATATATCATTTGCGTAATGAGGCCGTAATTCATACTTAATACGGCCCGGCGATTCATATAGTGTAATTAAGCAGGTAAACAGTACCCTTCTCAAGAGTATTACTACCGGAGGTGCAATAAAAGCATTAAGAATTTAAAAGTTAGTTTCTTGCAATTTGAAAAGCACTATAAGTATATCTTCTCCTAATACTAACATGCAGGAGTTCACCTTATAGTTATTCTTTAGTTTTTGCTTGTTTCTACTCAATTAGTTGTTACCATTTATGTATTCTTACATTAGTATTGTGCAATAGAAAGGTAAAGACATATGAAGTGAATGAAAATGATAAAATTTGTATTGATAGCAAACAATTACAAACAATCACAACAAGTCGATGTAGAAAAGTCATTCAGTGCTTTTCTTTATAATTTTCAGATTAGTAGTTTTAACATCTTATGTTTCTAGTAAGTAGGATTAGTATATTAACATCTATGTTACTGAAACAAAATAAATTAGTAATCCTTCTAGTGGTCGTGGTACATATTTGAAGTAGGTATATTGAGCGTAACCTGGTGAATGATGTAAGATCAATTCTATATCTACTTTATTAATCAGCTTGAATTTAGGCTAAATTATTGCATAAAATTTAAATTATTTTCTGTGGTGCGTATTTTATAAAAAAATTAAAGAACTTATCCTTTTTATTTTACAGAGTTTTAGAATGAAAAAGAAATATCTGTATGTGTTGCTCATATACAAAAATTTGTTTTCCAAAATTTGACTTGGCAAAGTAGTTTCAATTCTATATATGATTAATAATACATGTCTCTAATTCACACTATGACTCATAATATCGCGATAAATGTTAAACTAGTGCTTGATGTAATCATACAATTTTTTTTTAAGTGATGAGATACGATACAATATATGAAAGGCATTTTTTATAGATAGTAAGGAATTCCAAAGACAAAATCATAAATTGGAGATCATGATAGAAAATGTTGTTTTTGATTTATGTAGTAGATAGGGGCATGTAATAATTACAATAGGTAATGCGAGTATATCCATCGACTATCAATTACAAATATCAATCTGCTTAATACATAATTGAAACTGGAATTACTTCCATGATTACAATTATTCATTGAATTTGAAGTAGGGGTCGAATTAAGCTCGAAAATTTGTTCTTTTGGTTTATAAATGGAACTTTAATTATAAAAACCGATTAAGCATTGTGCGTGCATCTTAAGAATGTAGTATTTTGCTGGAGATAAAAACTGTTGCTGTTTTATATGGATTTATTAACAAGTGTTGTTTTCCTTTATTAAGTACACGTATCTTAAACTAAAATTGTAATCTGCGTATATAACACAAAACCCAATGTTTTAAAATTCAAAAATATTTGCAATTCCTTTTTATAGGCCCAGCTCGAGCGTTGGTTACAGCTTAAGAAATTTCTACATCGAGGCTAGTATCTTTATCAAACAAACTAGCTTAATACTGCTTTAAGTTCTTCCAGATACTTCTATAACTATCTACAACTGATGGCGATTTTGCTTAATTTTGTTATCAAGTTGACTCAATAATTGTTGAGAGAGGGATATCCTGAATAATTGACCCAGTTAAATCATTAGGTTTAAATTACCTGATACTTTTACATTTTTCAGTAAGTTCTGCGTAATTATATCATGTAGTATAATTCATTAATATTGATATAAATTTAATGTGGGATTCCTAGAATCCAAATAATATCATATAATACAGTAAAACCTCTCAATAGCGACCACTCTCGGGGAATCAAATGGGGGTGGTCGATTAAGAGAGAAAAATTAAAACAGCTGGCCTGTGTTTTTGCAATTATTAAGTTAAATAAAATATACAAATTTAAAATTTCCACAAAATATAACTTCAACAGAACGTATTACACATGTTTCGCCTCTACAAAGTCTTCGTAAGATACTTATTACTAATTAAACTCTAAATGCAAGTAACCTTAAATACCTACTGTTAAAGTATGTACATACATAGGTACCTGTACAATTGAGACAGAAAAAGTGACATTATAGGAAACATCTTTTCTAGGGAACTAACGGTAGTTGAGTTAAACGTGACTTTAACAATGCGTTAACAGAAGAACTATAAGTTTTTTTTTAAGAATTGTGGGGACGGGTTTTACTGCCCTTAAGAGGTCCGACTACCGTTTGACAGTTGGCGATGTTGCCACAGTTAAATTTTTTCATAATATAATGTTTTTATAATTTATTTAATAGGTATTTTAAAATCGGGCTTGATACACACATGTGTAGACGTATTTTGAATGCTCATAGCAAATTTCAGTAATTAAATCTAAACATTAATAGTGTAATCTCGATTCCCGTATCAAGGTAACGGCCTGTAACGGGAAAAGAGATTGTGAAGTTAATACCGAATATTAATAGACAAAATTGTATATGTAGATGTAAAACATTTGTAGAAATATGTGTATGAAGCCCAATTTTCAAATTATATTGAAATAAAATTAAGCAAACGATTTATAGAATTATGTAGATATGGCACCGCTGTAAAATAATGAGCTGGTAGACGACCCTCTTAATAGAGGATGTTTTTAGCATTAATATGTAGTAAAAATTGCGAGGATGGGTGCTCGCGGTCGTTTAACAGAGCGGTCGGTAAAGAGGGGTATAAAACAATGGGATTGCTATTTGTAAATACGGGGAATTAATAATCGGTCGTTTAACACAGGTGGTCACTTTATAGAGGTGGCCGCTAACAGGGGATTTACTGTAGTTTTAGAAACACTTCGTAAAAAAATATTTTTTTATTTAATACCTAACAAACGCTTTAATAGGTTTCGACTATATTTTTACAATTTAATATAATGAACGTTTCGGCAAATTTTTAATTTGTAGACGTTCAAAACCGAGCATTGAAACCACACGGAAAAAAGCGAACAACCAAAAAAACTCTATTCTTAGTTGCTTCATTGAAAAATATATCAAAATGACAAAATATCTATATGGAGTACTATTTTGTTGTGCAGAAATAATAGTGGCCAATCGTGAAATTACTGTATCAACTATATGCGTAACAGATCCAAAAGATACCTCAGCGCGTTTGTTAGATACTACTATCTACACTATTTTTTACACTAAAGAAATGCTTATAGCACTATTTTTTCAAATAGTGAGTCGAGGAATACGAGATTAAATTCTCGTCAACATTAGTGTCTATAATTGTGTTATATGAGTAATTGCTACATATTATACATTATTTAAGTTGTATTAAAAGGAAAATTCGAATATTTGAGTATTACTATTATTTTTAAGAGAAGTTAGCTCTAGGGATAACTGAACTATAACTAATTCGTATTGGTATAATACATGAAGAGATAATACATAATTATCTTTGAAATTACATAAATGTTCTTTTAGTCTATTTACCAGTTATATACCACTTATTGTTTACTTCTTACAGCACATACATTTTTAGTACTACTGTTATATAATTTCTCTAGGAAATTCCAAGTGGTATAATATTTGCTGATCTTTCCCACCGTCCCAGTTATTCAAAGTGTTTTTAGGCAGAACTATTAAAGGTATTTAAATAATTCCTAATAATTTTTGATTTTTGAGAAAATGAAACGATGTGAATATTTTTAGATCTTACTTCGATCAACGATATCCATTAACTAAAGTACATCATATGCATGAGTATAGCTTCAATATATAATATCGTTCAACTAACATTAGTACTTATTTGATTGTAGATCTGCACAAATATTTGTATATTTTACGATCCCTAACTATTTTTATTTTTATATATGATCTGCCACAATGAATTACAGAATCAGTAGCTCTCTATGTAGGTAATGCTATCTATTACTGACTTTGTTGAGAAATTAAATAGTTATGTATCACTGTAAATGTCTTAAAATTGGTTGGTGACGTATGTATAAAAATAAAATCCAAAATTGACGCAACATTTTAAGAAAATTGTGAGGAAACTCGTAGATGTTGCATATCCCGGTTGTGATGTTGCATTTTTATCCTTTTTATGCAATTTACATATCCTTCAGGGCAGATATTGCCATATATCTTTAATAACTACATTATTGAAATATGAAAATATACAGTGTGTTTTATTTAAGTTAAAAAGTAACAATTTCGGTATTACTGAAACCTGCAATTCCATAAATGAATCCTTATCAATCCTATTGTTGTGTAATAACGACTTGTTAGCTCGAGTCTATTATCCGAGTATCATTTCGTGGTTATTCCATTGTATACCTTATAACTTTTAAATTAAATTAGTACAAACATATTATATAATTATAAATAATGGAAGTATATCTTTTATGCTCGAAAGCAGTAGCGCACACTCTTATTGAAAAAAAAGCAACAGTATAATCTAATTACTGTTACAATTCAGAGATAACTGACATTGCTTATAGATTGTAAATTAATTTGTTTTAACTATTGATTTCAGACGAATTCAGAATTTGACGGCATCTAACGAGTTTCATAAATCTTATATTTTGACAATAAAATATATACTGTATGACGATATAATATAGAATATATTGCAGTTGTGCAATTAAGTTGCAAGTTGCACAATCGGAATGTATTATATTAAATAAAGAAGAGTAAGAAAACTGTTTTGTACAAACTCTTGTGAATTATGTATTTTGTACGTTTGTATATAAAACATCTAGATTAAATAAATTATTCTCTCTACCATTTTATGTATTTGTATTTCTGACCAAACTTTTCAATATATTTGTAAAATGTTTTTGTTATATTTATATATGTTATATTATATTTACTAATTTCTAGGGAATGTTTTAGGTACTGGTACTAATTATAGTATATTAAGTGAAATTTATAGATGTAAACATACTCTATATTCGTTGGAAATTTCTCAATTGCAATTCATGTTCTTACCGTATAATGTCATAGCTTTGCTTCTTTCAGTTATACCTATATATATATCAAGCATAACTAGGGAAATATTATGCGACTATAGGAAGTGTTACAATAATTAGTTAATAACTATTTCATTATTCATCCTACTGCAAAATACAACAGAGCTCTGAAGATTGTAACATAGTTAATATATGTTACGAGCAAAAAGTTTTAGTAGGATTGAGTGTGGATTATTTGAGATTTAATTAATTGATTTATACTTAGTACTCATGCTTTTTAGGCATATAATCCACATACACTGTTGGAGTTATTATTACATATTTGGAAATAGCAGGTAAGCGCATTGCATTCTGCATTCTTTTCTCACTGCTAATAATATATCATTTACAAATATATTTGAATTACGTAATAAACAATGATAACAGAATAACTAACTAAAATAAATCTAATTTAAGCAACTATAAATGACTCAATTTTCGATAAGATTAGTAATTTGTCCATACGAATCAGATTGTATCAAGACTAAACTGATTTTGTGTTATAAGCATGTCGAGTCATATGCCCAAATAACAATTACTATCTGTTTTCCCTAATCAACTTTAGAACATACTTCTGTTGACTTTTATTCGACATAAAGCGATACTCTTAAAGCTCTGAAAAATTTTACCAAATTAAGTCCTGTTCAGTACAAGTGTTGAAGAGACATTGATATTTTTCGAAATAAGAGACCTGATTTTGAAGACTTGTAACTCCCGAGAGATGCAATTAAATATGGAGATAAGATGCGTTAAATCACCATATTTTCAGGTTCCCCGTGTATTCTTGCTCTGTATCGCTTCTTAATCGAGAATTGCTTTTAATTTAAAATTTTTTCTTCAAAGTTTGAACTCTAAAATATATCCAAGTAATGTATAAAGCAATTTCCACAAAAATTCTTGCTCCGCGATTTCAATCAGTTGCAAACATGTTCGTATCAATTTTGTTGTTTCGAATATTAAGGTGTAATATCTTTCTATGTAGATCTAACAGCTCTACTTACCTACTTTTCATAAAAACTTCTTCTAAATATAGTGAGTTTTCATTACCTGAAAGTATTACTTCATTTAGTCCTTTGCATTTTAACTTATAGGTATAGGTAGTAATAAAGCATTTTAATTAAAAGATTTTTTTATTTTCACAGTATTTTACTAATAAATACAGAAAAGCTTATAGTATAATACTTCAATTGATATTTACTAAAGTTTACATACATATCAGTGTCCACAAGGAGCACTACAGTTTCCAGATTGACTAACGTATCGGCGACTTTTTGCCGCGACTCCCACGTCATCATGTTTTAATTTCACTATTTGGCAAGTGCGCAATTTACACTATCAGCGCATGTCTGTTGTTGTTGTTAACAATAATTGAAATCATTAATTAAGGGCAATTTATAATTATATAGTCTGGCAGTGCTGAGTTGAAAAGCGATACTAGAATATATTCATATAAATATATGTCAGGCACTCCCATTTAACGGGTTACGACAACATACATTGTTAATGAACAAACAATCACAGACATCTAAAAAGTATAATAACGTTAGATATTCTAACTAGTAAGTAGTATAAAAATGAAATACGTAATATAAATAGTATAGAATGTCTTTAAAATACATGTTAGAATGTCAGGTCTATAGATGAAACAAGCCAATTTACAACATAATAATATGATATCACATTATATATATGATATACATATAATTCAATTTGGAATGTTAGATATTAGATTATTATTCTTTTAATGAAACTGTGAATGCAAAACATACGTAAGCCGTATACTATATGATTTTTTTAAGCTAGATTATTTTTTAACCATATAAATTATATCTTGACATTCATAGATTCATATCTATTGAATGAATAATTTAGTGTTTTATTTAGAAAAATGAATACAAATCAGTGGACTCTAAAGATTGTAAGTAAAATACCGTCAATTTTACACAATGATGGCAGTGTACTTTTTATTTAGTATAAAAAATTAGGCATATTAAGTTTGGAGACATAATGCGCGAACGTTGATGAAAATAATTATTCAGTATTATTAACAGTAGCAGTTATTTTGACGGTAGCTACATATTTGGGTTTGAATAGCTACATTATCAGTATTTTTTATACAGTCGATATGCCACTTTAGGTAGCGTAGTTATGTAGCTCTGGAAATAAATACCTACGATTTTATTATTTTGAAAATTTTTTGGTGAAACTAGATCTACATATGTACAATGCAATAATGAGAGAACTTGATGATATTTGCATCAAAATAATATAAACATTCTGCATTGTAGAAAGGCTGCCATGCCAGAACTGGATTCATGAAGATGGTGACCGTGTGTAGCAGAATAATTTACTTGGTACTTGGATATATATTAATATGTATTAAGTAATAGAAGTAATGAACTCTACAATATCAATATTTTGTTGATTCCTACCAGCTCCGCTAAATGGTTTGTTATGATTATCTAGTCATGACTACATTATCAACGCATATTTTATATTATTATATTCATTTTTCTCTTGACATGGAGTTGGGATGTTTATTGACTAGTTAAGTAGCATCTAGACGTAATTTTGATTAAGTGTAAGTCCGCTCTTGTAAGTAGTGTAAGTCATGACCAGGAATAAATAAAGTAAAACATCAAAATATATAATACAAATTATCCGGTATATCTTCATTTTTAATCGTATTTACAGTGCGTGCCTGTTTCTCGTTGAGTTTATTTATATATTTTCACATTTACTATAAAAATAATACTTAGTTGATATTTTAAATGTTGTCTAGCCAATAAATATAGCATTTTAAAGACATTCCTTATGGTACTCAGAAACTAAATGTTTTGCCAGTATTTACAGAACTTTACTAATCGCCTGACCATTCGTTTTCAGTTTCGATAATACACGTCTTATATGACACGTTCATATGAGAGTATTGACTCATTACTTTATTTAACCATAATTGCTAAACATTATTATATGTATTTTGTATGAACTCTTCACTTCCATGATGAGCTATACATCTATTTTATATTATAATTACATAAAATCGATTTATCGGTCGTACGTGGGTTACCTGTAATGGATCTTGTATTATCTCCTTACAGTGTTTTTCGTCAATACTATTAACTACTACTACTATACTTCGGATATTTTGGTATTTCTTAGAATTAATATTGTCGAATTTTCTATTTTTCTTTTAAATTTCTACATTTTAATCCGTCATTGGCGGTACTAATTTTTTTTTTGGAAGTTAATTTGCGACGGCTAATGTTGAAAATCAGTTATAGATATTTTAAACCAAAAACATGCTTTTTACGCATATACATGAATTATAAAAAAATGTTAGGGATTCATTTATGCAGATAGTTTCGACGCTGAAGGCTCTGAAGGAATACCAAATATCCGGCTTCTAATTATTACTTTTCGCGATTAATTTATGATTATTGGGAGACTCAGAATAGAAGTCTATCGTGCTATTATTATTGTTACTCGTATAATATACATATTATGCAAAAGTTTGTCATGCTTTGCATTACATATTATGGGTACATAATTATTGTGTACTGTTACACGTTTGCGATTGCTTTGTTAAAATGTATCAAATCACACATACGTCAACTTTCACTCAATAAGAACGATCATATTGATCAGTTAAAATTAAATTTGTTTTCTTTTTAATTTTACGTCAGTACTTTGTTTGACTACGCAGCAGTTTCTCTCATCACAGCTTTGTTCTTATGTCTTCTTTTACTTGTTCCTGCAGGAATCGCAGCAGTGTGTTTTGTAATAAGCGTACTTGCAGAGTCGAGCTTGAACAGCTAGGTAACAATTTCTAATTTTGTCTACACAACTTCCTGAAAATATAATAATGCCAGTTTAGTAAGAATAAAAATAGATACTATTAAATAAATCATAAATAAAGTATAGTTATTAACAGTAATACTAAAGTTATCAATGTAAAGTTTGACGAACTGTACTAGAGTCACAACTGAATAAGTATAAATATATTATATTATACTGTAATTTATAGATTAAATAATTGCCTAGATTTGGTGAAATTTTATGCAGTTAGTTGTTAAATGTTTGGCTGTATATGCTTGGTTTACATACAGATACTTTTCTGTTTATGTAGACTATTTGTTTTGAATAGAAACTGAAGATCTGAGAAATCTGTAAATACGCATAGGCTAGATCAAATTCGAAGTTTACCATTGGAATCTGAGAAGCAGAAGCAGATATGAGATCAGTTAAATTGTGGCAAAATTGCTTAAATTCGTGCTTATTAATATGCTGTCTTTTCCATTTAATCAAATTGTTCTTGGAATTCTACAAACATCTATTAAGTCACATAGATATAACAAAATTCATATGTTATACCGCAGATAGCTATATATATACAGATAGCTCGAGAGAGTACGATATCCGTCACGGCATTTCATATCATGAATGAATTCCCGTTTGGAACCGGCTCATATAGAATATGTAGCTAACGCCTACCATGCATGCAACCTGTGTGGTTTTACGTATTTGCATAGGATGAGCTATCTGTAGTTATACATTGAGAGAAGATGATTATGAAGGATAATTTTGTCATATGTACAAGAGTCAACATACGATAATGATAATCTACACAAAATTATTTTTACGAGTGAATGTAGCTTTTTTATGAACGGTATCTGTAATAGAGATGCAATAGACTTCAGGGTCGAACGTAATTTAATGTTCGGTTAGGATTGTATAACAATATAAGTACTTATCGGATGCTCTATATATCAACGACATTTAACGTCAGAACGATCCGCAAATTTCATTAAACTGAAATTATGGAGGCACTACAAAATCAGTCACTTGCGAAACCTATGGTGATAACAATATGGGGCTCGGGAACATAATGGGAAGTTAGTCTCTGATTCGTGAAATACTTTCGAATTTCTTCATTGGCTGGCTAGCAGTCTAGATTTCAGCCCCCAGCCCCAGCTTATTTCTTGTGGGTTTACGTAAAAGCTATATAGTATACAGATCCGTCACAGAATATTAAAATTTAAATTAAAAGCTAGAGCCATTTCAGGAAAAATAACAATAATATAATAATAAGAATCGGTAAATGTATTCTACAAGCTAGTCAAATTTGTAAACATCTGTTTAATAATAAATATTTGGCAAATTATTCAACGTTATAAACAGAAACATACGTTTTCAGTCACTATTTTCCTGAAAGTGAAACATAAAACTATTTTGCTGAAAGTGCAACTATAATGCAATAAATTTTTATCAAATAGCTTTACTACTTTATTAGACAATTTCTATTGTTAGAAATTTTTGGATGTTTATTGTAACAACACTATATGAAAATAATCATTAAATGAGTGATAAACTAAAATGTATACAATGTTATTTTTATGGAAATTTTTATTTGTCACTATAAACTTATTTCAAGTTGTTCAAGTACGCTTTAGAAATACATATATTCATACAAAATTTTATGAAATATGCAATTTTTATATCAACATTAAAAAATGTATGCATATCATACCCGATTGTTTTTAAAATCTCAAGAGAATTTTGATTAAACGGAAAAAAATCCAGGTCCGTATTTAAAAATGTTTACCTGATGATATCTCAGGAACGAAACGTGGAAATAAAATGTAATATTTATGTTAAATTGAGCACAAGGAATAAAAACAAGAAAGTCCTCCGTATTTCTGAATAACTTGCTAAGGAAAGTCAGAAATAACAAAAAAAAATCAAATTTTGGATTTTTGCGGATAACGTCATAAGTAGACAGAATTTTCTAATTTTTTTGATGGCATATCAACACGCACGCATTTCTGCACCTTTGCTATAATTTAAGCAATCTCATATCTGTTACTATTTTCGATATCCAGTATAGGGTGCAATAGAATCTGCCGTTTCTATGTATTTTGTTTTTCATATGATCTTGGAATCTAGTTTATAAAGGTCAAATATTTCGTAATTAATATGACATCCGAATTTCATTTCAGATCATTTTTGGATCAGGTATTAAACTAACGAGTTGACCCAGCGACATTGCTCTACGAATTCAAGACACCGAATGAACATAGCAGCAGAGACAGCAAATCGATATCAATAATATATACTTAAGACGGACAGTTTTTAAACTAAAACTATATTCACATGAAATGATGTGCAGAATGATTAGGTTTGTATAGTATGCACAGACAGTCAAATATTTTGAAAATGCTCTCTATCGAAATACAAATTGTAGGTATATGTGCAACATTTTCTTGGTGTGAAGAGCACGTTTTTGATATATTCCGTAGTATAAGTTTCATTGTAATACTTATTTACATACATATTACTTTGTAGATTGTATCGGGTTTTAAATTAAAACTATAGTTAATTGCACATGTTATAAAATTCTACAGATTTTCTATTTTGCAAATTAATTGTTCATACAATAATAAAAAATTATTTTCAAGTTATCAATTTTACGAAGTCTGACATGTAATTTTCGATGGTGTGAAACCGGAAAGTGTTCAAAATGTCACGACTATTCAGCTTCACTGGAAATACTGGAATTGCAACAACAAATACATACTTATGTCCACAAATTAAAGCCAAAGGTGTTTCTGGCTTACCGATATCTCAGAAATATCGAAAGACATGGCGCATTAGGAACCTAAGGATACGAGAACTGTTTGATGAACTTAAGAGACAATCATATAGGAATTTGTGGAAAATTGACCAAATGCGATACTTTTCTGGGTGCCATTTTAGCGAGGACGAGGAAGTGACATTAAACACATTTTGAAGACAAGGACAAGGAATATTGTTTAGGGCTATTGAATGTCGAAACGTTATAATATATGAATAAATTCTCGGGAGGATTATATTGAAATATAAAATTTAATGGTCAGTCTACACCGCGAGACTTTGTGGCATACTTACGCATGTCGCGGCTGAGTTCGAATAACACAAATACACACTATAAACTAAACTATAATTATTGACATGAAGTGTCTGAATGTCTTTTGTCAAGGGTTAATTCGTAAGATTCAATTTCTTAAGAATCAAAAAGAAAAAAATTTACACTCAAAAAATATGTATCTGTCCGACAGGAGAAGTTCAAGAGTCAACATTTGTTCCTTTCATATTTAAGTTCTATTTTAAGGCGTCTTCATATTGTATCCCGTTTGAATTATATCGATAATTTTCTATTACCTATAGTTATGTATCCGTATATGGAAACGCACTCAAATCAAGCAATGGTACTCAATTCTGTCCGAAATATATGAAGTCATTCACTTACCATTAACCATCCATTGTACCTACTGCAATTGTTGCAATAAGAAGATTTAAAGCAATTCGAATAAAATGCAAATGAATTGAAAAGTTCTTGCGGTTGTGAGTCGCATATGTGATTGCATATATTCCCTTAATAGATATCTCTTGCGGCTATTATATCCGTTTGTGGAGAGTTAATGGAATAGACAAAAGTTGAAAAATTACTTCAAGAATGATGTATTAATTTACATCCTATTGTATTCGATTATGTTAATATGCGTTATGAAAAAGGTTTTTTTTAAATTTTGCTATTACACGAAGTATGCAAATAAAAATGTTAGGATCTTTGTAACTCGAACTCGTATAACGTATCGTAAAAAATGTGAATCATCCATAGTTAGTACACACATGGTAAGATAAATGCAATAAGCCGCTCGAATAATTCTACTAAAAACATAAAATATATTTATATACATACTATCATTTGGTTCATCATGAATGGGCTGATATCTGTCTCTAGGATCTTCTTTCCTTGTACATGTGCAAGCCCTCTTCAATATTGGCATTTCTTCAGTATTGCAATAATTTGATTCATGTCCACTGGCATCTAAACATCTGACTTCCCTTTTTTGCATTCCCGATGGACAATTTCCTTCGCAAGCTCCCCATTCTCCCACGTACCAACTGGGGAGACAACTACCGCGACAAGCTCTTTCAGTTTCAGGCTTATGCGCAGAGCAGGTCATGTCCATGCTTATGCGAGCTTGACCCCTGACTTTGACTACACAGTAAACTTCTCTCGTTTCCTTGGGTTGACCATTGCAGGAATCTGAACATGAGCCCCAAGGCCCCGCAAACCATTTACCACCGCAATCCTTATCACTGCTACAGGCTCTTATAGTTTCAGGCTTTACTTCGTCATCGCAGTTATCTTTTGAACAAAAAGATCTCCTAGTCTGGTTTCCAGTTCCACATCCTTCCGAACATTGTGACCATTCTGTGAGAAGCCAGTGAGATGGTAATCCAGATTCGGCGCATGGTCCATTCTCGCAGAATTCGGAATCTGCAGGACGTTTCTCAGGATGACACAGGCCTGTTGGGCATGTGATTTGTCTGGATCGATGTCCAGTTCCACATGATACTGAACACTAAATTGAGAAATGAAAATTTTATGAATAATTATTGGACATGTTATTAGTGTATTGTCTGTAAACACTAAATTCTTTTATTTATCCAAAAGAAGTTCCAATTTCTCTTTATCTACCAGGTCAGTTAAAAGTACAACAACACTATACCAACTAAATTCATATTATCACACTACGTTTGCAGTATAGTTTTCTTCTATTATGTAATTTACGTTCGTTTTTATTTAGTATTTCACTTGTAAATCTTGTCTGAATCTCTTTGTGCGCTCATCAACTACGTACATAAACCTATTGCTAAATAGATAAACGTATTGGTATACAACGCGACATAAAATTAAATTGGCGTAGAAATGTTTCCCTCTAAACTATTATTACTTACGGGAGTCCATGAACTTGCATGCCAATCCTTATATAACCGCCTAAGATCGTCCGCATCATCTGGTTGTACTGATAATTCATTATCGACTTCACATCCGGGCACTCTACAGGGTCTACTATGACTCTCGGGTTTTGGCGGTGGGCAATCGTTGTCGTCCAATGTTATAGTTTGTCCGTTGGGTAGATGTTGTAGACACGATATCACATAGTATTGTACAGCGTGTTTGCAGGACCCAACGCAAGGACCCCAGCGGCCACCCCAGCTTCCTAAGACGCACTGCTGCGTATTACATTTGATAAGATGAGGATTAGGTTTTTCAATATTAGAACAACGGCGTTCCACCACAGGAGTTTGAGTATGTTCGCGAACGCATATTATGATAGGCTCTTGTATACCTGAAAACATAAAAAATATTGCCTAACTAGATTAACTACCAAAATATTCTTACCGCCGCCGCAAGATTTTGAACATGGTGTCAAGCCAGAAATCTTCCATTGGAACCTTCTCCTATTTCTGTACCTTCTATGTGGATTGGGCTTAGCTTCGTCTTTTTGGTTTAATGTGTTTAACGGTATATCTAGTCTTCGTGGTTCGGGCAGAATATCATTTGGTAACGGATTTAAGAGTGGCGGAGCAATTTGCTCAGGATTACCATCGACGGCCAACAAATATTCGTACTTTATTCCTGGGTTTAACTGATGTGCAAAAAACTGTTGAAAATTTGCAATTAGAGATCGTCAATTATATTAAAATGTTGTGAAGAGTACAGAAAGTGGTTAAAACACTCAACTTTTGTCATCGTACGAAAGTGGTTATCTTGAAAGATATTAAGGTAGAATCTTCTACACATATAAATCAATGCTTACTGCAGAAAGGTGTCTTTCTTTAAAAAAAAAAATTACTGAAAATATACTTTTTTTTATTTTATGCGAGAAGTCGACAACCTTAGATGTATTTATTATGGACAATTATTAGCCATTAATTGCTTAATCTATTTTGAGCAGCACAATGTGCGCAGTACTGTTATAATCAACTTTATCTGACGTTACTGAAAAGTATCCGGATACTATTCTTTTATCTCTCTTCAGATTATGTATGTTGTAGGGTATCTGTAATCTTAGATTTATATTTTGTCAACTTGTCTTTTATCTTTAGTATACTATCAAAAGTTAACTTTTGTTTCAACTTATTTCCTTCATATTGTCAGGTGTTATTTGTGGAACATATATTGTACACAATATTTTTCATATATCCCCTCAACGAAAAATCTGGACTCATTAGGTCTGGGGATCTTGCGGGTCAGTTCTGTGAATTACCACTCCCTACTTACCTATTAGGGTATTGCCTATCTAACCAAATATCTGTAGCCACATCTTTTGTCGGATTTTCAGAGGTATGTTTTCCAAATAAAACTTCTACAATAAATAAACATGGCATGTTTGTACTACATACCTAGCGAGAGATATTTGGAGCGTTATCGGGTTTGCGATTGGCCAACTAGCCATATGTATGCTAGCAGCCTTGAACTGCCAATTAGTATGCAGTCGTATCGTGCGTAAATATCCCACGGTCGGTGAGATCGCTTAATCATCCCATGTAGATTTATTTAAGTAGGTATTGAAAATGTCGGACTTTAATTTGACTGATATTTGAATCATTAGTTTCTTTGTTTTTTTCTTTGTTTTATTTTGTATTAAGTTTATGGTGAAAATTTGTATGTAACAAGATATGTATTGGTTAATTTTTGTTTTGTTTCCAATAAATATGAAGTAATGTCCAATGCACGACTACCTACTTTTCGAGAATAAATTAGACAAAATTAATATCGGAAATTATTGTCTCCATGTCAAAGCTACCTTGATTTAACAAAATTTTTAGTACATAATCGCCAATTAATACACTAAATTGACTTTCACAAAGAAACTGTAAGAGATAGGTATAGGGAACTTAATAACATTTAAAAGACAAATAAAATTAAAATGGAATAACGATGGTAGATATAGAGTGTTCCATTTAAAATAAGCAAATTATTGAGCATTAATGGTACCAACAATAAGAGGTAAGATTTTAACAATCCTGTATAATTTTTAGAAAGCATCTTTATTTTTAGCATTAGATGCAATGGTTGTGCTAATGAAATAATACAACTTGAAACACGTAACTTAAATACGTACGCCAGGTACTCATTTTCGTAATCGAAATATACAATAATATACATGGTATTCCATTTAAGTTTTGATAACTTTGATGTGTAACTTTCTTTTGGGACAGCCTGTATATTTCAAAATAATTTTAGAACGTCGTCCCAATGGACCTACACATGTTCCACAAAAATATTTTAAATATGTGTTACCGTTTTTTTGTATATCAACCGAGGCGAATGCGATGCCCCATCATACTTAGGCTTCCTGTGCGGGTTTCAATGAATACTAGTGTTATCTTAGCTAATACTTATGGGCGCCATAAAAACCTATTTCCTACGTGTTCATGCTACATTCAAACTGAATTTATATTTTTAGATATAATATAGACAAAATATATAAAATTAATTTATATTTAGATTGAAAAGCCAGTATTAGAAAATCTAATATAAATAAATATGAATTCGAAAATGCCAGCACATTATAAGCGAATTAATTATAGCGAGAATAGAAAGCTGAAGTCAACATATCAAAGTTAGCGCTACATTGTCGTAAATCATGTGGCATATTTGGAAAATATCCCGTACCTCCGTATAACTTTATTTATAGCTTTTACGTGATAGTTGGAAAAGTTGCGCCTACGTAGTTCTCAATGAGCTCCTCGTACAATGTAAACAAAAGGAGAGAAAATAACATAATGCTGATTTTGTTGTTCCAATTAATGTGGTGGAATACTTGAAATTTTCTTATCGGCCTTACTCAGTCACTACTATCAATAAAGTCCGTCATTTTCAGTTTAGCGATAATTAATTATCTTTCGTTAAATTGTAGAAAGTTGTGTATTGGTAAAGTGCTTGGCCATACAACTAATTTACTGAAGCTAGATAACTGAATAAACTTCGGATTGCAATTACGGAGGTAAAGTGATGATACTTTTTTAAATAACGCATATTTTTATATTGACAGAAATGATAGATCAGAAATGAAAACAAGCTCCGATATCCGCAAACTAGATCTACGCGCCACCAAATCCAGTAGAACACGACAGAACACGGCACTTTACGTCTATATAACGATGAGCCGTCATTGTCTGTTCTACACATATTAGACATGTATGTTTATCATACACAATAACACTCCATACGTTTATACCTTGCTACCAACAAGTAACAGAGCACGATTCGCGTATTCATCACATACAGCGTGAATCAAGTTTGCGTGTCCATTCAACACATCATCGTCGTCAAGCATTACACCACTCGCTCCGAGTTCGATGGTATCCAGTAGTGCTTGCAGATCACTGTACACAATACGCCGTCGTACAGTTTACTTAGTTTATGCTCCTTCCCTACCCGCAGGCCATACTTGAGCCTGTTGCCGAGAAGACTAAGTACGCGATGCTTGCTCGCATTCCTTCCTACTTTGACATTCCACTCTCGTCGTGTCCACAGAATATTGCTCAACGTGCACTCAATACTTTGCGTAATATCTTGGAAGCACAAACCTGTTAAATTAATCCTAACAACTAGGTCTCTCTCAAACTCACTGGAATAGTGAACTTTCCATTATTTCCCTTATCATTGAAAATATAATAAAATTTCCAATGCACATGATCTTTATTTTTAACACGTTTATTCCTTATTATATACAAAATTACTTTTAATACTATTTCTGAATATGCTACATTTGCCTTTAATTAAAATTCAGCGAAGATACTATATTGATACGATATTATTGCTTATTGAATTTCGATAATTTCCGTTAATGTTCTCAATTTCCGTAAGACCATTTACTTTCAGTCTTATAAAGTATTATAATGCTATCTCAAGTTTATTTTTTAGCTAATAATACGTGAGAAACACGATATTCTATGGTTTCAATCTCCGCTTTAATTTCGGAGAACACATTTATTGTTTCTTTTCCACTTTTCTATCTTGCATAAATAAAATAACAGATACCTTTGCAAACGGAGAGAGATATGCGCACTTTATTCCTGCTTTCTCGAAACTCGTTGGTTGTATTTGTGAGTAGTACTTTTACGGTTAGAAATACGTTCTAACGTCTTAAAATATAAATTTACGCCTTCATAAAAGCTAGATGTACAAACCATTATCTCAACTGGCAAGGCCAAAGGTCCAGGCGAAGTTACCGTCTCTAGGGACGTACCATCCTGTTTCCTGTAGTTGAATTTTGTTCCCGCTCCTTCTACCATCCTATTACTACCGCTGAACTTCCATTCACCATTCAGGATGGAAGTACCATTTGAATACCGGAGCGCTGCAATGAAAAATATGTCGTTTAGCTTGCATAGAATAATGTGGAAAGTACAGTTACAGTAAGTGATACACTTTATAATCTATGCACATTTCTTTAACAAAAGATGCAATGCTGAAAGACTAATGCACACATAACGGATTCTAGAGCAAATAATATGGCTAACTATTTTTTTTAGAAGTTATGCTTTCAGAACGCTTACACACTATTTGATTTCGAAAGGGATGAAATACATTAGCACACCAAAATATGTCGAAGTGAAAGAATTTGACATTACTTGTATGCCTGCTGAGCTGACCATTTCCATAGCTTTCAAATTAAGACAAGTAACGATGAATTAGACATCGTGGATTAGTCAGGAAAACAGTTGAACAAAACACTACAATAATGATATATATTAACCTAATTAATTGACTAAATGAAACAACATATTATATTATAATATAATAAATAACAGCAATTTATAATTATGCAATATACAGGTTATATTTTTCCAGAAGTAAATTGATTCGAGCCAATAAACAGCATTTAAAAAGATATTGAAGTCTTCCACGGTCCGGGTGTCTTCTGATTGTGAGTCAGAAAGCCTTTGTCTCTAGCGTGATTTATACGTCGAATTACCGTGACCTTCTGCCGTCCCTTACTCATTTTTGCTCCTGAAGAGGTCACTTGCGAAACATCTAGTTTCAGTAAGTTTGGTATATATATTTTTGCATTTTTGCATATATTTACTTTACTATGACGCGGTCAAAACCCGGGACTTCACATAACCTAATACTATTAAAACAAAATCGGCCTTGAAATTAAAGAATTTGGTCGATAGTTATGAATGTCGGCTTAGTCACCTCACTTGTAGACAGGAATAACTGCGAAGGTCTTACAATATTTCGGAAATATACTTGATGAAAATAAAACATTTACTAAGTGTAAGTGTAGCGAGGTAATTAGCAAATTCTGTAATCATTTTAGCTGAAATCTCTTCTGGATTAGTTACTGTTGTATTATTTTGCATCAAAACTATGTTTATAGGTGTTCGGGATGTATACAGGGTGTCCCAAAAATACACCGACAAACTTTAAGAGGTGGTAGAGGACATCAAAATAAACATTTTTTGTTTAGTAAACATATGTTCGCAAATGAGCCGTTGTAGAATAAAAAAGGAAAAATGGTTTTGGTATTATATTACAAAAAATGTTTAGGATAACATTAATAAATCACTATTTGTTCATGTTGGACTTCGTTTTATGGACAAATAAATGATGTTTTACATAAACTGTTGAAAATGTTGACCATTTGATTGAATACAAAGATTGCACCGTCGCGTCGGTTCACTGACTCGCGGACTCTATGGAATATTCCGGGAATAGCTTCTACATGTGTACAACTCGCCATTATTCTTGCTAAGAGATCTTCCTCATTACGGATAGGCGTTTCGTAAACTAAAGATTTGAGATAACCCCAAAGGAAAAAATCCAGGGGTTGAGATCGGGAGAACGCGCTGGCCAGGCCACGGGACCTCCTCTTCCAATCCATCGGCGGGGAAATTGCTGGTCTAGATGTTGGCGCACGTTTAAACCAAAATGCGGAGGTGCCCCATCATGTTGGAACCAACTATTTCTAATGTTTAAAGGAACATTTTCCAATAATAGAGGCAACATATTTTGCAGAATATTCAGATAAATGTCTGCGTTCAAACGAGCAGGCAGCAAGTGATTTATTAGGTTCTCTCCAACAATACCAGCCCACATGTTAACACTAAATTGTTGTTGGTGTCTTCTAGAGACCACAGCGTGAGGATTTTCATCATGCCAAATGTGACTGTTTCTACTATTATAAAAACCATCGCGCGTGAAACATGCCTCATCAGAAAACAACACTACTCTCCCGAAATCAGGTTCGTTGTGACCCAAAAACCATTAGCAAAAACCCAGTCGATGTGGATAATCTTCAAGATTTAAAGCTTGTACGCGTTGTAAATGGAAAGGGTAGAAAAGTTGTTGATGAATAACACGGTGTACCGTCGATTTCGATGATCCCATATGGTGTGCAATTGCGCGAACACTTGTAAATTGGTTTTCTTCAACGCGGTGTAGAACCTCTTCTTCAAATTGAACCGTACAAGCTGTTCTCGGACGTCCACTACCACCAAGACGTTTTAGGTTCCCACTTTCTCTAAGGCGACGATGGATGGAAGCAAAGGTTGTATGATGAAGTTGCCGACGTGCCGGATACCTTTGTTCATACAAGCGTGCTGCTCTTTTCCATTACACTGTGCTGCACCATAAGCAAGATGCATATCGGCAAGTTCTTCAAACCAGTAATTATCATTCATTTTCAATATAAATTTTATATTAACAATCAGTAAAGTAAATTTAATGATGACAACTAAATATCACAAATAATTACGTCTATCTCAAAAGCGACATCTATCGAATGTTTACTATGATGTTTACTATGTTGTTGATGATGGTTACTATGATGAAATGTTTCTCTTGGCCAAGAAAAACCGTAGGTGCATCGACAAATTTTTAACGAAAGATAGTTGCGTCCAATTAAATCAAGAATTAGTTTAGTTATTTAGATATGATTTAAAACAATTTATTGCTCTACAGCCCAAACGACTCATTTGCGGACATATGCTTACTAAACAAAAAATGTTTGTTTTGATGTCCTCTACCACCCTTTAAAGTTTGTCGGTGTATTTTTGGGACACCCTGTATAGTATTTACATTTTTTATCACTTTTTTCCTTAGCTTTGTTTTCTGTATTATTAATTAAGCGGTTGTTATATTCTTTCCTAGTTTTGCTTTGAGTTCCTTGCTTCATTGAGAATAGTACTCTATATCCTAAAAGGTGCATATTGTTTCTACAGTAGGTAAATATAAATTATGCAATTTTCACTACATACTTTGATCTGTTCATCCGATATTTCTTTTATATCCTGGACAATTGATTTGCTTTTCACATACATAATGGAAAAGCCGTATTATAATGGTGGTATAATGTGTACATAAAACGGACAATCAACGTTTTGATTAAGTGGTACATCCACATTTGAACTGAAAACCTCCTTTCAGTATCTGGATTTGTACAAGGTACGAATTGATCATCGTTGGTAGCGACAGTAATTTGTGATTTGACAGATTAGTATCTAAAACATTAATCCTTAACTTCTCTTCATAGTTTGTGAAGATGTTATCTATTGTTGTTTGGGAGGTTCTAGTAACTCTTGTATGTTCATTCACGATAGATACGAAGCCGTAGCTGAGTAGTAGATGCTTAAGTTGTCGCAATTCGTGAGTATCTTTAGAAAAGTTGAGTCAGTCCAAATAAATACTTCCGACCTGGTGGCGTCGAGGTAATTCAAGTGATCATTTAAATTATTTAAAAATAATTGAAAGTCGGTGGCTGGTGGCTTATAAATGTTTAGTTTTAAAGTGTTACAGTTTGTTGTCTACTGCACGGTACACATTTCTAGAATATTTTCAACAGAAACCTAACCCTTGTTCTTAAACTTAGTCTTCAAACCTAAGTTATTCCAAACAAAATAATTCATAATTCGTAATATTTTGTACATGTTTTACACATTTCAAGCATATTTATACAATACATGTTAGAAAGACTCATTGTTTTATAAGTCACTTCTTTTAAATGGGGAAGGGGGAGGAGGATTGAAATAGACACATTTCTATATTGTGAATAAAAGAATACATTCACCTCTTTTAGAACCAAATACAACTAAAAGGCATTCCAATGGCTATATTAAAACACCAAAAGCTCCAGCATATAAACAAAAAAAGAGCTAGTATAACACCAAACGAAATCTTGAACAGTATAGATGTAATCTTATTGAAAATGAAACTAAACTATAGTATAGTAGAAAAGACAATAAAAATACCAGTATATAATAATAGTAATCTAAGGCAATACGACATAGTGATGCAAGTATCCGTGAGTATGGGTAAGTAATTAGATCGACTCTCTGCTCCGAAGATGAGGTGATCTAATGTGAAGCAGTTTTATTTTAGAGATATGTATTTATTAACAATTTCTTATCATGGACCCGAATTAGAAATTTATTAAATTCACGCTGCAGATTCTTATTAGTTTTAGCTAAGTCTTAGCTAAGTATGACTCGAAACAAATGAGGTGTCATGAACTGTTTTTTTCCTAATATGGACATAACTAAATTTTAAAACTGCGTTCTGGAAGGTAATTAGTAATCAAGCAAAATAAATACCCTTTGACAACACAAAATTCCAGCATCTCTAGCAGTATATCACGATTTATCAGGTCAAAGTCGTTAGAAAAATCAATAACAAGACATAACCCATATTTATTTAAATGGGGAAACTCCTATGTACAATAGATGCATAGTGCCTTTGCTATTTTGAAAAGCATGCTAATGTTTATCAAGGATGTTATAATTAGTGAGATAGCTGACAATACGATCAGCGACATATTTTTCTAATATCTTACCAATTCGTGGCAGTATATTATGAAGAGGCTTAACTGAAGCCTGTTTCAACTGATTGGGAATTTTACCACTTTGCAGTGATAAATTTATAAGTCTTTTCAGAGAACTTATAAATATGTGACTAAAAACAATTAGATGTTTGATCTCAATTATGTCCTGGCCTGGAAATTTAATTTTGTTCATGGTATTCAGATTTTTTTTAATGTCATTTTCAGCTGCTAAATCCAACACCATCGTTTGCGATTAATTATTCATGAACCTATTGTGAATAACGGGATTCCCCGCACATCACAATCTCAGTGTTATGTGTGTGTATATTCAGCCAGAGGTGCGCCTATTCTTTTTAAAAGCGACTGATATAATGAACGTAAGATATTTTTGTGACCAACTTCATTATTTATGGCAAGCCAGATTTTCTTCGTATCATTCCTGCATTTTTCAAAAATTCTTGTAATAGTTTTTCTTAGCTTCTTTGATCAAAATATTAATTATGTTTGTCGCCTGAACATACTTACACTACTCCGTATCACTTTGTATATTTTATCATTCGTTGACGGTCTAAATGGCCGTTTTCTTAGCAATTTGGAGTAGATGTTGATGCTACGTAGGACCTGGAATAGCAATTAAAAATATGATTATAGAGAGTATTAACTACGGAGAATTATTCGATCACATCAATAGACAAATCTCTCTCCAGGCGCAATTTCATGCATTGAAGGTCTGCGTCAAATTCTGTGACTATTGGCGCCATAGAAGCTAGCTTATCGATCTGACCACAACCTATCACATACCGATCCGACATTTTGGTTCTAACTACAGTGCCAGTTATGCGACTATCACCTTTATAAAATAAATGATTAATTAATGTCTGTAAATAGGGACCGCGCCGTTCCTTCTCTCTAGTATAACTGTTGATTTGTCATGAGAAGGGTGTTTATATATGCAAAAGAAGGAGAATTATTACCCAACAAATCAATGTTTATGTCACCAACGAAATGTTTCGACTTATTTAGACCAATAAAGTCTTTTAATTCCATTATAAAAGAGGTAATATTCATATTAGGCGGTCTGTATATGAGAGAATGTACAAGTTGAAGATCCAATGATGACTTTTAAATACATATATACATATATTTTCACAAAACTTGAGATTGGTGTTTAATATTTAAAGGTAGACTTGACGTAAATTAAAATACCACTTCCAGCTCTAACATCTCTCAAATTTGCCGCTGTCCGGGAACCTACTATCAAACAGGCCTTCTGCATATGCATGAACACTTTGTTTGTTAGATAAATTTTAATTAGTGCAACTACATCTAAGATCCCAACTTGATCTCGGATAAGAGTGCCAAATTCATCCAAATGGCAAACTAAGGATCTAATATCTAAGTGGCGTAACACGAGATTATGTTTATCAGTTTTGTTGTTCCAGTGCACTAGATCCTAATGAATCGAGCATGAGGGCTCAAGTTCGCCTGTACTTAGTGCGTTCATTTTATAAATGTAAAATGATAAAAGCAAATAAGCGATACTAAGAAACTGTATACAGTATACAATAACAATTTAAAACTGAGGATAATCCACTTTCCACGCCATAATCACACACAATAGTTTAAATACAGAATAAGTTCAATCACCTGTCAAGAAACAGAAGAAACTTCTCACACTATACCCACATAGAAAGCACTAATAAAACTAAATTATTTTATTCAAGTCAATAAAGGTTGTTCTTCCTTCTTGGCTTTTATTCTGACTCTTCTCGCAATCCAGACAAACTTAAATCCCGCAAACTTTGCCTTATCCACAACAATTTTTTATTGTGTTGCTTGAGAGCTTCACAAACGAAAACGTTTTTGTCGTGATTAACTCTAATAATCTTATTACACTTTACTACAGTCATTAGCTTAATTAACTCTTTTGCAGACAAGAACCTCAGCGTAACTATGATTGATCTAGGTTTGGTGTTGGATTGTGAAGGCGTAGATGACCGAAAAATGTCGTCGATCTCAGAAGAGCACTCACTGTTCAAGTTGTTAATAAAAGAAATTACAAAAGTTTCTTTTTCATTCTCTGTTTCATTCACGTCATCGATGTCAAGTTGTTTCTCTTCGAAGGCTATGATCTGTCGGGATGCATATAGCAACTCTGTATCCGTATCTTTTCCATTACATTTTGCAGCCTCTAGCTCTTTCTGTAGAAGTTCTATAGAAGGGAACTAGCTATGTAATTCAAAATATATAAAATTATATACAAAAAAAAACAAGAAAAAAGGAAGCAATTTACATTAATAATAATAATAATAATAATAATAATAATAATAATAATAATAATAATAATAATAATAAATCTCTTTATTGTACCTACCATAAAATTATAAAAGAACACAAAAGTTGAGCAAAGCAAAAAGTAAAAATAAAAAAAGATAAAGCAATAATGAAAATTATATCAGGTACATCCAGTAGGCGTGATCCAACTATAGCTGTTCTATCCAACTTACAGTATATGCAATAATTAAGTGTACTATATGCCTAATTTGAAATTGAAAAGAAGTACTTAGGTGTGATTTCAAGGACTGTATGCTCGTAATAACAATAAACATCGTTATCACCACACACCGCAACTTTGATTAATTATTCGGGACACGTGTTTCGAAAACGCATGGGTTTTCATCATCAACCGAATACCGAATGAATAAATAAAATTAAAAACCATCATTATAAACTTCCCCTACTTCTTGTATAAACAAGCAACGCATGCGAACTCTACTTAACCGGACTAATCGTTAGCACATGTTGCGTGGTGATACCGATGTTTATTGTTGTAAGTACTTAGGTGTACAACGTTAGGTGTAAATGGAAGTTAATGGGATTACAGCTATTGGCGTTAGAATTAAGAAGACGTGAACCTTTTTTCGTATCTAACGTTTCGTTAATTCTTTATTAGCTTCTTCAAAGAACAAACTACAAATAAAAACAACAAAAATTGTAAATTAAATTCGGCTATTTTAAATCGAAGTGAATTATTTAACTTACATAGTGCTAATTAAAGTACGGCAACATCACAAGACTCATGTGCAGTTAATATTCGGAAACACAACATCAAACAACATATTTAAAATCTTATTAACAATGTTAATTAAAACTCGAAAATGTAACGTCTCACGTGGACTAATAATATTTGTCCACTAAGTTTTCACCTGTCTCTATTTTGACAATATAAGTTCCCTAACTTTTGGTGGGAAAGTTGTGATTATTATAATCTCACTTACTGTTAGTACAGCTATATGCCTAATACTACAACCCAAAGCAAAATTAAACTAGTATACGCTCTGCCTGAATACTATATGTATATAATTCCTAACTAAGAGCAAATAATAAAAAAAAAGTAAAATTGAATGTACCATAACTTACGTTATTGTGAAAGAAATAAAGGACTTCGAATCTTAGACCTAAATCTAAACACAGACAAATATTTCCACTCACAGTTCAAAGTATTACATTTAGAATAGATACCATAAGAAAACGATCTAGTAAATAATGAGGTTCTAAACTGAGGAGGTAATATTAAGCGACGAAGTCTGATAGTGAACATCGGAGCGGAAATGTATTCTGTTGTAAAAGTATGGTGGTGTTTTATTCAACATTATTCTATGAAACAGCGCGCACATCTGAAGTTCGCGCCTATTTGCCATATTAAGCCACTTCAAATCAACAAGTCTACGAGAAACATGCTCAAATTTTGTAATGCCATATACCGTGTGTCCCCGGATCGACGCATGAATAGGTATTTATTCTCAAAGCACACTTAAAAAATAAAACAACATAAACATTTCCTTGGCATACTATTTAGCACAACTTATTAATCTGAACAACTTTTCTAAACAACATTTCATCGTATCTCATGCAGAAACACTTTATTAGTGGAAAGAATAACTTTTTTGTGGATTTTCAAAGTATGTTCGATCTTGTTAAAATTTTGCATACTTGCATAGTTTATTATTCTGAACAACTTTTCTTAATAACATTTTGTCGTACAAAAAAGGTACTTCATTAGTGATAAAAACTACTTTGTACATATATTTCCAAGGCAAATGGTACACCGAAGCACAGTAGGTAAACTTAACTTGAACTTAACATGAGTAAGTTCAAGGAGCAATGGAAAATGTTTCCGATTAAGCAACTCAATTCATTTTATAACCTCTGAAGCAAAGTATTCTCAAATGGGGGTTCACTAGTGAATACCACTCTTTTATATGTACTGGAATACAATCTTGGGAAAAAGATACAAACTTTTATACTTGCCTGTACGTACATACATAAGTATACAGTTGTAATCACGAAAGATGATCCCTGCGTCATCAATTAGATTTGTATGAATCAAATCAGTACTTCGACGTCATGTTAGATACTGCAAATATCAAAATGAGAATATGGCAGCTATGACATTTTTCATTTTTGGGTTAAGTGCGTGGAGATTTATTGACAGACCCCAAAAATTTAAAACAAGTTGTTGCAATTGTGCCTGCCGTAATGTTCTAGTATATATTGCCATTATGTTAAAAAAATACTTCAAAAAATTGTTAAACGAATACGTATTTGTAAGGACGAAATCAATGACAGTTCCATCAAATGTCTACGGAGATACATTGTCAAATGTATGTCAAATTTTTAAGTAAAGAAGCGGAAATACAGCTTAAGCGCAGACAACGAACTAATCTCGTCTTTGTCTTATTTAAGTGAATTGCACGAGCCGTACGTCTGGGCTAGGCAAAGTTTCGAAATACAGACTGTCATCCAGGCTGTCCTTGTCATACAAATAGATATTTGGGTATGAAAATTATTCTTTGAATGTCGTTGATTGAGTTATATGTAAGTGACGCAGGGATCATCTTTCGTGATTACAACTATATCTTATATCTTAGAAGAATCATAAAGAATTTTTGTTTTGTTTGGTCTCCTCTTTTCCGCTGTTTATGTTGTGGCATGGGTAGCAGTGTTTTTAGATACACTGGAAGCTCATCTATATCCACGCTCCTTATGTCCACCCTCACTTATCTCCGCACTATAGCACTCACTTATATCCGCTCGGCCTCCACCACCCGATAGTGCACGTATTCACATGAGCCAATCAGCGCGTAGCACGGCGTTTCCCCTGCGCTAACGGGATAAGAGTGGGGACTCCTCTTTAGAGGATATGAGTGAATGTTTACGTTTCGCAACCGCTGAGATAGACGAGGTTCCAGTGTATTATGCTTTTTTTCTGTATTGACTTATTTCAAACTTGTTGTCTTACGAAATATTCAAAAAATGAAATGAAATTAAAAATGAAATGGGTCACATATTGCGTACTTCTTGATAGTGGTGAATTATAACGTTGCAATATAATCATAGAATAGGTACTTAACTGATATTTAACTAAAAATTTTGTCTAAGTTTCGTCGAATATATTGCCACTTATAAAGAGTGGTGATGCAGAAGGCTGAAAACGTCTCACCATGTAGTCGAACTGTTTAGGATTGGCTCACACTGGACAAATTTACAATTGATAAGGTAGTAGGAAATTTATTAATCAAATTATACAGGGTGATTGGTGAGAATGGCCTATTAAAATACAAACGCAACGGAATGTTGAAACAAAATTTCGCAGTTGGATATGATTAAATATGAACTATCACGTGAGAAAATTTTTGAATAAATATCACTTCCGGTTAACCTAAGAAAATACATACCTTTCCATTTAAAAAACACTATTTTCCGCAGATTGAACTTATTTATAAGCAACTAAGTTTTTAAACACCCTGTATAATGTTACAGAGAAGAACTTCAAATGTTGTGTAACTACACAATATCAGATGAGCGTATGCAAAATGTCATTTGTCTCTCTTACTCCCACGTGACGTAATATCACTATAAAGAGAGATGGATACCTATCACTTTTTTCCTTTAATTGCGAATAACTCATAAGGAATGGTATTTAGGTATAGGGCATGATAAATAAAATATGTGTAAAATTTATCATAGAAGCTGAATTTATAATTTATTTTATAGTATGCTATTTAAAAAATCGAAGTTGACGCCCACTTCCGGTTAACCAGAAGTGATAGGTATTTATTCAAAAATAATTTCACGTAATAGTTCATATTCAACCATATCCAACTGCAAAATTTTGTTTTAAAATTCTGTTCCGTTTGTATAATACTTTTAATAGGCCATTCTCACCAATCACCCTGTATAGTGTTTGCACTTGGACACGTATCATCCGAAATTAACATTGAAGACGTATAATAAAATTATTTTGATCAAAAAATTAAAATACTACAATTAAATTAATAAATATGTTTCAGTGATTATAGCGTCTGTAAACGTGATAACTCAAGGACACTGTTGCGTAAGTCGTGTCCCTTGCCAACTTGATTATCCTACTCTGTTTATTCAATCTATAGTGTAGCATGCACACATCATACTACGAGGCTTTCTTTCCTCATATATAAAGTACTAGCGGGCAGGGTGGCCAAATTGGGAGAGTTCTCGCAATTTGGGTTACCTTTAAGAAAGTTTGCGCCAATTATTTTAGAAAAGTCGCAAGTTGCGAATTGGGCAATATTCGATGATGTCTATGACTGACTATCGGATTCAAAAGAAATAAATTTCGTAGTAGAGACTGAATTGGACACTTCAAATTAAATAGTGATACCTGCATTTACTGTTGGCTGTCGGCTACAATCTGTGCATTGTTATTGATCGACATTTAAATATTAGCCAATAGCAATCATTTGCTGAATCTAACATTTTTGTTGAATTCTGAAACGTACGGAACAGAACTGGAATAGAATAATGAACAATTAGCGTCGCATTTTAGTTGATGATAATAACAGTTTAGTACATACAGAACATTTAGAGCGATTGAGGTCAGCTAGAAAAGATAGATCTAGAGTGGGGCAGTTGTAACACATATACGGAATAGCACACTTGCCAATGCGGTAATTCCGTATGTTCCGTATGTTTTACAACCGTCCCATCCCACTCTAGATCTATCGCTTTTCTAGCTGGCCTCAGTCGCTCTAAATGTTCTGTATATAAATCATAAAAGATGGAATGATTTATGTATATGTATATATCTTCTGATATTTGCCTCCTCATCTCTAACTGTACCTTTTCTCATTATTGTGGTTTGTAAGTTCGTTCCTATTACTGGTCCAATTAGTGATATTACTTTTAATTTGTATATTTGCTACGAATATACCTAGAATATCAAATACAAAATGCACTCTTTTTAGGAAAGCTTATTTTACTTCTTAGAGAGTTTGATGGTTTTTTGATTATGTTGCTAAGTAAACAGGTGTTTGTATGCTCCAATTATTTACGTAGCATTAGCTTATAACCAAACACCGAAGTAGAGTAGTAAATTCATGATGTAAGATAGTAATAAATACCTATTAAATAAAAACCAATAAAGTTGTAGTTTAGCTATAGAATTTTACAAATATTTAATAAATGTGTAGATATATATCAGTTCCTCTAAATTAGCTTCTTAAATTTTTTACAGTGAATATTTCTGGACATTCACTTGGCAATAATTTGAACGTATCGTGAGTATTTTGCAAATAGTTAAGTTCAAAATGCAATGAACTGCTTAGTTTGTCTGGTATAAATGTGAGAAGCCGTTGTCTACCTCAGAACGAACGCACTTAGTATATTGGTATGATAGATCAATAAGTAGACATGTGACATATATACGATTATCCTTGAGCTGATTTTTTTTTGTATATATTTATGTATTTACATGTCTGGTAACACGATTATTAAAACAAACATTTTTAAGTATAGATATTATGAATCAAAGTGCATGCATGTATAAATACGAATATAAGTAGAAGTCGGGTATTGAAATGATAGTGTCCAAACTACACACGCAGTGTATTATTAGTTGCCATAGTATCAGGCATTTCTATCCCAAGTCAGAGTTTCTTCACTCAGTACGTAAACTCGTTTTATGTAAATATAAATATCAGATCCAACACCCATTTGATAGCTTTATCTCTATTACGTGACTGCGAACAACAAACATAAATTGCCTGGTCTGGAACAATAACTGTTGTAATACATACACAATGCAAATGTGAATTACATGCATAAATTTATTTACTTTTTACTGTAATACTGCATTTTTGCCTAAAGTGATGAACTTAGGTCTAGGGAATGCTGTAGCAAAGTTGTCGAATATTTAATTCTGCGTTTTACATATTAATAATATATAGGATGTTCCATTTGAATTAACGGAGATTTTTCATATTTTTCGTCGCAACATTCGACATTCTGGACACCCCTTATACTGTAGATCGTTTCTGACATGGTGTTTTGAAGAACCATTATTGACTAACATTTGATCCAAAAATGTTTTTTCTGTAAGTGGCGTAACCACAAAATTTGCGATATTACATATGATTGACGAAAATTTATTAGAAAAACATAGTAAGCCAAATATCTCAAAGACCGTCAGTGTTCTCATAAGAATACCATGCATAAAGTCCCTTTTATTTTTCATGTAAATTCAAAATAAATGATAAAAAATATAGATTTGTATTAAAAAAAACAAAATTGCAATTTACAACCGTCCCATCCCACTCTAGATCTATCGCTTTTCTAGCTGGCCTCAGTCGCTCTAAATGTTCTGTATATAAATCATAAAAGATGGAATGATTTATGTATATGTATATATCTTCTGATATTTGCCTCCTCATCTCTAACTGTACCTTTTCTCATTATTGTGGTTTGTAAGTTCGTTCCTATTACTGGTCCAATTAGTGATATTACTTTTAATTTGTATATTTGCTACGAATATACCTAGAATATCAAATACAAAATGCACTCTTTTTAGGAAAGCTTATTTTACTTCTTAGAGAGTTTGATGGTTTTTTGATTATGTTGCTAAGTAAACAGGTGTTTGTATGCTCCAATTATTTACGTAGCATTAGCTTATAACCAAACACCGAAGTAGAGTAGTAAATTCATGATGTAAGATAGTAATAAATACCTATTAAATAAAAACCAATAAAGTTGTAGTTTAGCTATAGAATTTTACAAATATTTAATAAATGTGTAGATATATATCAGTTCCTCTAAATTAGCTTCTTAAATTTTTTACAGTGAATATTTCTGGACATTCACTTGGCAATAATTTGAACGTATCGTGAGTATTTTGCAAATAGTTAAGTTCAAAATGCAATGAACTGCTTAGTTTGTCTGGTATAAATGTGAGAAGCCGTTGTCTACCTCAGAACGAACGCACTTAGTATATTGGTATGATAGATCAATAAGTAGACATGTGACATATATACGATTATCCTTGAGCTGATTTTTTTTTTGTATATATTTATGTATTTACATGTCTGGTAACACGATTATTAAAACAAACATTTTTAAGTATAGATATTATGAATCAAAGTGCATGCATGTATAAATACGAATATAAGTAGAAGTCGGGTATTGAAATGATAGTGTCCAAACTACACACGCAGTGTATTATTAGTTGCCATAGTATCAGGCATTTCTATCCCAAGTCAGAGTTTCTTCACTCAGTACGTAAACTCGTTTTATGTAAATATAAATATCAGATCCAACACCCATTTGATAGCTTTATCTCTATTACGTGACTGCGAACAACAAACATAAATTGCCTGGTCTGGAACAATAACTGTTGTAATACATACACAATGCAAATGTGAATTACATGCATAAATTTATTTACTTTTTACTGTAATACTGCATTTTTGCCTAAAGTGATGAACTTAGGTCTAGGGAATGCTGTAGCAAAGTTGTCGAATATTTAATTCTGCGTTTTACATATTAATAATATATAGGATGTTCCATTTGAATTAACGGAGATTTTTCATATTTTTCGTCGCAACATTCGACATTCTGGACACCCCTTATACTGTAGATCGTTTCTGACATGGTGTTTTGAAGAACCATTATTGACTAACATTTGATCCAAAAATGTTTTTTCTGTAAGTGGCGTAACCACAAAATTTGCGATATTACATATGATTGACGAAAATTTATTAGAAAAACATAGTAAGCCAAATATCTCAAAGACCGTCAGTGTTCTCATAAGAATACCATGCATAAAGTCCCTTTTATTTTTCATGTAAATTCAAAATAAATGATAAAAAATATAGATTTGTATTAAAAAAAACAAAATTGCTTTCTGTACAGAGGAAACGGAACATCCTGTATAATCGGCATTATTTTAGATTTGTAGATCTTGAAGAATGTAGACACATGAAGTGAAGAACGACTCTATTATCTCTCTTATCAACCAAGATATTGGACTTCCGCGTACTAGGTAAGCCAGTGCCTATGACCTAAGACACGCGGTAAAACTCATATAATAAATTTTGACTGGCGCTTTTTCTATTTGCTGGAAAGACGCGTTTGTAGTACTATCATCTGCATGGTGCTTAGTTAATCGGATGGATCAAAGCATTATGACAACCCTGACCACTTTGAACTGTTCAAAGGGGAGTTCGACACGATAAACCATAATGTATTCACATACAGGATGGCCCTAAAAGGTGCGGAAAAAACGCTACCACACACTTCTGAGGGAAAAATATGGCGATCTAACCCAACTTACCTCAGTCCAAAAGTGGATGCTTTCGGAGATACAGAGTGTCAAAAGTTCAATTTGGTTTTAGCTTTTTATAAATAATTTCTGTAATCATTGGTATTCTGATTGAAAATGGCTTGGATGGTCAGCCGCAGGCACCTAGGCGTTAGCCCATATCCTGCAATTTTCGGGTACCACACCGCACATAACAAGTTATGTGCCTTGAAACTGTCACCCACTATCTCACCGCCCGCACGAGACCGACACCTCTCGGAGAGGACCAGCGAGCCGGAGGGCTCCTCTCCCCCGTGCTACCCATGTTAGACAAGTTTCCTTGTCAGCGTTAGACGGGTCACCGCTGGAGACGGTTTAGTGAACTCCTACCTCACATCTAACCCCACGGGGCCTAGGCCTCCTTGCGGATGGCTACTATCGGCCAAGCGTGGGAAACGGAATCTGGCCGTGAGGTACAACCAGCCCGTCCGTGAATTAAGCCTGAACTACGGGGGCGGCCGGACCGAAGCCCTACCCCAATATGCCATCCACGCCAACTCTTTCGCCCCTCCGGCGATCAAGTATCCGCGGCAGCTACAGTGAAACCGTAGGGTCCCAGAGTCACCGAGTTGTTTTAGGATGAAACAAAAGGTTTCCCCAACCAGACAACCAGCGGGCGGACTACTCCTCGGCGAACCGACTTTTGTCCTCCCCTACTATCTTCGCCAAATTGTCCCGCCACGGCCGTTTCCCTGAGTGTGGCCACCAAGGATGGGGTAGTGCAGCTGCAGAGTTCTCTAGGTAAGCGCCGTACAGTGCCTCACTTACCCACCGTATATTCCGACGGTTAGCGGCCGGACACCGGAGCGTATGCCCATGCCTACTCCCAAGCATCCTCCCCTATATACGAAGTCTACTCCCGCCACGCCCGTTGCCCTGAAACTATGAGATCAGGGATTGGGTAGTGCAGCCGCAGAGTTTTAAGGGTCGACGCTATAGGGTAAACGCCGACCCTTGTAATCATTGGTATATTGTCACAATATTTGTGTAGGGGGGGTTTCGTGGGGTAAAAAATTTGAATCTGCTCTCATTTTCAATGAAAAATGTAGAGAGCGCCACCTGCGGCAAATTGTATCCATTTAAAACGTAATAACTTTTTTGAGCCACACTGTATTTAACTTTTAAATAAATATGCTTATTCTCAAATGTTTTTTACCTAGAAAAGGTATACCTGGTAGAAGTTGATTGGAGCAGCCGTTTACGAGTAATCTGGATATAAAAAATTCATTCCGTATATGGCTTCAACTGGACACAATTTGAAGAGAAGGCGTTTCAATAAAATATCTAAATTGACTAAAAATTGACGTTAAATCTAATCCAAAAAAAGCATACATTTTTATCGAAATAGGTGTTTCATGGTTGATGTTTTTGTACATAATTGCGAGTAGTGCTGAAATTTCGTGAAAGACAATCCGCAAGTGTCGGTGAATTACCAAATATTTGCAAATTTATTCTCATTATGGCCGTACATTATACCAACGAAGAAATGACCGACATTTTATTGGTTTATGGATATTGCCAAGGAAATAGTTTACAATCTTGTCGAGTATACAGCGAAAGATTTCCGAATCGCCGCACACCAAACCATAAAACCTTTGCGGCAGTTGAAAGACGTCTTCGTGAAACGGGTAGGTTTGCGCCTGTTTCTATTAATTATGGTCGTGTACGTACGATAAGGACTCCGGAAGTTGAGGAAGATATTTTAGATCGAATTGAGGAAAATCCAAAACTCAGCAGTAGACGATTGGGCTTAGAGGTAGGTGTAAGAAAAAATACTGTTAATAGAGTGACTAAAGAACAACTTCTGCACCCGTTTCATGTTCAACGGGTACATGATCTGTTACCCCATGATTTTGAAGCACGCCTAGGTTTCTGCCGGTTTATTCAAGAACACAGAAATCATGATAGGCACTTTACACGCAAAATTTTATTCACAGATGAAGCCAGTTTCACGAGGAGCATTACTAATTTGCACAATGAACATGTCTATGCTGAAGAGAACCCTCATGCAACTAGAGTAACCCATTATCAGCATGAGTTTAAGATTAATGTGTGGGCAGAAATTATAGACACATTCATAATTGGTCCTGTTATTTTACCACCTCGGCTAAATGGCGAAAATTATTTGGTACTTCTTCAAAACGATTTACCAGACTTATTAGATCCCCTGCCGTTGGAACATAGAAGAGGAATGCGGTTTATGCATGACGGTGCTCCTCCGCATTTTACGTTAAATGTACCTAATTATTTGAATGAACAGTATCCAAATAGATGGATAGGTAGAGGCAATGATGCCCCCGCAAATTGGCCAGTTCGATGCCCTGACATGACGCCGATAGATTATTTCTTATGGGGAGCTTTGAAAACCCTTCTATATTCTAGACCAGTAGATACTGAAGATGAATTAAGGGAACGTATTCAAACTGGAATTGACACTTTGAGAAATGTTGAGGAAATGCTCCAGAGAGTTCAGTTTAATTTTTTACAACGTATTAATCTTTGTACACACAAAAATGGAGGCCATTTTGAACATTTATTGAAAGCATTTAATTAACTGTTTTTGTTCATAACTCTCTTGTTGACTGTTTGTATTCGAAAATAAAATCACATTTACTGCTTTTGTAATGTGGGTGTTATTCTTGTGGCAATTCAATGCAATGGTGCATCCACTTTTGGACTGAGGTAAGTTGGGTTAGATCGCTATATTTTGCCTTCAGAAATGAATTTCTGAATTTTTTATATCCATATTACTCATAAACGGCTGCTCCAATCAACTCCTACCAGGTATACCTTTTCTAGGTAAAAAACATTGGAGAATAAGAAGTTTTATTTAAAAGTTAAATACAGTGTATCCCAAAAAAGTTATTACGTTTTAAATGGATACAATATGCCGCAGGTGGCGCCCTCTACATTTTGCAATTAAAATGAGAGCAGATTTAAATTATTTACCCCACGAAACCCGCCCCTCTACCCAAATATTGTGACAATATACCAATTATTACAGAAATTATTTATAAAAAACTAAAACCAAATTGAATTTTTGACACTCTGTATCTCTGAAAACATCCACTTTTGGACTGAGGTAAGTTGGGTTAGATCGCCATATTTTGCTCTCAGAAATGTGTGGTAGCGTTTTTTTCCGCACCTTTTAGAGACACCCTGTATATTCTGAAAACAGTGGTTTTTGAGAACTTTGGATGGATATGTTGATACAATTTTTTACGGGTCGCAACACGTTCGTTTAAAAGGTACTGTTTCTGAGGATTGATACTACTAGACGTTCTATATTCTCTTTTTTAAGATAAGAAGTCATTCTAAGATGTATTTATATGCCATTGACACACCAATGACCAAATATTACAGTTTCTATTGTTTGGTAAACATAAAATCCGCAGAAATAAAAGTGGCTCGAGTACTAAATTAATAGTGTGAACATTCTTTTTACTACTGGGGCATCAAGCATGGGTTTAGTAGACCACAATAGTTTTTCGGTATAGGAACCAGGATAATGAAATATTTGAAAATGCATATAAAGGCAGTTATAAATTCGAGTTTCCCCATTAGGATCACGAAAACAGTAAGAGCTACAAAGTCGGATAAATTAGGGCAAACTTGTATATATGTTGATCCTAAACAATATACTTACGTTATTTTTTGCGATTTGCGGCTTTTGACATATTTTAAAAAAATCATAAAACACAATTTTCTTTTAATTTCCTTCTGAAGCTTTCATTGTAGGAATCACAAAAAAATTATTACATACAGATACTTTTTTGAACTTTTTGCATTTTATCATTAGATTTTGTTTAAAACATTTCGCCTCGTTTTAACTATGATTAACATTTTATACCAATTCAACAGACTAAAATGGTTGCAATATCTTAATAAACCTAGAACATATTAGCTTCGTAAAATATAATTATTGATGAACTTTTGATTCCGATTGCGTTACATGCATATGAGTATCGAACTTTGTATACAAAGAAAACTCAAATCTTTATAAAGCACTTTTCCATCTAGCGGCGGATCAAATTTTGTTGATAGAACATCTCGACTGTTCTATTTGCTGTTCTGGTTATATTTGAATAGTATCCTACAAAGGATAATAAATTAAATCCTGTCCAATTTCGTAAAAATTTTCAATAAAGCCGTCATTGTATTCAACTTCAAACGATACATACTCGATCCATAGTAATATATATATGTACATATGAACATACGTATATATTAAGTTGTATGTATCACCGGTACTCCATGAATAAAAATTTACATAAGTATTCAATAAGTCTGTGAGTGTTTACTTTGCGGCGATAATGTTTAGAAATTATTTATTGTCCGGGATACAGCGAACATTATATGTCGAAGAATATGATTAATTTATTGTTTATAGATAAAGGTTCCTGAAAGAGTGAACATTTTTAACGATACATTTGTAAACAGAATTAGAATGTGAGTTTACCAAACCATTAAAATTTGTGGTTTAAATAATCTTCGTGAAACGGGTATTTTGCGCCTGTTTTATTAATTATGGTCGTGTACAGTGATAAGGAATCGTCATTTGAGGAAGATTATTTTATTACGAATTGAGGAAAATAAAACTCAGAGTAGACGATTGGGCTTAGAGGTATTAAAAAATTTATTGTTTATTCTAGTGATGAATAACTATTTTGTTCATAGAAAAATAAATATTTATAACACGAAAAAAACGAAAACTAAATTTTGATTTGCATGTGGTAATAAGTTTCTGGGTTTATTCAAGAACAAAGAAATCATGATAGGCACTTTTCCGTATCTTCTTTTATCCTTCCAGATGAAGCCAGTTTCCATCAGAGGAGCATTACTAATTTGCACAATGAACATGTCTATCTTATTTCTCGCTTGCAACTCAAACCCATTATCAGCATGAGTTTAAGATTAATGTGAGGCATTTTAATTAGATCACATTCATAATTGGTAACCTTGAGTTTTTTACCACCTCGTGATAAATGGCGAAAATTATTTGGCTCTTATTAAAACGATTTACTTGACTTATTAGATCCCATGCCGTTGGAACAAAGAAGAGGAATGCTTTATCCATGAATAAGTGATCCTCCGTATTTTACGTTAAACGTACCTAATTATTTGAATAAAGTAAATTAGATGTTTTTATTGTAAAGGCAATGATGCCCCCAGCAAATTGATTTTCAATCCCTGACATGAACCGATAAATTATTTCAAATTGGGAGCTTTAAAACCCTTCTATATTCTAGACCAGTAGATTTCTGAAGATGAATTAAGGGAACGTATTCAAACTGGAATTGACACTTTGAGAAATGTTGAGGAAATGCTCCAGAGAGTTCAGTTTAATTTTTTACAACGTATTAATCTTTGTACACACGAAAATGGAGGCCATTTTGAACATTTATTGAAAGCATTTAATTAACTGTTTTTGTTCATAACTCTCTTGTTGACTGTTTGTATTCGAAAATAAAATCACATTTACTGCTTTTGTAATGTGGGAATTATTCAAGAAACAATTCAATGCAATGGATGGATCCACTTTTAAAGGACGAGGTGAATTGAAAACGATCGTCCGTCATTTTGCCATTCAAAAATGAATTTCCAAATTTTTTATTTCCATATTACTTCATAAACTTCTGCTCTAATTGCTCCTACCAGGTTACCTTTTCTAGGTAAAAAAATTTAGAATAAGAAGTTTTATTTAAAATTTAAGATGACAGTTCGTTTTCCCAAAAAAGTTAACTTTTAAATGGATACAATATCGGTAGTCGCAACGAGTCGTAGATTTTGCAATTAAAATGAGAAAAGATTTAAATTATTTACCCCACGAAACCCGCCCCCTACCCAAATATTGTGACAATATACCAATTATTACAGAAATTATTTATAAAAAAACTAAAACCAAATTGAATTTTTGACACTCTGTATCTCTGAAAACATCCACTTTTGGACTGAGGTAAGTTGGGTTAGATCGCCATATTTTGCTCTCAGAAATGTGTGGTAAAAAGTTCATAACCTTTTAAGACACCCTATTAAATCTGAAAACAATTCGTTTACTGAGAACTTTGGATGGATATGCGATCAATTTTTTTCGCTAATCTTATTCGTTTAAAAGGATACTGTTTAGGAGCATTATGCTACTAGACGTTCTATATTCTCATTTTAAGATAAGAAGTATTCTAAGATGTTTTATATCCATTGAACAAAGACCAAATATTACAGTTTCATCTTCGTTTGGGGCCATAAAATCCAGAAATTTAAGATTGTCTGTAAATATTTCTAAATTAATAGTGTTTTGAACATTTTTCTTTTTTGCACTACTTTAAAGTTTGCACTTTTCGGCGCTTACTTCTTTCACTCGCATCAAGCATGGGTTTAGTAGACCACAATAGTTTTTCGGTATAGGAACCAGATAATGAAATATTTGAAAATGCATATAAAGGCACCAAATTCGAGTTTCCCCATTAGGATCACGAAAACAGTAAAGCTACTGAAGTGACGGATAAATTACATCAAACTTGCCTTTTGATCCAGTAAACATTCTTCCTAACAAATATTTTTTCAAGCGATTTGCAGCTTTCCATTTTTATCTAAATGCATAAAACATAACCCTTTTAATTTATAACGTAGCTTATTCTCGAATTCACTGTCATTAATTGGCCATCTGTTTTTAATTTGATGTTTTTGATTTTAAAATAAATTTTGTTTAAAAGCACTTGCCTCGTTTTAACTATGATTAACATTTTATAAAATTCAACATTACTCAAATTTACCATATTTCTGTAAAACATGGATAACAAAAAGATATTATCTTCGCAAAATAAATTATTTGATGAACTTTTTCTTATTCCAGAAATGTCATTGAATAACATAAAAACTTATATAAATACAGTATCGAACTTTGTATACAAAGAAAACTCAAATCTTTATAAAGCACTTTTCCATCTTCTGCAAATTAAACTTTATGGGACTGATAGACAACACTTTCTATTTGCTGTTCAATTATATTTGAATAGTATCCTCAAAGGATAACCTTCTTAAATCTTTCCAATTTCAAAAGGAAAAATTCTATCGAGATTAATAACAGATTTGCATCAACTTTTTTAAACTGATATATTTGAATTGTATTCAAAATGTAATATGAAAATACGTAAAAGTATTACCTTCTATTTTTTAAAATATACAACCACAAATATAAATTGTAGTAAGTATTCAATAATATGACCGTTTACTTTGTAAGATAATGTTTAGAAATTATTTATTGTTTGCGATAGACCTACTTTGGCCTGACTAATGAATATGATTAATTTATCTTTGAAAAGGTTCCTGAGAGATTGAACATTTTTAACATACTTTGTCTGGAGAATTTAATATGTTACTTGTTTATTTTTTCGATTACAAATTTGTGGTAATTTAATCGTCCAGCTAATTTTGTATTATTCAATACATTGTTTAAATGAATAATTCGACGTGGGCAAAAAATTTTGAATATAAATTAGTAATAAAATTGATGGCGCTAAGTTTTCACTCTATCGTTTGACATGTGTTAACTAAGATTAAAGGTATGTATTTCTAATAACACGTATACCGGGTGTCAACGAGATCATGTATCAGTCCGCCATTTATTTAGTGATTAAAATAAATCTTTAATACGTTTCTTAATTGTTTTCAAAGCTAACTTTGATGGTTGTTACATTTAGACAATTGCTGCGAATCAGTTTCACTTTAATGGAAAAATTTAACAGATACCGCCATCTTTGACAGAAATGTCAAAAGTTGACTTGCACTAGATGGCAAATTTTTAGAGGAAACAGAATGTAACAGAAATAATACATGTTGTATTTAAAAATTCAAAATTAACGTGACTTCCGGTTTGACCGGAAGTGCTATAGAAAAACTGAGTGCACCTGAAGAAGGCCACCAATCACTCATATATACGGTCCGAATTTCAAAGTTTTATTTTAACTAATAAATAAATGGCGGGCTGATACATGATCTCGTTGACACCCTATAAACTCTGTTGATAAAATATGTAGGTATATGTAATATCCATAGTACAAGTAACTATTGTATGTTGTTTGCATTTTAATTTGCAGACTACGCGTCCAATTTGAATTTTTTTAAGGAGTGGGAGGGAGGGGACTGAAATGCCACACGTTCTCTTTAGAGAAACATTTACCTCTCCTGGGGTCCTGCGTCAAGAGTAGGCTCTGATGCTAGGTGTATAGGACAATGAACAGGAGAGGAACCAGAGAACAATTGGTATTAATGTATTCATTTCCATCCACTTAAGCTACTAAGAACTAACCAACACAGATAAGAGCCAGTAGCAGTAAACAACAGTATACTTAATGCTGCCCAGTCCTTACCCCCTATATGTTTCAGTAATACAACTACAGTAGTTAGCAAACACAATGACCTTAACCGACTGAAATAATTTGTGACTAATAATATAAATAGTAGTTACAGCAATTCATAAATACAAAATAAGCTAAAATTCTAGCATAACGTCGGGTTGAAGGCATGCAATACCAACGGAAGTCCGAATAAAACTATGAAAGTCCCGTAATGAAAAGAACATAATCCTAAGCTAATGGAGGAAGCATGAGGACACCTTCAACCGTCCGACATTATCGTCGAGCATCATTGCAAAGGAAAAGGGAATTGAGAAAACCGTGATCCAGCAGAGGAGAAATAAATACATATGAATACCAAATCAAATGAAAGATAATTCGCTAAACCGAAGTTTATCAGCGAAAGCAAGCAGAAGATAATAATGGTACATATACTGTCGCACATAAACATTATTAAATTATGTTAGTACTCATGAGTGGTTAATAAAGAATTGTTTCAGGTCTCTTTTTAGTACATTGAGTGAGGTTATATGAATTAGACGATCCGGAAGATTGTTAAGAATACTAGGAACACCAACAGCCAGTCTTCTTCTTCTATACTTATTATTGCTACCAGGGATTCTCAAATCTCCCCTGGCCACAGCCCTTGTGTTGAAATCATGATCTATTTCTGAGAATAAACTTCGTTGTGTGCTGAACGTGCAAATATTCTATGCTCCTCAGATTAATTTCTGTGAGCGCTATTATATCGAAAGCGCTTTCGTTATCTTGAATAAACGAGCTAAACTCATCAAAATGCAGTTCCAATGATCTGATGTTCAAGTGTGAAGTTTTTTGTGAATATTTTCGATCCATGCTCAAGGGAATTATAAGTGGGGCTTATGGATTCATCAAAATCATCAGTGTTCAAAAAATCCATTATAGTAATGAAGCATAACCCTCAGCCCTCAGACACTACACCGAAAATCCGTCACAGTAGGACGGGGACAGTTGTCAACTATGAAGTTTATGTAAATGTAAATGCTATTCCCTCTTTAATAGCCAACATTTTGCGAGCATATAGTGTATATGTATATAACATAAATCTAAACTATACTATATTACAGTCTGTGATCCTGTGCTTGATGATATCAAAGTCTTGCTCAGCTACCAAATCACAATGAAGTTCTGTAGATGGTTATGTTGAATTAGTGAACCTCGATCAGCTAGGACAGCGAGTGATGATCTACGATAAGGTGTTACCTAGTAGTGTATAATACGACGGTTTGTGAGATATGCAACTCACTATGCAATTAAAGCTATAATTAATTATGGGGTGCCAATTTTTTACAGAGGTCATTTTCAAGGAATTTGACTGCATAATATATAAATTATTAGGACATAAATGCTTGCTAACATCGCTGACACCCCAAACTTGCTTAAACACGCTATGAGTTGTGACAAAACGTGTGTATACGACATCGAAACCAAGACTCAGTCAATTCAATGAAAGTTTCCTCAAAAACCAAGACCAAAAGAAGCACATCAAGTTTGTTCAACTATAGTGAATATAGTGATGTTAACCATTTTATTCGTTTGGAATAATATGCTACGATTTTTTACCATGTGGTTGTACAGTCGATAAGAAGTACTATTTACAAGTTTTGCGCATTCTGCGTGAGGTAATCCAAACGACCCAAGTTTTGGCTTTTGTATTACGAGCACACCGGCAGAGGCCGCTTTGTTAATGTAACAGTTGTTAACGAAATACAACACCGTTGTGATGCCGCAATTGTCCTATTCTGCAAACATGATTTGCTACGATTGCTTCGTGTTTCTGTAATTCAAAAAGATGTTGAACGACAACATTTTTTCAACAATAGATTGGATGAAGGCAAAATCAAGACGATATTCAAACCGGTGTTTCATCAGTATTACTCAAATTGGAAACTGCGTTCGCAAATCAAGGGCGACTACTTTAAAGGAAATGAAATAAATACTGCGGATTAAACATTTTTTGAGAAAATTAAAAATTCTCACAAACGAGATGTTAAATCTAATCAATGAGTTAAAGATAAATATGGAGAATGCAAGAGAAAAACTCCACTTAACTTGTTCAATTATTAATTATATTCCTATGCACATGCTTGTTTTGCCTTCACAACCTTTATCTGTTTCTATAAATATGTATCTTGATTGTTTGTGGCACAAGCCCTGTCTATAATGTTATATACTATGTATAAGTCAATAGGCTGACAACTAAGCGAGCACGGAATTTTAGTTTTTCTCGACTCGGTACTACTAGGTTCTCATTTGAGTGTTAAGAATGATTGTATTGTATGTAATACAATTATTTTTGATACCTAACTTTTTAGCAATTTCCGCCTTTACGATATTGGTTTTCATTACTTGAAAAACTTGGTTTAGAAGAAATACAAAGTATTATAGTGACTTGCCCGTGGTATCTACAATAAAACCACAGTAAGGCAACAATTGATATTTGCTATTTTCTAGTTATTACATGTTCCTGCGCTTGCTTGAACGGGGATCGGTTCAATAATTTGAAGTATGTATCTAAGGGCAGTTAATGTTACACCGGCGATTAATGAAAATATACAGTCCTACTGAATTATTATATGTCTGGGTAATATTCTGTTTCTCTTGTATAAGTAATTACAAATAAACTTAGGAGAGTCCTTAAAGAGAATTCTATACACCGTTAACAAATATACCTAGTAGAAAAGTTAAATTTTTACTAGTAAGACAGTTTTCGTGGAGTAACGTAAAATCAGCTTTGTGCTAGTTAAGAAGGTTGCACTATATGTATGGTGACGGTGATATTATTTTAGACTTCAACAGTACATTTACTTATATGTTCATTTTTAATTCGTTAATTATACTTAAAATTAGTTATATGTTAGAAAGAGTTGTACTACTTCCAATGCCATTTATGAAAGCTGTCAACTTTTGAATTCTTCTAAAGTGAAATTAGATTATTATATATTATACTAACATTATATTTTTTATAAATTTCTTATAGTGAAAAATTATGTCACGACATTTGTCTAACAAACGTCCACAAAAGTATTAAATATGTACATTAGATCAACCTTTTTCTTAAATGATAACCTTTTTCACGTTCTTGCATAACATATAACAAATAATAGTAGTCGTAATAAATCGTGTACCATGTCTGACATACAGGTAAAAATAACTTCAATTGAATTACGTTTCTCATGTCAACAGTTAAGGTATGTAAATTAGCCAATCAAAATGAATGGACTTACAACATGCATGCGTATAGGTTTTAATCTTAGGTTGGTATCCTAGATCTGCTTTAATTTATATATGGATTAAAATTTATATCGTTCCTACGATTTTATCAGATAGACAACTAGTACGTTATCACTATAAATTTATTGTTGTTGCTAGAATACAGCAACATTAACAATTCAATCACTCGCAGTATATTGATCTCTCAGATACAGCTCTTTCAATTACATATTTATTATAAGCTAACCAAGGTAATTTAAAAGAGTTATTATTTTGCGAAAGTTGTTCCATAGTTTCGATAAGATACATATTGAAAAAAAGGTACAACATTGATTGACGATTTCTCCCCCATACATACATATGTATATACCATGTTCGTCAATTAGCTGGTAAGAGATTTTTACTGCGAACAAAAATAAACTAAAGAAAGAATAAATAAGCATTAGAATTATTTTAATCATAGCTACAAAAGATATTTCCTATTCTATAAATATTTAATATGATTAGAAAAAAAAAGTAACACAAAAAAGTGGTTTTCAATGTAGACTAAGAAATTTATTTTGAAAAAATGTATGTCTAAAAAAAGTAAAAGCGAAGAAAATACAACTTTATGGCAGCTTGCAAAGGCAAGACAAATACAATGACCAATTATATACATATGTATATCACTAGAATAGTTAAGTACCTAATTCATTGCTCTACATTTCAAAGCAAATGTTATTTAGTTTCCTTTGCAGGTTCAACTTAGTGAGCGACTCACACAATAGATGAAGATGTGTTGATATCGATGTACAGAACTTATTTAATCGAAAATGACATTTATTTTACATGTTTCAAGCATTTTAATTAATTAAATGATTATCAGCTAAAGAGCAATTTCCTCCTAGATGAAGCTTTAGTAGGTCCAGGTTCAACAGAAAAATAGTGTATGTGAAGAAGGAGAAAAACTGAACTTCTGGCACGACTAATAAAAGAACTGTTTTATTAACAGGCGGATTAGTTCAGGCTTTACAATACACTATCGATAACTGATATACCGTCTGGAAATAATCGTGCGGGCGACGGACGAGCAGTATACGACTGGGCTACATGATCGGGATAATCAGAACGTTGTATTTGTATATTATGGCGCTACATAGTAAGTGTGAATGCGAGCAAAACCACCGAACTTATTCCACTCATTTCGATTCAAGCAACTACCACATCAACTAATAAGATCGTGTAATTCGGTATTTCTTTCACTAAAGATAAATGTTAGAATGCACGAGGTACAGCAGCAATTCTTAAAATAAAATAATAAAAACAACCTTTTTAGTAAATTTGAGTTATATTCCAAAACTTGAGAAGTAAAAACAAACAATGTAGGCAGTATTTTCGTTAAATTTAAAAAACATGGTTCATAGGAAATAAAGCAAAAATTTCGAATAAAATTTTGTTTTCATATAGCTACTACGGAAGAAAATAAACTGTGAATTGTGCAGTAATAAATAACCAATTCCATAATTACTATCTTTTTTTCGAATGGAAAGACATTCAAGTGAGGCGATCTAGGAATAAGTCAGATTTTATGTAAATGGAAAGCAACAGTAATATGTAAATAAAAGCACATAAATATAAAAATAGGCCCGAATTATTCACATTTCACAAATGTGTTGAAAGGGAATGAAATACGGATTGCGGTGAGAGCGTGCAGGATAGCGCAAAGCTTTCCTATATTTGGCCGATTGCACATACATAGACTGAAACCTCTCCCTCCTTAACATGAAGAACCGTGGAGGGGATGCGAGTATGATTAAAAATGTACCGCAGTGGCAATAGCATAAGACATGCACCGTTCATTGTGTAGACCAGCTATACACTGTTCGTCCGTCGCCCGGACGATTATTTTCAGACGGTTATGTGTAACTAACTCCTTTCAGATCATATTATATACATATGTAACTATATGCAACATCAACATAAAAAATTAAAGTTATAGATCAGACTACGAATAGCCAAATAGTTGTGGTTAATTATATGAATGTCTGTATATACACAGGCCCGCGCGAATACTCGGTGGCGCCTGTGTGCAAAAATTTCCGTGGCGCCCATAAAAATTCAGTTTTCAAAAACATATTTGGTTTTGGTTTTGTTAAATAAAAATAGTAGGTAAGTAGAAACCTAAGTGTGAAATTTACTAAATAAAGGTATTATTAATTGTAAATGGGAGATCTTAAAAATTCTATTTTTTATTTGTTATGCCTAATACGGTTTAGAGTCACCTTTAGGTGCTTATTGAATTTTGGCGTTTTTTGGCGCCCCTTTGTACCTGGCGCCTGTGTGCGCCGCACACATTGCGCACGTGGACGCCGCGGCCCTGTATATACATATATGTATATACATATAAACGAGTTATGATAGGTATATAGAATTAGTCAATTAAGAACGTTATGTCCAGGTATGTAGAATAAGAAATACTTAGAACGAGAGTTAAGTTAAGAAGTGGCATTCAAATATGAGTTAGGCGTTAATGTCAACCACTTGTGATCGTATAAATACACAATACTAACTGTTTGCCCCGTCAATTTGCAAGTATTAGCAGTTACCATTCTTCGAGAAACACAGCTTGGTAAAATGGTTTTGTATTTATACTCACATATCCAGAGTAATTAACATTAATATGATGTTAATAGTCTTCTAATTAGGTTTAATTCATTCGTAAATAGTGCGTGCTGCTAACTTTATCCACCTACATACGTACTCATATGTTATGTCAAGTTACATATATATGTATCTTCTCAATATGTTTAAATATGTTTTTACAAATGATTCTCTTTTTTGTGTATTTAAATTTAATATGCTTGCTTTTTAGTAAATTAAAAAATTAATAAAAAAGTATTTCGATGTATTAAGTTTGACAAACTCTCTCAACTTTTATTTTATTGCTTATAGACTTTGAAACTCATACGATTCATATCGTTTTGGAATATCTCATCGTGATCAGATGTCCCGCATTCGTTTTAATATCAGTGCCTATTGAAACTACCGTTCTATAACAAAACAAAAAATGTTTTACTTTGTGAGCCTGGTTGTCATGGCTGACGGCAAGAATATGAAATGTCAATTGCCACAAACTTTATGCATGACACTCAAGTAGACATGCCGAAAAATAAGTGCCAACCATTACTGTAGGCTGTGAAAGCCTGAATACTACTTTAATTTAAAAGCTTTGATTTTGCTTTTTAAATTTAAGTAGTAATGTTTTCAAAAGTAGCAAAATTGGCATGTGTATGTATAGTTTTTTAGGAATTATAGTGCAACAAAATGTATTGTTGAAATAAAACAAAAATAAGGAGGTTTGTGGTCAGAACACTAATTAGTCTTATGAAAGCGTATTGTTAAATAAAATCCGCAATTTGAAAGATACAGAAAGCCAACATCCAAAAAGAAAGCATCGGGGAGCAAGTCTACTAGCAAGTCATTAGCTCGAGAGGGTATTATCGAGGTTTTTCTGATGTCTTTGTCCTTATTGCTTTGAGGAAGCACTAAACGATGACCCCTATTTAAATTTTCCACGACTTGAACTTGGTCTCACGCTAGTTACACTTTGAAATGAGAAAAAACTATTTTAGATGCTAGTACGGATGAATCGATAAAAAAGACATTGAATGGCCAGACCCCCAATTCTGCAATTCGAGAGAATGGTCATATCATGAGAATAGTGGGCGTGTTTCTCCTGACATTAGAAATTGCTATTCTTGAAAGTTTCACTTCTCTTACGAATCGTAAGAACTTTACCCTCTCGGGAATTTGTAGGAGAATCTTGAAATGTTAGGAGAAGCATGCGCACATAATGTAAGTTTTGTTGGCTTTTAGGCCGCTACGCGCATCCTGACAAATTGAATATGATAAACATAACCAATAATTGACGGAATTTATCGGAATATGTTACTTTGAGTTTTGTATTTGATTAAATTGGTTACAGGTAGGTTGTTGGTTTAACTCCAGGCGATAAATTTGATAACAGAGTGCTTGTAATAAATTGATAAAGTATTACAGCACAGATGTTGAGACAATTTTATCGTGTCCTGATATTTCTTAATCATCGATAGAATTTGAAAACGCGATTTCGCTCAAAAAATTGTCTTCTTTATACGTTCCTTAGCTTGCACATATTGCTACGAATCGATTACGTTTAACACAATTCTCGCTCCGCTAATTACCGACTGTTTTATTGGGTATTGATTGTACCTAATAGCTTAAATAGCTCCATAAGTTGATTTGATTTATGCTCTGTTTTATAAAGTTTTAGATTCGATAAACCGAAAAATAGTTTCCAAAAGTGTTGATAATAAGTAATCGTGAGAAACCCAGATGTTCAATTGATAAGTAAATTTGTGGATGATATATGGTATTTCATGCGCTTGGTTTTGTCAGTTGGAAACTAGCAACTTACACGAACAGACCTATTGTATTTTTATTACAATTATAATTTATGACGATAGATATGTATATTATAGTTAATTATGTAAATTACTATTACCATCCTTTATTTAAATATTACATTTAAACAAAGAGCAATCTATTTTAATTTATGTTCGTAGCGACAAATGGAAATAGAACTTTTATAGAATGTCAACATTCACCAGCTATGACATAACCAGCAAACTTAATAAACGATCAAGTACAGCAATTACAAACTGTCGCCACATTGTTTTGGCAACTCAAGACAGATGTCATGAATCTCCCTGTATTTTAGCAATTCATACATATACAGTCCCTTGCCATATTCATGTTACCACCAGGTAGAAAACATATAGGTAACCGCATTTTTGGAAAGGTATAAGATGAGATTGAGTTCCACAAATATTTATAAGAAGTTTAAGTATATGAGTACATGCAAATAATCTCCAAATGTAGTGCTGCTATCTTACTCAAAAAATGGTAAATTGATCAAATCTCGAATTATCGTTTTAGCGTAAACTTGTGTTTCGGTAGGTGTTTAGTTACCGCAATCGTTTTATTTTTAGCAGGCATTTAGGAAACTATACCGAAATGCACAAACTTCTGGTATAAATATTTTACGTCGAATTTTCAGTAGACTATTAGCATGGGGTTGAAATCACATCGACCAACAAGAAAGACTCACTGAACTCAAGCTATGGGAAAAAACGATTAAAATTTGCGAAAGACCATCTTCATTTTAAATGTAACGATTGAGAAATGCAGGACCGCTTTAAATGATCCTCTAAGCTTTAATTATTACTGCCAAATCAGTGAAATTTACGTGGTGGTAACGTTAATATGGCAAGCGACTGTATGTAATATGTGTATAATTCATAATTCAATCTGCCACAATGCGGCATTGCGCATTACAATGCGCGTATTACGCTTTTGTACCAAAAGATCAAAGATGCCGACACAAAGTGAAACTACTGCTTGAATATATACTGTTGCTGAAGAATAACAACTTAACCATTTAACCGTCCAATGGTAAATATAGTGCGTACATTTTTTCTTATAATTTAAATTAAGTGCACAATTGTATGTGCAAGCTCCAGTGGCGGCTAGTACATCAGCGCTGCAGTGCTGTATAGCTCCGAAAAAGTCTTCTATTTAACTAAAATATTTCCTTCCTTTTATCAAATATAAAATTTATAATATATTTTGTAAGACATTCGCATTGTCATAATGATATAAGAATTGCGAACACAAGCCACAGCTTGAAATAACAAACCAATTGCTGGCTAAGCGTAAAGCGTAAGTAAAGTCCACCAGTCGAATAACGAACCTATTTCGCGCGATCGTTGATATTTTATATAGCTGGGCCATACGAACGTGCTCTACGAGCTCTTTCAAACATCCGCGCTGCACACTTCTTCCCCTTAACGGTCTAAAACTAAGTCGTCATTTTAACAGGATAGTTCGCTGCATTTGCTCCAGGGCATAGGTAAAAGATAGAAACGACACTACATTGAATTTAGTTAGCTATTTTAGTTACAGACGAGTTGCATTTGTAACTTCCGTTGTAGTAACATGTGACAGTACCGTGTCTGCAACGTTTTAATACGGGTGCAGAAAAAAAGTGTCAAGTAGGGATATTTGTCACCGGTTACAGAAATCCTGTAGCAAATACAGTTGCTGGCACGTGTGAGAGTGGTGTATGTATGACTTTACACCAAATTGCAACTAATCCGTTGCACAACCTAGATTGTATTACCGTGATAGGACCGTATAGACACCAAGAATTGCTGCTTGGGTCTACATATCAGCAAAAATTGACAATTCTCTTATGCGAAAAGAGAGAAATCAATTTAGGCGATATGTAGAATTCAGCTATACACGAAATGACCATCACTGCTTTCATTAGAAAGACTTTTAAGATCCGAACAGAACTGCTAAATAAATTTTTAAAATTTATCTCCGAAATAGACAATTTTAATGACAAAGTGAATACAACATTTACGAACCGAAACGAACGTAAAATAGACTTAATTTATAAGAAATAATTTGTTAGATAAGTTGTGCTTAGAGACTTATTTTTTGCGAACCGAAAATGCGAACGTCGAACAGACTTAACTTATAAGAAATAGTTAATTTCTTGTTGGCGAAGTAGTGCTTAGTGCGTGATTCGTATCTCTAATTTTTCTTGTGTGGCAATTGACAATCGTTCCAGAAATCCAATATTTCAACACAGAAGGCGGAGAAAGGACAATAAAATCGATGGGAGACAACCCCCTTACAAGGTAATTTTTTTCAAAAATTGCAGAACACCTTAAAATTTTTACCACGAGCCACGCCAGCATGTGTAGCGAATTTGCCAACTTTAACCATTGTGCGTGTAAGTATATTTCACAAACATGCATTTTCTCATTTATTCCTTATTACGGTTAGAATAGTAAATAATCTATTACCTTAAACTGGTTTTCATATGACTTTATTAAAAACAATAATTTTAACTGGAAACAAATTCTTGTTGATCTGCAAAACGCCAAAACGTTTAAATAGATGCAATTTGGTTTACAAAAGAATACACTTCTTTCGATGTAACGTTTGTCTTTACCAGTTAAACTTATCAAAAATATGCCAAATGTCATCAGCTGCTAATTGTTTTTGTATATGTGATTGTACCATACAGCTATGTATGCACGTATACGAAATATTCAATCCTATAAATATATAACATAATGCTAGTCGACACTAAATTATGTTCTTTCTTCATTAATAGAAAAACAATTTCAAAACCGGTCATCAAGTCATAAATTCACAGTCCTTACGTATCACCTGTCTCCTCTAATTTAGCTTATCATTTCTATCTGACATTTACATAAATTCATATTTAATTAGTACTAATCGTAGCGAGATCTCGATCTGTGATTATTATTTATTTTGAATAATAAACTGAACGTAGCTTATTAATGCAATGCCGTGGTAGTTTTGACGGTGCTCAGTAGAATTTTATAAATTATAAGTTCAGTATGAATACTTCTTCATTTTTATAGGATCGCCTTGTTTGTAATTATCATGTGTCAACATTCAACTAACTATAGTTAGTTACGTTGATAAAGCAGCGTAAATGTATAACGCAATAGACACGTATGTATGCATGGTGCATTCAATAGAATATACTGTTCCTTTCCTCAATTGTTGCTTGTTTACAATTGCTGGATTATTGACGGAGCCTAGAAAAGTTTGATAACTGAAAACGTCAATTAATTTTCATTCTAAGATATCACAAGATCTTAAACATTCGTTGTGCTACTAATTCTAGATATATGTATGTAGTCTCAAAGTGAGTAATAAAGGTCTCATTTGAAAAACTATAAAAGCTATTGTGTATTGTGTAGCTATTGTGTATTGTGTTTCATATTGTGCAAGCAGAGTGGAGGCTTCATTTAGTTCCTTCGATTTACATTCAAATAATTTTGTTTAAAAACAACTCCATAATGAAAGTGGTAAGGGCGACTGGCCAGAGGAGTGGTAAATCTCTAAGGTCTGAAGTTTAAATCTTCTCATAAACGAATGTGGCATGTCTCAAGAGGTTGGTATTATTATCTGTACCCACTACAAAAAATGTTGGCGCTATAACTTCAGATTTTTCAGTTTGCGGTAATATTGCGTAAACGTTGCGTAAAGTTTCGAAATATACAAATGTTTGCCTATTTTAGTATCTTCTCTCGAGTATGACGTTGATTAAGTAGTTTATCAGTTCAGTAAGGCTCACATTGCAATACGTACAAATCAGTTACGAAAAATATCACTTTTGTAAAATTTCCATATGCATCATCATATACTGTCGATACCTCACATCATTTTAAAATTCTCATTATAGCAATTTATCCTTGAGCTAAAGAGAGACTTCAAAGTTATAAAACGATGTTCAAGTATTTTAGCCCTCGACATACTAGACCTCTACTATTTGATTGCTACAAGTTAATATATCTGCATGCTCTATGTTAGCAAACTTCTGAAAGCTAATCTCTAGTAATTATTTTCTGTATGTCTAAATTTGTTCGGGATATTGTACTTTCACTTTTAACCATTATTGAAAATATTCGTTTATTTGTTAATCAGGATTTTTAAAAACAAGTTCACAAGATTCATTCACGAACATTCAACATTGTGCCTTTCGTCTTTGTTGAAATGTTCTAATAATATAGCCATGTTTGGTTCCTTGTAACGATAATTAATAGTTACGTACCGAGGTTCTTTTGTGCTTGTCATTTTAGATGTTGAGTGAAGCGTCTAAAGCTAAAACTCTCCTGTCATACATACTAGTTTATGTGGCGTTTTTGTTTGTCAAGAGAACATATTTTACATATTGAACAAGTTGTAGTAGTAACTCATATTTTAACTAGATTTGAAGTTCTATTACACATTGGCGTTGTATTTTAGACTCAATTAACTATTTTAGCTATATTATAGCTATATATAGTTGTTCTGATTGATTTTCATGAACATATCAGCAGTAGTTTATTTAAGGTATTTGCGACTGACAACTAGAAGTTAACAACACAATTAGTATGCTGTCGTGTCGTATGTAAATATGCCACAGTTGATGAGCTCGCTTAACCGTCCCATGTTGATTTATTTTCCTTAAAAATTAAATTAATGCAAAATTCCATCAGTGCCGGATTCGCGATGTTTATTAATAGCAATTCATTCCTTAGCATCGTCCAACAGCTTACGCTAATTACAGGAGTTATCGGCTGTTGCTTTTCCGCGTTTGGCATGGAATTTGGAAAACTACAGGAACCCAAAGTTAGAAAGGAAGTACGAGGGTTCGAACTTGGTACGGCCAAACTAGGAAATAAGTGTAATAGCCACTGCGCCACTAGCTACTAACATGTAGTATTTATTTATTGAACTTCTTTCACTATTTCGATAAATTCCCTTAATAATTCCTGGTCAGTGCTTCATTTACTTATGATTTTATGTATCTGTCCACGTCTATATGGTTCGGATACACACACAGTCCAGTAGGCCTACATATACCACATATGTATAAAAGTAATATAGTAGTTTCTTTAATGGATAGGTTACTCTACAGCTGCCTAAAAAGGAGTGTGCTTTATGAAGAATTTTGCGAAAATTTGGTAAAATTAGCAGAATCATTCGTGTTACATAATTAATATACTTTGATTCTCTTCCGTTAAAGCAAAATTAATGTTAATAATAATAATCTTGGAAGAAATTTTAAGATAAACAGCATTTTGAATTACATTTTCGACCAAGGACTTTATTTGATTCTTATCAAAAAAATTATTATTATTTCATTCTATCAAGACTGAAATCTGTAAAAGGAAAGAACACATTACATCATTCTACATCTAAATAATGCAAACTCACCCAAAAGCAGTAATCAATTATTTGTGGAATTAATATCAAATGGGTTGATAGCCGCAGTGGTTGGGAGGCTGAATATCTTTGTGGCGGAACGATAGCCGGGTTTCAATTTTCCGGAAAGACGGTGACTTTTTCTCGGAGAATTGAAATCCGATCGACTTACAATTCGCTGTTGGTAGCAAAGTGATTAACAGTGCGGCATTATAAAAGGCGGTATAATGCTGTTACAAGGCCATTTTAACCGAATTATAAACACACAAAAACTACATCGCGACAGTTGCATTGATAGCCACCCAAGCGATACAACTTACGAAGTCACTGTAACTAAGCACCCACACATAAAAACAATATACATATATATCATCATCCGCAGCAGTCCGCATTTAATTATATATATTTTCGAAACTTGAAAATTATTGACACTGTAAACGATTTGCAACCTTTGAAGACGCAATTGAATTGCTATTTCAAGACTTAATGTTAATGTATGCTATTTCTTAGATTTATTTGGTGTAATTAGATCTTTAATTTTAGGAATGACATTCCTAAAAAGAACAGTATTAATGGAACCAATTGTTTTACAGTAAATAATCAGTTATTTAGAATGAATTAAATCAAATTTATTTAGTTCTAAAGTGTCTATACAAATGGTGTATTGTAAGCTTTAATTAATTCGTAATAGTCTTGAAGCTACATTACGTATAATTCACAACACATATGTATATGTAGATACAACCTGTTTTTCGTTTTAATTATCCATTACAAAACGTATCATAAAACTTTGATATGATGAATGGACGCGTTTAAATGACAAAACGAAGCCGCCTTCTACTTGTACGTGATATATACATAAGTGATTCTATATTTAGCTAATTAGTTCGTTGCATAATCCGCCTAAAGAAAGTTATTTTCGTAACAATGCTACAACAATAATAATTAATATACGTTTCTCCCGCTTGGAATCACTCGTAATTAATTACCCAGATAAATACCAAGATCCATATAGTGTATGGCTAAGACGAGCGCCTGTACACATATTAGTAAATCTATATGCACGTTCGTTCGAATTTGCATTCGAGGAAGTAGAAAACCGGTGTCGGTAGGCACACTAAGCTCGAGATCGCGATGGATTTATTTGATAAGGGTCACTTAATTGCACATCGCCACCTTCTGGAACCCTCGGGGCGCAGCTCTCTGCCTGTAGTAGTATATGGTACAAGTATTCAAAGGAGTTAGCCGGACAGCTCGACTAAAGGTGTATCAATTCGTAACTGCCTGTAATTTCAAATAGGAGGTTATCTCATATGTGTACGTTTCCAAACGTCTGTTTGCTTGATTTGCTTTTCACATTATCCTTTATATATTTATGTATAATATCTTCTACATTGGAATGGTGTAATGTTCTAATACGGTATTGCCTTACTGTACGCATACACATTGTATCATCAATCTTTTTCTAGTGGCATGGTTTCTGACACATACGAGATGAGTGTTACAAAACTGTAGTAACAGTCTTACGACAGACTTTGATGTGTAAGTGATTTATTTGTATTTAATTAGACGGATTATTGCCGACAACAAATAACTTGTGGGCATAATATTTAACTGCATTTTCTATAAAATAGTTGCATTTGTATTAATAATTACTTATATTTGGTAATTCATCAACTCTTGGAAGTCTGGGATATAGTATTTGTTATTTAATGAAGTTGGGAGAGCCTATTTAGATATATATCATACAATATTTTCTTCTGTTTTAATGTAATATTTTCACAGATCTTAGATTTTAAGACGTTTGTTAAATTGTGACATCTATAAAACAGAAAGATTCACTGGTTAACATTATAATTCAAAAAATATGAAGCACTAATATATTGAAATATAATATCCAACTTTCGGTACTATTACCTCCACTATAGGTTAGTCACCGGTAGATACAGATTAGTGAAGTAGTGAACTGAATACCTATACTGTAGATTTGTACTATTAGCATGTAGATATTCAGTGCGGTACTTCACTCATCATTACTTGCCGCTAGTTTAACCGATGTAAAAACTGAACACGACCATTGTGTTTACCACATTTTTACAGGTTTTTCAATTAGTTAACATTTCAAAGTTTTCCTTTCTGCTTCCTGATCGCAAACCTAATGGGCGACATTTATTCCAGATACAATTCGATTTTACTCCTGGTTAAAATTTGTCCATAAGTATCTTCATCTAACAAAAATAATGTAAACATATAAGAGGCAGTATGCAAAAAGCCTCTAATAATTTGTTTTTTTATATTGTGGTATTTCCCGACGTTTTTATATGGTCATTGCAAGCCGTATGGAATCGTCATTAGATTGCTTAGCAGGAGGAACTAGGAGACATCTAGCTGGAATAACAATCTGCAAATTGTCCATGCTAGATCGGTTCTCACTAGAGGGCATGGGGTTGGAATTAGTCCATTGTCCGAGGCATTATACAATTAAGGTTGAGACGCGAATTGTGATAAAATTAGATCTTGCATTCAGTGTTGCGCTGATGAGACCTGGGAGGTCGGAACCACATGGTCTATTTTTAATGCTTGATCTATTTTCATTGCACTTGTTACAGGGTGATATCCAACAATGTACCATGCGTGCTTATTATAGGCATTTTTAATAAAATTAATAATAAAAGTCCACGAGTAAGTTATTTTTAAATCAATTGTGAAAAGTTCTCATACGTTTATTGGGGTATTCACCCAGTATTCTTTTCCAGTTTCGATCAAGATTATTTAGCAAAAGAACGAGAGGATACGTTCAGTCATAAATTTTAAGTTAGCGGAAGCATCAAAAGTTCATATCGTAGTAAACAAGTAAGAGAAATATATTTTAGTATCTACTGGTTAAGGGTCTTTTCCATAAATTATGTGGAAGTAAACGTAATAAAGTCACGTATTACCTATAATGTTCCGGGTCGGCTTAAGTTGTTGCACCAGGATTCTACAGGCGCCCTGTGGAATTTGTGCGATGAAGTTATATCCCTTGGGTACATCAGGTCTCATGTACAGCCCAGATACGTTCTTGCAGTTACCATTCAGGCACATGGCACAGTTCTCTTCCGGTTCCTCGATAGCACCTATAATGCCATTCGACGCGACGCTCTGCAATTAGAAGTGAAATATTATTCTAATTAATTGATGCTATATAATGTATAAGTAATTAGTAGGTTAGAGCGTGTTAGAGAGAATAGAATTTATGAAAATACAGGACATGTCTCTTGAAGGTGACTCCATCAAGTTAATTTAAGTATAAAATGTTTAGTCCTTGAATTGACAAATTATTGTAATAATTTCGCTATAGAGTATATTTAGCGTAATTTTCAAGACGTATTATACTCTTTTATTGTCTATACTACAAACATTGTTAGCATATAACTACTTCATTTTTAAATAACTTGCTTGTAGAATGAATTGACAATTATTTGAATGTTCTCAATAACAAACCTTCAACAACTAAATTTGGCAAATTCGCTACACATGCCAGCGGCTTACGCATGGATTCTTGGATTTAATTTAAATGATAAGGAAAAATGTTCGCACTGTATTCACCATTGGATGGTTAAGTGAGCTCACTGATCTTGACATATTTATGTTCGATACGACCACATACTAATTTGCAATTCGAGGTTGTTATTCTACTGCCGTACGCTAGCCGATGTCGAAGATACGCGTTAACGCTCGAAATATCTCCTGCATTGCATGCGGCAAGCGCATGCTATGTTTAAACGTAACACATAATTTTTGTTAGGTACTTTTCTAGACTTTAGACTTTTTCTGCTAATATTAGTATAAAGACGTATTAATGTCATAATATTGAAATTATTGGGAATGTCAGCCTGTCAGTTATTCTATTTAATAAAACTTCGTCAGGAGAATGCTACAACAATAATTCTGTAAAAGTTAGTGACCAAAAAGCTCAAACTATGCCGTAATATAGGTCATAATATATATGAGATCATTTAAAAAATGATTCCAGAAGGCCTTGGATAGAGCTTCTCATTTGGCAGCATTGATTTTTAGTAATTAAATTAATGACAGTAAAGTTAATAATAATAATAATAATATTTTAATCCTTCAGACTACAATAGAGCATAGGATACGTCATTTTTATAATATATAAAGTTATGAACTGTAAAATATTATAAATTATTATTCATAATGTAAACGATAGAGTATGTTCATATATCAACATGAAAACACAAATTCAAACAAAGAACTAAATTTCAGGCTCATTCAAATTTTCTGCGAAAGAGTAGTACCCTTTATTGAGCAGCATATTCTTAATTTTACATCTAATTAATTGAAGTGGTAATTCCCTATAGCAGTGCGGTAGCCTATTGAAACTTTTTATAGCAAGCTAACGCAGATTTTTTCGCTAAATGATAACCTATGCAGTGTAACTTCCAGCATGCTTCCGTTTATAGTGTTATAACTGTGGTAAAAGTTAAGTCTTCGCAACGATGTAAGGTTTTCCTTTGCATATAGCAACAATTGAAATATAAAGATACATGGCGACGTCTTTTAAAAACCCTCTTCATAGCAGTCGACATTGCTCACACCAATGCAAAAAATGTGTATCAGATGAGCGAGTGAAAATGTTTGAAATAAAAATCTCGCAAAACTACCACACTAAATTGTGATTTTTATCTCATTAAGAGAAAACACACTATGCAGTATACTACGCAACTTACCAATGTGGTACCTTCAATTCCAACGCGAATCAACGGTAGTGCCTAGAAACTTGGTAGCATCTACCTGAGATATACTACCACTTCCAATTTTGATATAGTAGGATCGGCCACGGACGGCAGCGTCGAGCTTAAATTTAATAAATACCGTACAGTTGTCTATGGATATTTTAATTTGTGCGTGCTTGATATAGGTTTCTAGCCGATGCGACAATAGATGTATCCGTTAACATCACCGGGCTATACAAAAGAAATCGTTCACATATGTACCCACCATAGCAGACAAAAGAACTGAATCACCTATTTTGCGGGGTGCCGTTAGCAATTTAATCTCTGATTTACTATTTGTTTGGTAAACTGTATGTCTCAGGTATACGGCTTTACATATTTATGTATAAAATACGCTACAGTTTATATCTGCATATATATATTGAAATAATGCAAAAGGAGTACCGACCGGACTTCGTAGGGGAATATAAAAAATTTAATGGGTATTCGGTCTGTTATAAATATATAAAAGTATATATATTGAAATATATATACTTTTAAGTCTTAACGTATCACTTACAACCCTCTTGCATTTGTACTATTAGTATACATATTTAAAATTAATTATTATTATTAATAATTAAATTAATTTTTATTTAATAAGTCAATCAATATTTCATGATATACATACAATACGTATACATATAGTATCATTATATCATATAAAGTAATTCGCTATAGTTCGTGAAAAGTCAAATAAAATACTAAGAAAAAACAATAGAAACAATTTAATCTGAAAAATGATTATTTCTCTACGACGGCAAAATACATGATGAAGTAATTTGCAATACTTAGGGTGGGTTTATCAATGTGAGGATAAAAGTGTTAGGTAAGTAACTGACAGATATCGTTAACTGGCAGATAAAATTTAGCGACGATAATGCTTATTTATCTTGTAGATAACTTCTACTTGACATTCAATAAACGTTTAATTGTAATTATCTTACGAATACAATTTTATCTGCAAGTTAATTTATTTATCCCCGTATTGATAAACCCACCCTTAAGAGGGTCGTCTACCAGCTGATTATTTTACAGCGGTGCCATATCTACATAATCCTATAAATCGTTTGCTTGATTTTATTTCAGTATAATTTGAAAATTGGGTTTCATACACATATTTCTACAAATATTTTATATTAATTTGTATATATTTTTTATGTATACATATTTTATATTATTATATATAAGTTTGTCCATTAATATTCGATATTAACTTCACAATCTCTATTCCCGTTTACCTTGATAGGGAAATAGAGATTATTCAATTAATTTTTAGATTTAATTATTGAAATTTGCTACGAGCATGCAAAATACGTCTACACATGTGTATATGAAACCCAATTTTAAAATACGGTTTAAATAAATTATAAAAACATTATATTATGAAAAAAATTAATTGTTGCAACATCGCCAAATGGCAAACGGTAGTCGAGCCTCTTAATAATTCAAAAATATATTTTCTATCTATTGTTTTTTGAATGTTGTAGTTAAACTTAGAACAGTAATAAACGTTAAAGATTTACTGCAAATAAGTATACAGGGTGACTGGTAATGAAACCGTCATACTTTACAGCGTGTTAGTAAAGATCATTTGCAATAGATGTAGCCCAATTTCCTTATCCAAAAGTTTTTTTTGTTTGTTTCGAAGTTCACTAATTACGCTCACTCAAACTTAAAATTTACGAAAATAATGGAGCTTTTTCTCAATTTTTCAGTTTGTCTGCCTAGAGGACATCTCAACACACATTATTTATCGGTGACAATTACGTTAAATACTTGGAAAATTAAAACTTCCGCTTTTGATGAAACTGTAGACACAACCGCTACCTTTGTGACTATTTATTTAACGACTGTGTCTACAGTTTCATAAAAAGCGGAAGTTTTATTTTTTTATTAATTTTCCAACAATTAACAATAAAGGTTAACTAACACAAAAAAAATCTACTTAACATAACATTTCAGGAAAATGTTGAAGATGATAATGCGATAAGACTACTAACTATACTTCGAAAGGATCATCATTTTCTATAGCCACATCTATAATCATTTGTAATCACCCTGGTAATCTATCAATCGATCAGATAAACGAATATATGCATACAATATAATAATACAATCACTGTAAAATAAAAGTATTTAACTATTTGTACTAGCAAATCCGTAACTACATTAAAAACTCTTTCTAAGAAGTAAATATCCATCTATTAGTATGATAATTAAGGATGGAGCGCAGTGCTCTAATTCTGTAAAAAAATATTTTTTTCTTAAAGTAGTATTTTATATATATCGCAAATTATGTGTATACGATGACTAACCCATATATTGATAAATATTACAGCGGACACTGTGATAATGCTATTTGTTGGTGTATTTACAGTGCATGCTATTGCTTGGTAGGTGCTTAGGTAGATATTACTACTTAATGTCTTTATACTTATGTCTAAAATATTTTACACCATACAGCCGCTGGCACTTTACACGTGACCAAGTTGTTTGTCTGTTTATATTTCGCTACCTGATTTAGTCCCGCAGAAATTTTATGGCTTTTCGATTCAATTCATGTGTCTTTTATAGTACATACATACATATATGATATACAGTAATGGGCCAAGAATACTACCCTGTGGCACCCCTCGATTGAAATAATTATTTATGCACCATTTTTTTTGACAGATAGAAACTATGTGCATTTGTAGTGTACAGAATAGGATATATTAGAATGCGTATTTTCAGACTTTCACTAGAAAAGTCCTTATAACTCAAAAATCGTGAAAAAGATAGCCCAATATGTCTAATAAGAAATGATGCACAATTATTAAGTGTATTTAAAAATCCAATAATATACAGGATATTCTATTAAGGTTGGCTTTATCAATGTGAGGATAAAAGTGTTAGTTAAGTAACTGACAGATATTGCTAACTGGCAGATAAAATTTAGCAATACAATCCTTTATCTTGCAGATAACTTCTATTTAACACTCAATAAACGTTTCATTGTAATTATTTTACGAATAAAATTTTATCTGTAAGTTAATTTATTTATACTCACATTGATAAACCCACCCTAAGTGAAAAAGTTAGTTTCAGCGATATGAACTTAGTTAAAATGAACATTAATTTTTCACGATCCTATATAGGGCTGGGCGATACCGACATTTTTGGTATCGGGTATCGATACCATTCGAGGTTATTATTATTGTACGCGAATAATTACATCTACCCTTATTCATTAATATTTGAGTCAATATATGACAATTAGTTCCCTAAACATTTGTCTAAAAATGATTTTTTTACGATAGTGTAGTTGTTACCGTAGTTCGTTGGTATCGATACCTAGGTATTGATTCCGAGGTATCGATACCGATGTCATCCAAGGTATCGGCGAATCAATGCCAGTGAATCATGTATTGAATACTGGACGATGTATCGATACTTCGGCCAGCCGTAGTCCTGTATATAGAAGATGTAGGTTAGATCCTTCATATTTTACTTAACTAAATTCCAAATATGAGGCCTGCAATACTTTCAGAAAAGGGAAATTTTTAACATAACATTGCAGTGGGTCTTATATTTGAAAAAAAATTAATGAGTCCAAACCGACTGATTTTTTATATAGGATACCTCAGTAAGTTTTGATGTAGAATTGCATGCGCGATTTAAAAAACTTTAAAAATAAAGACGATACAGTGCTATTTAAATTAAGACGTGTACAGTGTAAAGTGGTCAATGGATGTAATGAATAACTTCATGCAACAATAAATATATAATCTCTGGTTGGTTTGCATTGTAGATTTTTACCTTCCATTTGGGTTTCTAGAGATCCGGGTTTTAATTCATATTTTCAGGTCATTATTAGTAAAAATAGCATGAACATTTTTTAATGTATATACCAACAATACATGTATGAGCTTTAGAATTATGACTTTTACATTGTTTATTCGCGCTTATACTACGTTTTGTCAATAATACAGTTTCATACAAAATTACATTTAGATTTGTCTACTTGCTACTAAATTTGTGATTGATATGTTGATATTTGTATAGATCGTATGCGAAATTTATCAGAAAATAACAGTTTGTCGACAGTATGAGTACATATATTGGCAAATAACTAATTATGGACATTAAACTTAAGTATTATATCCATTTATACTGCTGAAACTTGATAACGGAACAGTAAAGAACTAAGGGATGAAGCAAATCAGTTTTATAACACATTATTATTGCATATACTATCATTAGTTTTATATGAACGCGCAGTTTTGATTGCGAACTCATCCGCATAGTAAGATACGAACGTTAGCAACCGCTTAAGTATGCCATACCTTCAATTACATTTTTGCTTCAACCTATAATTTTCAAATGGTGTTGGTAATGCTGAGATATATTATGATGTAAGCAATAGTAATCAAGTTAAATGGCTGGACTTTGTTTTTAAAGTTTTCAATGTGTAAAATTTTGAGAATCAGAAAAAAATGGGTAGGTATTTTAAAGAAGAAATTAGTTGGAATTTTATCTCAATTTTACTTGTAGATAGGTACATTGTGAATTAGTAATCTATAAAACTCCTTTCAGTGTCATCGCTTTACGAGTGCATGGGATACTGGAAGTATTCGTTCACAACCTGTTTCGTATTGCAACGGGTCTCCTAATTATATGGAAACAGCCCCAAGAAGCGTCTAAAACAACTAGAAACACGTGTTCTGATAGAAAGCAACAAATAGATTACAAAGTAGTGCCATTAATTTTGAAATTCCTTTCTAACCTCTCACGAGTGATAAAACTCCCCGAGTTACAAAGAAACGAGAAAGCTACTACACAATTACATACTTCAGTGTATAAATGAATCCATTTAAGATACAGTAAAATATAAATTAAGTCGATTTATATCCTCTGAGAGTTCTGGTCATAGACTGCTATTCTGTGTGGTCGCTAATCAAGTAGCTAATCAACAGTTATTGATCTTCCATTGCAAACAGATTTAATGGTATTTATTGTTGGGGATTGTGAATAAAAAAAGTGGTGTTTGATGTTTTTCTTTTTACAATACCGAGTAACGTGTATTAACATAAAAATACTAAAGATATTTGCCGATAGTATCTGTCGCTTATGCTAATTTTATTCTTTCGATTTCCTGCAACTGCACTTATTGTTCAACCTTCTACATATGTTATACGTATATACAGTATAAACTATACCATATGGTCGATACTTTGTTTAATTAGTGACAAAATTAACGCCTTTATAACCGATACAACTCGTACTGAGAAAAATGGTTGGGTTAATTCAACACAAAAGATTGTGTTACGGTTTTTGTGTTACATCAACATAAAATAATCTAAAATCAAAAATAAATTGCGGTTAGTGCAATGAACATTTTAGTGTTAATATTTTTATTTTGAACTAACGCTAATAATTGCTACTTCAACACAAAAATATTAACAGTAAAAATTTGATCCAATTAATCGCGATTAAATGTTCAATCAATGCTATCTCAATGTTTGTTTAACATGTAAAAGTGGAAACAATGTTCTGTGGTTATTATACAATTGTGAAGTTCTTCACTGGATCTCTTGATGCAGAAGTAGGCGATAATAAAACTAAGTTTTATTATCGCCTTGATAATGACAGCATTGCTGTTGAAACGCGTCGGTGTTTTAGTTAAAACTTGTTTGGTGTTTAGTGGGTTAAAGTGTTTAGTGTTATACAATTGTGTTGAAAGATATGTCTGTTAAATAAAGATGGGGCATTTATTCCCTCTTCTTCAATCGCCATATTGTCGATTCACCAGCCGTGGTCTAGCTTGGACGAAATTTGTAAACTTTATGGGCTACAGGTGTGAAGGGAAGAACATCTTTTGCGTGCAGGCTACATTGTGCCAGACGCTATCATAACACGTAATAAATCAAATTGGCTAGTGTTGTCGGTGGTGTAGTAGAAGAAAGTTCTGTGTTATATAAATTATAAAATTAGATCAGGTAATTATAAATATAACATACCTACGTATTTATCTGTTACACCTAGTTATATGTAACAGAAAATTTCAGAATTTTACTGTGTATATAGCTTACTTGATTAATTCTTTATTGATTTTAGTATGGACGAAATGGCATCATTGCTAACGGAATGGGGATTATCCAAATACCTTGGTAAGTCTATTATTATTATTAAGATTGTTAATATGTAACCCTTTTACTACACATATAATAGCAGGAAGAATGCTGGTTACTGATATTTTAACATACAATAACGGCAGTATTTTATCAGAATAAGTTTGTAAATGTTACTCTAAGTACCTATGTATTATCTATATGTATTTCGAAGTTATAATTAAACATACACATATTCATTTATACTGAAATAAACTTATTAATTTGCTTTTATTTAAAATTTTTAATAGTATTGTATTTCTATAGAAACAACGGAATGTATCGTTGCTTTATAACAATAAAAGTCTATCGAATTATTAAGAAACACTACTGTTCTAAAATGATAGTAAATGTAATAATAATATAATGAAACACTAAAGCTAAAGCTTTATTACCTTCTACATGTACAATAATTCTAGAACGTGCAACATAAATTATAAATAGTGATGTTTAAGTATGGATGGTAAGTATATACAACCACATTATTTTTTGCATGTATAATATTTTTAAATTAAAGTCGACTACACCGGATTTATAATATTATTGTTTTTGTGAATATTCAACTTAGTATACCATTGAACATTAAATGGATGTTACCCCAAAAACAATGTTTCAACTAAAATAACCTGATAGATATACCTCAGAATTTCTTAGAGCAAACACATCTGCAATTACAATACATATCCTACGAATGAATAGTACTGCAATCCACACTGCAGTATCCATGTTCATTGGTCGGATACATATTGTAATTGCAAATGTGGTTGCTCTAAGAAATTCGGAGGTATATCCACTATCAGGTTATTTTACTTGAAACAAATAAATATTGGTTTTGGTGCAACTTACATCTGATGTTCATTCAACAATATAATCGCGTTGAATTAAAATAAAGAGTATCGTTACCACATGCTTATAGTTTTGATGCAATAAAAATAATTGATTTGAAGTAATAGGATGTTTATTTAACCACAAGGACGGCATGATTTAAATGCATAATCTATGTTGATTCAACCTATAATACCGTTATTTTAAACATATGATATGTTTCAACCGACAACAGATGTTGCTTTGCTGCAAATATAAAACTACTGTAATTCAAACAAAATCTGTGTGTGGATCCAACACAAGTTTTGGGGTACATAACATCTATGTACACATGTATGTATATGTTGTTGAAAAAATCATTCTTAAAATGTTCAAACAACATAAAAAGCTATTCGTTCAACACAATATCCCAACACTATTTTGTGCATTGAACCAATTGACCACGAGCGTTGTTTATATACAACACTGAAAGTGTGTTGTATCAAACTGTTTTGCGTTGACTGAACACTTCTTTTTTCTCAGTGGAAAACTATAACAATATAATATTACAGTAGCGCTTTGATGGATATTTTCGTAAATAATTTCATGCCGTTAAGCTGGATGCGTCAAAGAACGGAAAATATCATGAATGTTAGGTCAATTATAATGACATATGTTTCCTTTTTCTTTGGCCAATCCACCGTTAACGACTTGAAGAGCGCTGCAAGACCTTTTCTGTAGCACACGAAATTTTTTACGGAAAACCCGGGAGAGCACTATTCTATTCTCTTATAGTTTCTGAATTATACTAGAAAGGTGTGACAAACGTTATTTTTGCACTACTTTATCCATAGTTAACGCAGAACACCAAACATAGACCAGTGCTTAGTACTGTATAAGTACACTCAAAATAATTTTCGATTGATTCAACAAAAAACCTGTTCGCCGTATTTAAACGAAAATTGTTCTTGGATTTACGATTTTTTTGTTGATGCAATGCATTTCTTTCCCTCAGTGTATGTATGTGTACATCTAGATGAATTTTATTTGAAGGGATAATGATAGTATACAAAGAATGTTACATAAAGCAAATCATAGTAGTAACAGAAATCTACTCGTATTTAAACCTGAAATACAGCAATATGTTAAATTAGAATTTTAAAAATATCGTAGAATATTCACTTAACGCAAAATTCATCTTTTCCTCAAGGCATTTATAGGAAACTATTTATTAAACATATTTTTTTGCCTTAAAGAGACTGCCAATATAAACTGATGACAAAATTATATGTTTTTACTTACCAAAATGGTTATTTGCTGCTATTATAAACGGTTATATCACCGGTGAGTTCAAATATAATAAGGCTGTACCTATTTGAAGTTGGCTTCGAAACAATGGTTACATAAAATGGATGTTTATATCCTATAACTATGTATTACATTAAAGTTTTATTACTATGTTCTTCTTATTTGCAAAATGTAGTTTCTCCTATTTGTTTTTTATATAATATAACTTCTTCCTTATCAATTAATTTGCGATCTCCATATTTTTAAACTTACATATAGATTTATGTTTAAAGATCATAGTGCCCTGTTGCTACTTTACTCAGAATAATACGCGATAATTTTCACATATTTTTTTCTAATATGCGCACTGCAGTTAGTATAAGTGGATACAATTAACTAATTTCAATTAATGTAGATTAGGTACAAGGAGGTATACATTGATTATTTTGTTCTAGAAAAAATAACTAGTAATTGTACCTTAGCCAGCAGATATTTTCATGTGAATATCAAAGGGCAACTATTTCTCAAAAAATTATGTAAATAGATCTGCTGGCTTGTTGAAAATAGCTTTCTAATTAAGATCGCATTAGTTGTGCCACAGATGTAGCATTTTCTTCTTGTGTCTCTTCATAATTTCCATACTACACGATGCAGAAAATGCGAAATAACATTTTTTCCGATCGGCTTTTGTTTTGGAAATATCGGAATTTAAACTTTTGACAGCTATATGTTTAAAGTCAAAAACAACTAAGAGCAGACTACAAGGTAACACTACTAAATTATAAATCATTTTTTCTTCATGCATTGTGAATTTCCTCTGCCTAAGCTAACTGTTTCACGTGGTTCCAGAAGTAAAAGTCCAGAGGATCTAGACTTGCTGATCAAGCAAACCACTGAATTTCGAGAAACTTGCTGGCGGGTGGCAATTCTTCTAGTACTAATCCCTGGTCCAAGCACTGTATCAATTACTTCTCCTCCTCTCACAGCTTTGTATCGTAGAGTTATACCACTTTGAAATGCATTGCAAAATGCACGGTGATATGGCTGACGACTAGAGTCTTCTTTGATATTTCGGACAAATTTCTAACGCATTGCCATTGTCAAACCCATTCCCGACAAAATTTGTCTATTAGCAATTAAGAAAACTACCTATAGTATGAGACAACTATCAACAATCCGTAAATAGGTCTTATGGTTTAAAGTAATTTACTATTAATTATATGCACAAAATTTAAATAAACTCACAAAACTTCATACCTCGATGCCTCTAAAAGTGGCGGATCGGAACGAAAACGTTGTTTTCCATCTTTTGCTTGCACATATGTACAGTACAAGCTCGCTAACACGAACACTCGTTAGTTTGAACAGCTGGATAACATGAACAGATTTTTCGCTCCAACCTTTTGTACTGACAGCCGTATGGTGTGAACAACGTTTGCTTCTCGATAGTATGAATATACGTGTTTGTTGACTTTAAACTTGTTTGAACTTGTTTACAATACATATAAACAGCATTATTATGCACTGTAGTTAGATCTACCCCATCGAGTAGTCAACTTGTTATCAATTTGGTTTTATATTCACTATAAACATGGTTAAGCCAAAGAGTAAGTGTATAACATTGAAAGAAAAGTCAAAAATGTTAGAAGAAATTGAGAAAGGTATGACAGTATCGCTATTGGCTAAAAAATATGGTATAGCTGCAAAAGCTTTGGGTTTAGCAGTGCAATGGGCTCAAGAAAATAATCTTGACATGAGTAAAAATTTATTGCTTCAAAATATATTAGAAGAGGCTATCCTTTTGAATATTCAATTCAAAAAGATTCAGAAAAAAATTACACATTTTCTCAGACCTAAACTAAATATGTAATCTATAATATATCTACATGTGCAACTTTTTTCTTTCTTAAGGAGATACATAAATATTTACTTTTTGTCACATAGGATCATACATACATATTTTTATTTATTTTTTTAATAAATGCTTATTTCGTTATACATATTAGGCATGTTAACTTTCTTTGTGAAATAAAGAGCTTTTGATAATATATTTTTATGTACCTTCAATTGTATGAACACCCCCTATAACATGAATGGTCCTTGGTATTTTTGCGTTCACACTATCGAGTTTGCACTGTATTTTCATTTTTCGTCTTTTGGTCTAAATCACTCAGAAATGTGTTTACAAAAAATGTATTTATATGTCTGCAGTCATTATACATTATCTTAAAAATGATTATTAGTTTTCTTATACAAAAAGCGATAGACTTAATTTTTCGAAATACTACCTAAGAGAACAGCAGCCATCATTATTACACACATACTCGTGTGTAATAATGATGGCTTTTGTATTGTTGTATGCCGTGGAAGTGTATTTTCCCATTCCGAGTTATAATGCGAATTATATTCCTTCTTGTCACAAAATGTTAATTAATCGTAGTTTATTAATTTTGCTGTAACAGAATAATATCAATTCTGACATTCAATCATTAATTGTGATATTGATTATCACCATAACAGATATGACGCTGGTTATCGTAATTCACACCTTTCAGTCTCACTAGAAAGTTGCATATTGCCTGTAAATTGATTAGATAGATCTCTAATTTTATTTCTAAATTCTCTGTCATTATTCTAGGTTTTAATATTGTTCACTGATAGGTTGAAATTAATATGCAACATGCCAGGAAAGGCAACGCGAACGATGACCATTAATCATTTCAGCATTAGCTATTACTTAGGCAGCATAGATCATAGGGAACTAGATGCAATTGCAGCTATTTAACGTGTAAAATCTTATAGAAAAGTTCAAAAGTATATAACCAAACCCGTTAATTTAATAAACCGTAGACATGGTACTACAATAATGCCCTGTTAGAGAATAATAATGAAATCAGTTTTATTTCGTTACCAATTATATTTTTGTAAAACATTAGCAATTATGACACGTTCTTCACTTACTTGCCGTGATCTTACAGTTTCTTATATAAAACGATGGTGGTATCAATATCTGAGTAACGTTTATAAAAACACTATGTTAGATGAACACGTTCTTTAATTCTCAGTGACAATTAATTGAAAATTAGCACTCGGGCATAGCGATTTGGTCCACAGCATAAGTCTAGCCTTTCCTTTTCATTTTCTTGTAATTTAAAGAAAATATTTCAAAAGCAATAATAAATATATATTTCAATATACAGTGCGTCCATAAAGTAACGCATAAATTCATTATTAGCTAAATAAACACTAATATTAGAAATTCGCGAAATAGGTCGATTTTTGATTTTAATTTACTGTTTTTTTAAATCATAATCTAATATGCAGGGTGATCCACCTTCGTTTGATGACGTCGTCACTATTTTTTTTAATAGAACACCCCATTGTTTTTCAATATCCGGATTTCCCTTGATGAGCTGATTCCAAAAATGTATAATACGTTGCTTCAGATTGATACAGGGTGGGCAAAACTACAAAAATTGTTTATGATAATTGTTTATGGACAGGTATTACGTTATTGAATGTAATAAACAAATTAAACGAAATTACGTAGTTATGCAATTACTATGATACACTACCAATATCAAACAAAAGATAATTTAAATTAAATGTACAAATTGTTCTCCATTGACCGCTAGACAATGATAGAACCGGGGATTACATTCTTCTCTAACATTCTGTAACATAGCAGGTGTTATGTTCTGCATTTTGTCCCTTATTCGGTCCTTTAGCTGACGGATATTTCCAGGTCTGTTAGTGTAGACTTTAGATTTTAAATAACCCCATAAAAAGAAGTCTAGTGAGTTCAAATCAGGTGATCTAGCAGGCCATTCCAGTGTTCCCCGTCTTCCGATCCACCGTCGTGGAAAGGTTCTGTTTAAAAAATCGCGCATAGTTATGGCGAAATGTGGCGGTGCACCATTCTGTTGAAACCAGATTCTGTGGTCGAGATTAGTGGGTATTTGAATATCAGGAAAAAGTTGTATCAGATCTGGCATTAATTTATTTTGTAGGAAATCCAGATATAATGCTGCTGTTAAATTTTCGTCAAAAAAATATGGACCAATAATTGTATTTCTTTGGGGTGTTCTATTTAAAAAATGGTGATGACGTCATCACACGAAGGTGGATCACCCTGTATATTAGATTATAATTTGAAAAAACAGTAAATTAGAATCAAAAATCGACCTGTTTCGGAAATTTCTAATATTAGTGTTTATTTAGCTAATAATGAATGTATGCGTTACTTTATGGACGCACTGTATATGTATTTTATGACGGAAGTCAACGTTTACTAAGTCGGTATATAAAGTAACAAAGTTGGCAGCTATAACTTAGGACACAACTGCAGTTGAAAATTATAATTAAAAATTTGTTAAAATTAGGCTGTAGAGGGCTAATATTTTGTCACTGCGTAAAACTTTACAGTAGTACATATAATAAGACGACAACATGAAGTGAAAAGTTTTAGTCTTTCATTGTGTTGTTCCCTAGACAATGTAAGTTCTTTCATCACTAAAAACATTAAGTATCTTTTCTTTCTTTTCATGTAACTTCAGTGGCGGCTCGTGGTCAGTTATACTGGGAGGTCAAAAATAAATTTAAAAAATAGGCATACTTAAAAAATATAAATATTTTACCTTTAAATTCCGCTTTAAATAGTCTTAAACTGCAGGTCCATTCTTCGTTCTTTAGCAGTGGAAAAGTGTTGAATAACACGTGCGAAAATCGCATATTCCTTTTACAAATGTCTTCTCGATACTCAACATCGCTAAAGTGGATAATCTGTCTTGACCCATGGTGTTGCGTAAGAAGGTCTTTATTCTATTTAAGAGGCCCGACTACCGTTTGACAGTTGGCGATGTTGCCACAGTTAAATTTTTTCATAATATAGTGTTTTTATAATTTATTTAAAACGTATTTTAAAATCGGCCTCCATACACACATGTGTAGACGTATTTTTAATGCTCATAGCAAATTTCAGTAATTAAATCTAAAAATTAATACTGTAATCTCGATTCCCGTAACGGCCCGTAACGGGAAAAGAGATTGTGAAGTTAATACCGAATATTAATAGACAAAATTGTATATGTAAATGTAAAACATTTGTAGAAATATGTGTATGAAGCCCAATTTTCAAATTATATTGACATAAAATCAAGCATACGAGTTATAGAATTATGTAGATATGGCACCGCTGTAAAATAATCAGCTGGTAGACGACCCTCTGAAGGTCGAAAAACAATGCTCACTTTCAACAGTTGTCATTGGCAGTATGCACAGTAAAGTTAATAAATTGACAGTTTCAGAAAACGTAAAACTTTAAAATAAAATGTTTCCTCTTCCGAACTTTGTACATTTTCAAATGAGAAATATTCCATTAAAATATATAAAAAAGTTATTGGAAATATGTATACTGTAAATACGATTACATATTTGTATAAAATTCTGTAATGTAAACTCACAAGACAAATCTGCTTATAAAATCACATGTTAGATAATTAAAACTGTTTTTAATATAATGGCAAAAACTTAAGTGAGGTTACAATACCATGAGTAGCCCATGAACACATATCGAAGGCTATAATATTCATTTTTTAAATATTTTAAAATGCTGCTACCGTTTTATTAGCCACTGTTATAAAACTGTTTGACAACAGTTTTCACACCCTATACACTTATATTAAACTATAACTATTGAATTGTTCGCAATTAAAAATAATCAAAATAGTACGAAAATAATAATAACATAACCTAAATAGCAAACTATTGCAATTCCAATTTTATTCTTCAAGGGTTCCATCTACCGTGATAAATATCAACTATTCTGCCTCCCTAAAATAGAGAAAGCTGCACTAGTTCCATTTTAAATCTTGGCGGTCAGTGCCAATGGACCAATGGTATGGGTGGGCTTATGACCCAAACCAGATTATATGCTTTGTACGTTCGCGTCGGTTCGGGCGCTGCGAGTTCTTCGGATATTTCCGCGTAGCTTTAATACAATGAGGACAGTTCGCACCGCCAGCCCAACGTTCAGGAGGTTGGAATACGAGGGACGGCCGATAAATTTTAAGTTTTTAAGTTAATTATATTTGCGAGTAAATTACCTATTTTAATAAAACACGTAATAATTAATATTTCTTTATATATTGTCAAAATTTTTGGGAGGTCATTGACCAAATGACCTTATGGACCAGCCGCCACTGTGTAACTTTAGTGGATCGTCTAATTGGAGCATTGAAATTTTCGCTTACAGTTTGGTAAAAAATTACAGTCGAGGCGTAATTAATAAATAAGTAATTTAATATTTATTATATTTAAGCAGGACGTTTTAATCTTATAGCTGCAGTAATAATAATAAAACATTTTCATTTTAATCAAATTTATATCTTTTCATATCTATTGTTCATGTATAAATCAACAAACCATATCTATAAGCAGTGATATCATAAAGAATATTACTTCCCAAGGAAATTGTCCCTCCGCATCCAAAGGTTGAATTAAATAAAAATGCCGAAAAACGTGTTTCATTACTTATATTAGAGAGCAGTACTATCAAGATTCAGGTAAATTTAGGTGTAAAAATATTATTTCCCATACAACCTTCGGCATCACCTTAAAGCTTAATTAAAAAAATAAACGTCGGAAAACGTATTTCATTAATTGTGTAAAGAGCAGTCATACCCAGTTTCAAATAAATTTGCCCATAAAATATTATTTTTTCATGCACAAGCTTTTCGGCCAATTAGGGGTTTAATTTTTAAAAACGTGGAAAAACGTGTTTCATGAATTATGTATAACGGCGTTCATATCAAGTTTTACGTAAATTTTACCATAAAAATATTATTTTCTTCGATACAAACTTTATCACCTCTCTTCATCCGTTTAGGACTTGAATAAAAGAAAACGCTGAAACATGTGTTTTATTAATTGTGGCAATGACCACTAAGTTTCAAGTAATTGTGATCATTAAAGTATAAGTTTTTGTTTTTCCTATACAAACTATTCAGGGGACTCAAGCAGACAAAGTTCTCTAGTTAAAAGTTCCGAAAAATAAGGGACCAGTAATAGTGTTACCCTGTATACAAGTTCAAACACTAATCTTGTCAGAGTACTAGGTATGGACTCTTCTAAATAGATGTGAGTTTACACCACTCTAGTAACGACGAAAGAGTACACTCCTTGGTAAAACAAATGTTATTTCTCAGTTGAGGTTTCTCATTGTTCCTCGTCACATTATCACAAAATTCAACCCACCACTTGGTATAAATTAGAAAAATATGTTCTGTCTCACAATTTATATTTATTGTTATGTTTCGGCTATATGCCATCATCAGGAGAGAATCTAAAAAATACAATATTACAATGAGTGTCTAAATGTTATTTCTTAATATATTCTAGAAAAAAAAATTTATAGTACCTACTTAAAGTCAATTAGCAGAAGTTAGAAAAAGTCAGTATTGTAAAATAACGTAAATTATAAATTACGAGAGTGCAGAACATTTAGAATGATAAAATAGAGACAATAAGATGGGATCAGATGTGTTTGATAAAATTTTTTGCAGGTGTTTTTTGTTTAATGTCCACTCTGAAGTGTATACATGTGTATATTAGGAAATATAAATAATATCAAGTATTATGTAAGTATTCAAATAAATGTGTGGTATAATTTCCAGTTGCTGGTTTATTAAATTGTATACGTTATTATTTTTGTATTTGTCGATTTCGTATGTTTCAAGCAAATCTAATTCCAAATCTTTCTTACGGCAGTGTAAAAGCTTTACACTTTCAAAATCTTCACTGCACAGAAACTGATTTTCTAGATATAAATCTACCATTTTAGGAAGCTTTTTGATTTATTTCCGAATAGCATAATATAAGCGCAATATTTATACCACTAATTTGACGTGCACATCCTATAGTGACTATTTCTAAAAAAATTACAAAAATGAACGTATTTGTGATAGTTTATTGGTGTTTTCATTCAACTGGTATTAACCGTCAGTTTTAAATTGTATCTTGGCATTTGATAATAAACAAACGTCGAATGTTGTACGTACTGCTACAGAATTTATTTGATATTTAATACGTAAACATGTATGCACCAAAATTATAATTTGAGCATTAACGGATAAAAAGAGTACTGTTACTGATAAAATTTCCTATCATAGCTTGTTATTTCTCATTTTTTTAGAAAAGGCAACACTAGGAAAGACAATATACTTATTTCAATTTCTGCATTGGTATGTTAAAATGGTAGAATTAGTCTTTTTTAAATATTTTTTATATTATTTAGATATATAAAACTAATTTTAATTACTAAATTTTTTTCCAAACGTTTTTCAATTTATTATTCATTAATTTCCATTACAACTCATTTTTATAATTTGTTCTGTCTGTAATAATTTCCCAATTTGTAGGATTCAACTGTAGCTGATGTTAAAACTGTGAAATGTGTGAAATTTAACCTACGTTTCACCTTTTATATAAGAAACAAAGAATAAATAGAAAACGAGCCAGTCTATTAACTGATAATGGTTATTAATTCGGTAATAACAACGATTGCAACATTTGTCGTCTGTAAATGTCATTTTCCATTATTGCCTCCCAAAGAACGGCACACGTCCAGTAAATCGGCAATTAACAGGTATGATATATTCGCCAGAAGATGAGTTATTGACTCCTTTCGCGGTAGACATAATGATTGCAATTGAAGTTAATTGGACGGAATTTCGTAATTATCGGTAAAGCGAATCTCCTTTGACATTTACGTCTAGTTAGTTTGATTTTATCGCGACGATTATTATTAGCAACTTTGGCGAGCGTCTTTTTTATGCGGCTTTTGCAAGTTTTGCCATATATGGAGAGGAAAGAAAAAGAAACTGTGTGAGTTTGATTACTGTGGGTGGCGCCACACTTACTATATGTGCAAGGAATATTATCACGTTTTCAGTAATTTTGTAATTAGCATCATTAATAAATAGTAATTAGTATGCCGTATGGTAAACGGGTAGTGCTAAATGTATTCATACTGTAGAGGCTTATGGTTATGAACTCTTGGAGCTTATGAGCTTAAATAAATAGTTTTTTTATAAACATTACAGACAAACGATTCTAGAAAAGTTTTTAATTTCCTAATAAAAATATTGGTTGGTTACCTTGACTATCATAAGTTAGCTTGGCCAATTTCTTACACATACAAGTGGCGTACGCATGCAATTTTGCATTTAATTTAAATTACAAGAAAAAATTTACGTACTATATTCAACATTGGACGGTTAAGTAAACTGATCGATAGTGGTATATTTATATATGACAGGACTGCATACTAATTTGCAATTCAAGGTTATTAATTCTTCGGCCGTATACGCTCGCTTCCCGCAACCGCAAATGCAAAAAGTCTGTCGATTCTCAACACACTCCATTTTTGACACTATATGTCGTGCAATGACGAATGGGTAATGCATAGTTCCGTCTACTATTTATTTTTAGACCAAACTAATAAGTTCGAACATGTGTAAATATTATTGTATGAATGTAAATTGTTCCTGGTACAGAACTCCTATTTTCAGGTCACAATATAACACACAAAATTGTCTTTTGTTAAGAATACACTCGTTTAGTTTCGGGAAGGATATCTGTAGAGACGTATGGATATTAGTATTAAGATTTGATTGATAAGTTATCTCTACAGTCAGTTTGCTAATTACTAGGCTAATGTTTTATATTGATCACAAACAATTCCAAGCAATTAATCGTTTCTTTTGTATTTTCCAGAACGGAGACCACACTTACAGGAGATTGGAAGTTCTGTGTTATTAGTTTCCTGTAGAGATCATTCGAGAGATCAACATACTGCGGACACTCAAGTACTTTACCACAACTGCATTTAAGTAGATTGTTGATTTTGATTAGAAGGAAAGAGTGTAAATGAAGTGAATGAATCTCATTCTTGTAAATGTAAAAATATATAATTTAGGTAGGTTATATTTCTCAAACCAGGGCGTTACGTTGACCTTGTCACAAACTTTAGCATAATCTTTCGCTTCGGATTTTACGAACTTCGCTCATTCCTTTTGCCAGGTCGTAGTTATACCTTTGTTGCATGTTCTATGAATATTTGGTACAGTGGCTTTATATGTACAAGTATGTGCTTTCGTGTGTTGTTTCATTGCCTTCGATGTTTCTGTGGCTACGTTTCCAAACGAATCCTTCTGCGAGCGTGTAGTACAATGGTAACAATGCAATATGGAAGTCTTAAAAATGAGTGATTTTCTAATGTTTCTCTCTTCTACTATTTTCAGAGCTTCCAAGGCGGCAATCATCTCGGCACTTGAAATATTAATTCTTGGGTCGAATTTAAACTCGTGTTGAAGATTCAGTTCTTTTACGAAGACGCCGATTTCCACCTACCCAAGGAACGGGATTTTGAAGGCATGTGTATATAATGATTAGAAAATGTGGCACTTTTTCTGGTACTATATAGTTGAAAGCAGGATTGATTATATTATAGGGGAGGTTGATAATATTATAAACGTCTGCAAATTTTAGGTATATAGAAAGAGGTTTTATTTGGTCGAAGAAGTCAGTTTTGTGACACGTTAACCCATTGTTATTGTTCGGTAATCCTTTGTGTAAATTTAAATTATTTGAGAGTTGAATTAACACCAGCGGCTCCCTTTTTCTTCCAGATGTTGAATCCAAGAGGCTGCTGTATTATTACGTTCCATGTCGATGATTACGAATTTATTTGCCAGCTTTCAAAAGCATAGCTATAATGGGAGTTTAGCTGCCTCATTGATTAATTATATCTTTTCTGGACACCCAAACTCTTTTAAACGAGTTACCAATATGCTCCAGTTCACATGGTCAAGATCCCGTTTAATATCTAAAACGACTGCAATTAAATATTCCTTTCTCAATGGATATGCAAGCAGAGCCTTATCCTGTCCTTTTCTAAAGCTAAATTGTGAGTCCCGAAGGAGGCTGTTGTGTAGGGATGTGTGCTAAGTTAGCTTAGGAATACAAACGTACTAAGTTCTAATGCGTATTAATAAATATAATCAAGCTAGCAGTAAAAAATATTAGACAACGTTAGTAAATATAAAAACAACTACACACACAATAGGTTGGAGACTAAATCCAAACAAAATTCGATTAATACCAAAAAGCACACCCGATTCGACTCCGTACTTTTTTCAAACCATAGCGTAATGTCGAAAGTGCTCAGCATATATTTGCATTCAGTAGTACCAATATTCGATTCTTTATTTTCATGAATTGAAACATATTTTACTCTAATGTTATATAAATTTAGGGGTAAACTGTACAGCATATTTTGATCTATTTACATATGTAAAAAGCAGATATAAAAGGTAAGATTGTTTCTATAACAATTGTCGAATGTTATACAGTAATGACGGAATATTCAGCACTGTTCAGAAAATAATTTTTTTGTTTGTATTAATGAGATAAGGTAATACATATTTCTTCTGGTAAAGATTTCGTGAAAGCGTCTTCAAAATAAAGCGGTTAAAGTATTAACCACTTAAATTCAATATGTAATAAAAATGATCGAGTGATGGTGTGGATATACTACTAGCTAGTAATTTACAATCTTGTACATGTATGAATAATTCATGCATTAAATTTCTCGTGGTCTAAACCTTTACACTGAGGTGTTCCTATAAATCGTGAGAAGTAGGTAGTGTCTAAAAATTGATACAACATAATTCATAAGTATTCCTCCATCGATGAAATTTATGAGAAATAAAATTATAATTATAGTAAATTGATTTAATGTAATGTGAAAACACTTTACTTGATTGCGATCTATGTTAATTGATCTTATTTCATATCGTACAATGAGTATCACTTATTTGGTTAGTACATTACTTCTTAAGTGTATCGGTAACTATTAAATATAGTCACCTATAGCCAATTTTTATAACTAACATGTTCGTATACCTACAACCGCTCTCAAATTAAAATAATTTAGTATTTTAAAAATTTTCGCACTAGACTGGAACAATATGGTTAGCTATAATTATGTTGTTAGGGGGTTTAAAAGAGATCGTTAAAAGTAAGATTTTCACCGAAAGAAATTGTTCTTATAAGTGGTGCAATATCGGTTATTACATGGTATTTTAGATGCGAATACTTGTGTTCACACTTTATTGAGTCATTAAAATTTGCAACGCATCTTAGTTACGATCAAATAACAAGGTTATCAACCAGCGCTTATAAAGCGCAAGCTAAATAAAGTATAGAAGATATATACATATATATGTATTATTATACCTACATTGGCCAAAAAGTTTCCATGCACAGTATGCTGCACAAAGAGTGTGGGTTAAAACGTTTCGACAAGGTAATTATACTTGAAATCTGAAATTTTACCAAGATAAGTTTAAATAAAATATTGCCATGAACAAGTTGTTTCTGATTATGTCGGAAATAGACCCCAACTCGCTTGTTTTAAATAGAACTTGATATTTTGTATTTCAACTTTGTGCATTAAAAAAGCGCGAGTTAGAAATCTCAAGAGTAGACAAAAAAATTTTGCAAATACAACGTTTATGTTTCCATATTTGAGAATTTATAATTAGTTTATTTTAAATACATACAACAGTCGCTATTTTATCACGCTGTTCAATGTATCTTCTTGAACTTATTCTATTGGTATCAACATTCCTAGTTTGCATAGTTCAATCATTTTCAGAATATTTCAGTATTTGTTGCAAAGTGGCTAGAATTAATATGTTCAAATTAAAAGAAAAGTGAACCGTGGTTGTAATTATAGTAATTGTTTGTTTGTTGGACATCCTGTTGTAATGTTTTTATATCTGCCCCTCTGGAACTTATCGTCTTTTGTAGTGGCAATATATTTCCAAATGCTACCGTCTAGTAGCGCGAAATAGCAATCCAGCTGTAATCAAACATACTACAAAGATGTTGAGCGACAAGCCAAAAATTTTGCGTGAGTGGTATATCTTGCTAATGTCAAGCCCATGAAGCTTCTTATTCATCACTGAGGGCATGTAACCTGTTGTAAAATGTCACAATAACATTTTAAAAAATCATAATTTATAAATCTTAAGACTATCATTCAAAGACGGATAAATGAGAATGCAGATCAACGAGAATCAAAAATATATATGCATATTTACTCTACATCGCTGGAAAGATTAAAGAAAATGTTAGAAAAGAAAGAAAGAAATCAATATCTGACAAAACATGGTGGTCGTAATCTTTGTTGACGAAATTCCAATCAGGCAGCATTCTATGCTGGAAAATTCCTTTGTACATGATATAAATCGTGGAAGTGTGATAAGAAGGAAGAAAGGATCACAAATATGTGACAGTTCTGTAAACTTAAACTATATAGTACCATCTATATTCATAAAACTCTTTTCCATCTGTGTTTACAGTAGATGAAGCCTGTGGAAACTTTTCTAATGTTGTTACTTGAAATTTACCAAGAGAAGTTTTTCCATAAGTTGTTAGACAAATATCTATTGCAGCAAAGATATTTATTACGGCATCCAGTTGATTTATGAAATTTAAACTTTTCTTTTTTATATTTCTAATTAGATATAAGTTGTAATTTCAAAAATTCCATCTATGCGTCAGTAGATTTATTATTATATTCAAACTATTATAACACGGTAAAAAATACCAATTCTTTTTAGAACAATAAACAAGTTTTTGCGAGAAACGTTTATTTTGATTCGCTGTGATCCTTACACTGTTTGTATATGTAATACAGCTTCCTTGAGATACACCACCTCTGTTATTTCGTAGTACGCCAAAGTAACTCGCGGAGTAATCTTGAAAATTGGCCAAGCTCGAGCGATAAAATTGCCGAAATAAATCTTCTGCACCGACGCCGTTTTCAATTCATAAAATTCGCCACAGTTACTGATCTTGACCCCAAGAAACGCTTTTAATTTATTCTGATTTACGTCACTCACTTCCTAAATTCGTTTCGGTGAGAAAACAGATGCCTTCTGTTTTATGAACTGCCATGAATTTCTATATTTACATATATTATTTGTGATATTTTTTGTAACATTACAAATAAGCTCGCATCTCATCCGAATTTTGAAAAATATCTTTCAACTGTAACAACTGTATTAGGCATGTAGGTATACTATTTTGCTCTTTATTGTCTTTTTAACAAACACATTCGATTTTTAATAGCTAACTTTACAATATGTATGATATTTTGTAAAAATTAATTAATTAATTAACTAATTATGAATACATTTATAAAAAAAATATGTATGCTTGATTTGTATCAAAATATCGATTGTAGAAAAAAAATCAGTCTACCTTTGATATCGACCAAAAAAGATGGAAGATGGTTTTTATATTTTTAATACGCGAAACTTTTCCGACATGTCCTATACGATATTTTAAAAATTAAAATACATGAAAATCCTGTTTATAATATTTTTTTACAAAAAAAAGAGAAAACTACAGCAGTGTGAAAGTTGCTATTCTACTTTTTATGACAGAGAAATGCCGCCAGTACATCAAAAATTTGACACCTTGCAGATTAAATTACATAACTCTTATTAGTTTAGCAAAAAAACTTATTCCGGTATTTCAGTTATAGAATTCTAAATATTTAATTAAGGTTGATGAAAAAATTACTAAACTAGGTAAACTTAATATATATTATGAGAGCTTGCGGGTTTTGATCGGGTTATAGTAAAGTAAATATATATACAACTTACTCAAACTCGATGTTTCACCACTAATGTACGTGGCTACTTCAGGAGCAACAACTAGGTGAAGGGCGCCCGAAGATCACGGTAACTCGTCGTATCAACCACGCTAGAGGTGAAAACCTTTTGACAAAAAAAAAGTGAACCAGCACATGTATAACTACGCTGCAGGGAAACGGATAAGTGAGCGCGGGGTAACGATGCGGAAAACTGAGCACGGGTTGAAGAGGCAGGAAGGACGGGTTTCCAAATACTGGAGGGTGGAGAACCAATATCACGATTGAGATTCTAGGGATGTCGTGGAGAATAGCGTTGGGACTTGCTTACAACGGATACCTGATTAAAACAAATTTTCTGACCCGTATCGATAAAGTGCTCGACTAAGACTAAGTGTATTGAAGAATGCGACTTAACGCAGTTGGTGTTCTTTGACTTTAGTTTGGATTGAAAATCCAGTTTCGCCAATGTACACTGGAGCACAGTCACGAAGAATTTTGTAAATTTCTCTATAGGAGAGAGCATAGCGAGTGTCTATGGACGAAGGAAATATTTGGGAGATTTTATTTAGAGTTTTAAAGATGCGTTGGATGTTTTGTTTGCGAAGAATTCCACCGATGAGATCTGTAACGCCATGAATCTAGGGAAGAAAGATGGTACTTAGCTGATTACTAGGTTCTGGTATTACCATAGGAAATCGCCCTTTGGGGGTTATAAATAGGTACATTCCAGCCCAAAAGTTTCTGAGTACCTTCATAATTGAAATCCCATATTGGAAATACAGTAGTACCCCGTTATCCGCTGAATCCGTATCCGCGGTTTCAGTCATCCGCGATTTACCTATCATGTGCAGAAAATGCGTTATATCAATAAGTATAGAAACGAATAGAGACATTCGAGCCTTATTAAAAATTATAAGAGCATTTGTCGATATATCGTCCTATATATGCGTCATCCCCCCAATTCAGCGCTCTCATGATGTGTTAAACAAGTTGGAACGGGCTTAAGGTGCCACTCGCTATTACTTGTATAAACGCTTCTGTTAACTATGAGTTTAGTACTATTCGAATTGTCAGACAAGATAGTGCTTGCAATAGCTTTTAAATAAAGCAAGTAAATTTGAAAATCATTTTAAAATGGCTTCTAAACCAAAAAGAAAACGTGAAATGCTCACTATTAGTGAAAAAATAAAAATCATTAATATGATTGAAATAGAAAAAAAACCTGTTGCAACTGTTGCTAAAATATACAATAAAAACGAATCTTCGATACGAGAAGTGTTAAAAAACAAAGATAAGATTCGAGCAAGTTTTTCTAGTGCACCCGAAACTGCAAAAGTTGCAACCACAATACGCAATAAAGTGTTACTTAAGGTAGAAAATGCCTTAAATTTATGGGTGGAAGATATGACGAGAAAACACATTCCTATCGATGGCAAAGTGCTACAACAAAAGGCGTTGGTTTTATATGAAGATATGCAGACCCAAGATTATACTGAAGAGAAAGGAAAATCATTCACCGCAAGTAGGGGGTGGCTGCATAGATTTAAAACTCGGTTTAATCTAAAAAATATAAAAATGACGGGGAATCTGCGTCTGCTGATCATGTAGCTGCTGCCTCGTTTCCAGAAAAATTTAAACAAATTATTGCAGAAAGGAATTATCATCCTAAGCAAGTTTTTAACTGCGATGAGACTGGTCTTATGTGGAAAAAAATGCCTCAACGGACTTACATTCATAAAACTGCAAAGAGTGCACCAGGCTTTAAAGCAATTAAGGATAGACTTACCTTGATATTTTGTACAAATGCAGCTGGTCATATGATTAAACCTGGACTTGTTTACCGATCGCAGAATCCACGTGCTCTTAAAAACAAGGATAAAGCTTGCCTGCCTGTGTTTTGGCAATCTAATCGAAAGGCGTGGGTTACGGCTGTTCTATTTACACAATGGTTTCATCAATGCTTTATTCCGGAAGTGAAAAGATATTTGGAAAAGGAAGAATTACCATTTAAAGTGCTGCTGATACTAGACAATGCTCCTGGGCATCCTGTCTCACTAAGCACAGAAGATAAAAATGTTGAAGTGGTTTTTCTACCACCTAACACGACCTCATTGCTTCAGCCGCTTGATCAAGGTGTCATTAGATGCTTTAAAGCCATATATATTCGACAGGTTTTCGAAATGCTGTACACAATGGCTAACGAATGCTCTGATATCGGGCTCATGGAATGCTGGAAGGCGTTTACAATTGCTGACGCAATTCTATTTATCAAAGGAGCGATAGAGGAATTAAAGTCAGAAATGATAATAGCATGTTGGAAAAATCTGTGGAATGACATCGTTCTTAGTTCTGAAGACACACATAATATTAATTCACAGCTAACAACAATATTTAACATAGCGCAGAAAATAGATGGAGAAGGATTTAATGATATAACCAAAGAGGAACTCAGTGATTACATAAACGAAGAGGATCAAGTATTCACCAACGAGGAATTGAAAGACCTTGTGAAATCTTCTCCAGAAGTGAGTGACGATGAGGATGAGGGTCAACAAGAACCGCCAGCATTGACGCTTGAAAAATTGTCTGCGATATTTCGAACTGCTCAAACATTAAAAGAACAGATAGTAGAATATGATCCAATAATGGAACGCAGTATAAAAATTACTCGCACTATAACAGAAGCTTTGAAACCTTTGGAGGATTTGTTTATTGAAATGAAAAGACAAAAACGACAACTACCAATAACAATGTTCTTTGAAAATGTCAACAAAACTATCGATAATGCACAGCCATCACCATCGTTTGCTTCGGATCTAAGTAAACAATCGACTGCTAACTTGGAATTAGAGGAAGATGAATGAATATGTAGCTAACGATGATAAAGTTTTTCTTGTTGTATACTTTCTTGTTGTGTATGTAAATGCATACGTACTATATGTACTAAAAATGTATGTACAAATTTAAATAAATGTACATATTTATTAAACTTAAATTCTATTTGTGCCACAGCACAAGAATATTTATTTATTTATTTATTGTTTATTTATTTTAAATAAATATTATATAACTTATTTCTTCTTGTTTCATTGTTTTAACTTTGCTTCATATTTCATGTTGTACTCGAAAATAAAGCGTTCGCTACTATCCGCGGTTTTCAGTATCCGCGGAGGCCCACAGAACCAAACCCCCGCGGATATGGGGGTACTACTGTATCTGTTTACAGAAAATTCTGCAGTCTTTGGCTGGTTTTATTAACAAGCATCAATTAGTACTACTACAGAAAATAGCACAATCTGTTAATAATTTCTTTTTCCCGAGAACTGAAGCCTTCTTTAAAACTTAGTTAAACAAAAAAAAAACGCCAAAAGAATTTATTTATGCAGTAAAGATAATTAAACAAGAACTATTTAAATATTACATTAATTAATAATAAAATTAATTAAGTTATTTATTTATATTGTCTGTTATTTCATTAAACGTCAATGAATTGTATAAGTCAGTCGACATGTCTAAACGACGCTCATGAAAAGAGAAGGGTATGGGAAATGAATTACACTAATACTATCCAAAATATAAAATCATTTTCTCAAATCGAATTGTCAGTTTAATCTTGATCCCAGAGCGATATGAATAGCTCTGTAGGATTTAAGGTTAATTTCTGTACAATATTAGGGTATTTCATTGTATGTATACGAGAAATAAAGTAATATACTAAATATAAAATCTCACTCACTTTAGACGCATTAGCCGAATATCGTATCGTAAGTTATAGAGTATCACAAATATGTGCGTATATCAGTTTAATCGTATGAATGTTGTTGAGAGACATGTATGTAGATAACGCTATTTTATATTGAAATCGCTGTTTGTTGAGTCTATAAAAATGAAGTAATTTTCAGGAAACAAACATTACTGTCGAGAGATCTGCACCATTTGTTTTTATTTATGTATTGAATTACATCAAAAAATACTATTAGAGCTGTGTCTTACACGTTTACTATCTCACAACTAATCTAAATTAGGAAAAATTTTACATAACAACAATGTTTTCGATGTTCGTCAAAGCAGTTTATAATCAATATACTTTTTGTGAGCTAGGAATTATTCAAAGCCATAGCCGTTGTATAATTTTATAACGTCAAATTAGTGTACCTGATAAGGACTATCAACAATTAATTCATCCGCTTATATCTGAATATAAGAGGAGATAAGAAAGAATGGAGAACACCGCTCTTTGTAATAAGCGGCAACCGGAGATGAGATGATAAGCTAAACAGCTTTGAGGTAAGAAAGAGTATTCTTTAGAATGCTGTTAAAATATTTTAAGGTAATCCCGAGGCTGAAAATTGTTAAGCAATTTGCTGCTAGAATAAAAGCAGTGTACATGAAAATCGACAGAGCTTGCGCTGATTATTTATGAAGTTCTTGATTCTAAGGTGTCTATCACTGAATTAACATTTTACATATATACATACATACCTTTATTATATTACATACAAAAGTAAAACTTTATATTAGTACATAGATATAAATATTGAATTTGATTGGCCACTTTGAAAGAGTATTAATGTTCTATTTGTACTACATATGAGATATAGTTATAGCGAGGAATTGGGTAGCTTTTGAAACTGTTAGTTTAAAGAATTGTATTCGATCTGGTGAATTATGCATACATATATGCAGTAGAAGGACACTTTACCTATGTTGCATAGTATACAATACTGTCATCAATATTGTGATTGGCTTTCACTGACCTTTCTTGCATGTAATTGGTACTTTTTCTTTGTTTGTTTGTAATAAACGTCTTCTTTTATAGCGATTTAACTAGAAGTTCACTACAATATAGGACTTCGTTACGACGGAATAAGAGCCGCGACACATGTCAAAAATACAAAAAACTTGATTAGACACCATATTAATGAACAAGACATCAGCAGCCCACAAACAAAGTATAAGCATATACTATTATATTGATGATGTTTCGAAATTAGCAAAAAACATTAAATTTCTTATGATTCCTCTGATGAAAAATAGTGTCTATCAAGTATTACGAGAGCTAGTTCTAAAAATAAATTTCAGCTTTTCGAAAATCCCCACTATAATTGTTGTTTACGTATATTCAGAAAATCAAACAGGTGACATGAAAATATACAAAGATTCGTATTAGAATTCGCTTAATGTAAAAAGCGATTAATCGAATGTAGGCTTTCACGGCCACTGTTCCATAAATATGTATCTTTCGGGTATTGCCGTGGTTGTTGTGACAAACTTGACGTTTCGCTGATCATACTGTCACCTTCTTCAGAAGTTCTCTAAAGACTGTCTTTAGAGAAAGAAAGAAGTAAAGAAGTCTTTAGAGAACTTCTGAAGAAGCTGACAGTATGATCAGCGAAACGTCAAGTTTGTCACAACAACCACGACAATACCCGAAAGATACATCTTTATGTAAAAAGCGATTATTGATAATCTATTGGAATTCATTTCTTCGTACACCTGTATTTCTGGATTCATATCCAGAAATCCTAATACTTTATTAGATCTTACTGTACTAGTCTAATCGTGACCTAAAAAGTTAGAAAAAACATGATGACGTAATATGAAAGATGATGAAATGACCTAATTGCAATTTACGATTTATTATTATTATTTATTTTATTATTTATTTATTTTCGTAGATATATTATGTAAAACGCGCAGTTGTGACAATGTTTCGGCATGTACTTCACGAAAAGTTAAACTATAATTTATCTATCGGCTCTAAATGTGTCTTCGTTTACACGGAGCATTATTTGAATATCTATCGTGGTAATACTTAACAATTTTGGATTACCAAGATCTTTCCTGGTCACTAAATCGGTGTAAAATTCTTATATGTCTTGCATACTAAATATTTTTTTATGATTTACTTATTAATAATTGCATGCGTCATTGCATGATGACTTTAATTCTTTAAATGTAACAAATCTCAATATATTGCATTTGCGATGAATTTACTTAAAAACCGTTAGTCAAAAGAGCAACGTGTATGGTATTTTTAGGAAGGTGGCGGAGTTCGCCTTAGTACATGAAAATAATATACAGGGTATTCTATTTGAAAAAACTAAGTCCGAAATGCATTTACAAAACTCCATCGCCCTGTATAGTGGTGAATAATTTCAAATTGAGTGTAGGCCACTATTTTACTCAACAGTTTAGAACATTTAGGGTGAGTTTATCAATGTGAGGATAAAAGTGTTAGTTAAGTAACTGACTAATATTGCTAACTGGCAGATAAAATTTATCAACTACAATGCTTTATCTTGCAGATAACTTCTATTTAACACTCAATAAACGTTTCATTGTAATTATCTTACGAATAAAATTTTATCTGCAAGTTGATTTATTTATCCTCACATTGATAAACCCGCTCTTAGTGATATACTTTACGTTTTTTAGTATTCATTTCCGGTTCTTATAAAAAATGGGCGACATTGGAACGTTTTTTCAACATTAACCGCCTTTTTCTCCGTAACTATGAGTTTTACACTCAACTTAATTTATATCAAATTGTGTGCAGTAATTAGCAAAATCGATTTATTTTAATACCGAGTGTCTCGTTTAAACAAAAGATAAGGTTGGTTCGTCACCGATTACCACCATTACCCTAAAAAATTAGCAGCGTAGCCTTCAATCAAATTCCAAAAATATTTTCCGAAATTCCTCGCCCTTTAATTATAATAGTCCACCCCATCTTAGTTGCACCATTTTGTATGTATGTTTTCCCAAAAATATATGGAGAGTTTTTTGGATATTTGGATATGTTTAAAACGCTTTTCTATTTACGGCGGCCTGCGCGGTATAAGTTGAAAGGCCATGCTGTAATTAACTGAGATTAATTTCCTTTTTGATGTAAAATAAACTTGAAAGCTATATTATCTTATCACTTTACATTTTCTGAATCGATATAGTCAGAAAGTTTATGAAAAATATGTCGTTTCAGCTGAAATTATTGAAAGAATGCTAAGTAAACAAAACGAAGACAATAGTTTATCTATTGAAGCAGATGTCACTCAATGGATATGCAAGATACCTGTTTGTAAACGTAGTATTTTTAATATTGTTGAATGGATCTTATCGATATCATCAAGCGATATTGTATTTGGCTGAAGTGGTTAATGACGAGGAATATGTAAATATTTCGTGAATTTTCTCAAAACTATAGGCAGAGTGTAATATATTTATATATACAATGAACTTTTTCTATCTGTAGCGTATACATATACATATAGAACTGGATCAAGAATGCATCACGAATAGAAATATATAAACAAAAAAGGAAATAGTTACGAAAAAAAAAGGTTGACAAAGTATTTTCTGTACACATAAGGAATAAAATTCTTGCCGAATATTTTACTAGTCCTAAACGTAAAAGAGATGCTGAAGAAGGTTATCACTTCACTAGCAGATATATCAATAGCTAAGTATTGTCTTCGTTTGATTAGGCCAGCATCCTTTCAGCAATTTTAGCTCGAAAGCCACATTCTTTAAAGAGTCTTTTACCTTATCGATTAGAAGATATGAAGCAATTAAATAATAGTTTCTAAATTTAGAAAGCATTTCAACTTATATCGCGTGGATCGCCGTAGATAGAAAAACGGATATTTAAATATCTTACATCCTTTATATAATTTTGAAGAAATATATATACATATATGTACATGTCACAATTACATGGACAAAAATGAACAGTTGTACTCATGGTATAAATACCTAAAAAAAATCAGGAAGGGAAATATTTTTTTCGTGTTGTTAAATAGAAATTGTGCTAATGTTTTAACATTTAGTGTACCTACTTTGAATATATTGTTAACACATCAAAATTTCAAATCAATACGTTTAGTAGTTTACTAGAAAAAAAGTTCTTTGCAAATGGTATATTTTTGCATTTGTATATGTTATATTTTTACATTGGTACCCATCACATACAACTTACCGACAAGATAGCTGCTGATAATACACAAGGGTATTTTGAATGATCTTAACTGTAAATGCCTTTGAATGCATATTGTAATCTTGGACGTATACCGAAACAATTATTACACTCGTTTGCTTCATCATTGCTGCTTCATTCAGTCTCTTTTAATAATAAGTAGTTTATATTGGTGCTATAGCTTCAAGATCACATCTTTTAATTTATCAAGCTTTTTGTAATTCTCATAAAACCCTACCTAAAGGACAAGTCAACATACGCATTGGGAGTCATAGATAATTATGCTTTTCAAGCAGCGGTCTTTCCAGTTTACACGTGTATTACATATGCTAATTCTCTTATATAATTTTATGTATCATTTATGTATATTGATCTACACCTGTGGCAATACACAGTTCCAGCGTTATATTATCCGGACGGAGTGAGATAAAATGTACAACTTTGACTTTATGAGGGTAGGTGTATTCATTATAGGCAAGAATAATGAGGAAAATTTGCATATTTTGATTACAGTAATGATGATAATACTGATTGTAGGCTTTCCCGTGCCGAGAATATCCATATTCTGTAAATATTTTAAACTACTTTGTATTACAAATAATGTAGCAAAATGTGAGATACAAACACGTAAACTAAGTTAGATTATACATAATAACATAATAATTGTTTTAGCTTTTTATTCGTTTTGATTTCTATGCGCATTTGCTGTTCATTTGTTATTAATTTTTGTATGAGTATATACACTTATTATTACTTGGGTACAGAATGTATGGCAAATATAACGTGCCATCGAAAAAAAACATAATTAGAGTAGGCTATGTAAATGTTTTGATCGTTGCTTTAGCCACTATTACATAATGACATTTATTACTTGACATTTTATTGTAACTTTAGTTTATGACCTTTATAACCTCAAATTAAATGTCAAGGAATAAGTGTCATTATGTGAAAGTGGCTAAAGTAACTATCCATTCACATAGCCTACTCTAATTATGATTTTTTTTCGATGTGTCTATACTAAATAGAAAATATAAATTTATCTTTATAATTGTACTTAATTCTCAATGAAACAAAAATCCTTATTCACTGGAATTACCGTAACCAGTACCCTGCATCTAATCTACTGCAAATGTAGGAAACCTATCTTCTTGAAGAATACTTTTAAGGTCAACGATCTAAAGTACTTGCATCACCATCATCTATACAAAATTTATTATCCAATTTAAAATGATAGCTTAAATTAGCAAACATTTATCAGTTGTTCTACTAAAATCAATCGAGTTTCTAGTACATTAACCCTGGCATTCTTGTTACCAATGCATATTAGTAGACTTAAAGAATGTTTCAGGACATTACACATATTCTAAATAAAATTGTATCTGTTATTTATGATCTATTGTCACTTTTTTTCATTTTAGAGAATAAAATATACTGACTAGCACAGAAAAATCACGAGGAGGTTTAAGATGTTGTGTTGCGATTGTAGTTTGCTTTCAAACCTACGTATGGTAACTGCACTTTTCAGCTTCTAGTTCTTCTTCTATAGTTCTTTTACTATACCACATTATATTTTTTAATATTGACTGTTCACTCACTGTCACACTCAGATCTAAATATAATTTTCAGTGAATATCCTAGTTTTATTTATATACGCATATATGTATTTAATAAAGATATTTTAACCAAAAATAGTCATAATGAGACCATTTGTTAGTACTCTGCATAGACAAGTGTACATAAAAGTTTTATTTACATTTTCGCCGAATTCGATCCAGTGACACTTTTCATTTTATGGATTATCCATCTGAGAGGTTATTGCTCTGATTATTAACCTACACGACTGTCCTTTTTAAATGCACACTCATGTACAGCTGGTCAGAAATTACCATTTGATATATATCCGTAGCTGTAAGAAGGATTGGTCAATAAAAAATCTAATCGGTATTTCACATTAAGATATTATTGAAGACAAATTCGAGACAACAATTGAATTTGATTCACTTCATAAAAAAGTAATAAATAAAAACGGCATAGGTATGCAAAATATGTTGAAATTCTAATCCATAACGAATAAATCAAACGACCATTCGCAGTGAAGGCTAAAATAATAATTCACATTAGCCGGTCCAATCTGATTTGACAATTGGCTTTCATTGCTAACAACGCAAATTAGGTTTGTAACACATTTATAAAAACGTTCCATTCTCTCATTAGTGCGAATAAAATTATTAGTTTCAGTGGAATGTTAAATGATTTGAATACTGCTACTGGAATTACATTGTCAATTAGCATCGTCAACAATGCGCTACTACTATTACTGTTACTGGTTATTGCGTATTAAACGATACAAAATTGCAGGATAAGTTATATGGCGCTAGTAATGAAAGCGATACAATATACACAAATTAGCGATTATCCGCGGCGCACATATTACAGTATACAGTAATTTAAAATGAGTTTTATAATCTAATAATTATAAGGTGTGTACGCCTTTCTACACTTTAAACGTTTTGTAAAATTTAAATCACTACATTTTCCACATTCTTAATTCAACAGTTGTATGCCAATTTATCTTACAGCTTTGTAATGAAAGATAATAATTTGTATGTTTCATTTTATATGCAGGTTCTGTTAATCTAAAACTTTCAAATATCTCGAAAAATTAGTACTCTGCCAAAAAAAGTCTTGAATCAAAATTTGATCGTTCCGCGGAGGAAATATGTTAGAGCTAAAATTAGTCACCCTGTCTGTAGGTAACTTTAAAATATCAAAATCAATTTCACAGTTATGCGGACGATACACAAATTTATAATGGTGCTCACCAGATTAGTTTAGATACAGAAGATTACTTTTAAATCAAGACATGTATTTTGTACATGTTCGACGTACTTGTATGTCCTTATGTGTTGATAAGTTCCAGCCAAACTAACCAACAGCAACGTACATGTTTGCGACTTTTTGACCACGCACTGGTAAACATCAACGCGCAAGCATGTATGATCATGTATTCTACTATGTGGGCACCTTTAGACAGACTCTCCACACTTGCTCAACATTCGTTTAGCATAAGATCTGTGAAGTTGGTGGTCTTCATAACATGTGTTAATGCAGATAGTATTGATATAAGTATTAACAACACTGATCTTCCGATAATGGAATCCTTAAGCAGCTTGAAATATGTATATATAATACAGGGTGATTTGTGAGAATGGCCTATTAAAAGTATTATACAAACGGAACGGAATTTTAAAGCAAAATTTCTCAGTTGGATATGGTTGAATATGAACTATGAAAATAGTTTTGAATAAATATCACTTCCGGTTAACCGGAAGTAGGGATAAACTTCGATTTTTTAAATAGCATGCTATAAAATAAATTACAGATTCAGCTTCTATGATGAATTTTACACATATTTCATGTATCATACCCTATACCTAAATACCATTCCTTTTGAGTTATTCGCAATTAAAGAAAAAAAGTGACAGATACCGATCTTACTTTATAGTGATATTACGTCACGTAGGAATAACAGAGACGAATGAAATTTTGCATACGCACAGCTGATATTATGTAGTTACACAACATTTGAAGTTCTTCTCTGTAACATTATACAGTGTGTTTAAAAACTTAGTTACTTATAAATAGCTTCAATCTTCGGAAAGTAGATTTTTTTAATGGAAAGGTCTATATTTTATTAGATATTCTGATTTTAAAAGATATTCTCTTTTAATCTGTATTAGGTGTTCCTAAACCTAAAAGGAAAGGTGAATAAGTTATAACGATTTAATTAACTTCCGTACCTAAAATGCTCAGATATTTCAATTTATTGAAGCAAGGGTGCTTAGTTCATTTGTTTTACATACTCACTTGCCACTTATTTTGACGTCTGTCATTTTAGTTAGTTGTTCTCGCGTACACTGTGAGAAATAGATCTGCACCAGGATAATAATTAGGGTAAACAATGCGAGTATTTACTTTACAACAACAAAAAATTATTGTGTTTGTTACAAAACATATTGCAATCTTAGTATTTTTTATAATTTTTATTTTAGCTGTAATAACATTGTTTTCGCTTCTGTACAATACATTTTTCTCAATATATGGTGTTATAATGGATTAGCATTGAGAACAGACCTAATCAAGTAATCATGAATTTATTTATTGTGCAAAGTGAATGTAATCAAATAGTGAAATACATGTATCGAACGTTTAGTGAAAGATGCTAACATTTACAAATAATGATTAGCAAAAATTTCGATATATTCGTAAAACAATGGTGAAGAACAATATCAGTAAAAAATCTAGATTATAAAAAAATTCTCCTAGATACTCCCAACAAACGCTATTTGAATACCTAATCAACATAAAGTAAATTTACGTCAAAGCTCTAAATAATTAGTAATAACAAATTAGGTAAAATTAAAAAAGATACAGTAGAAAAATTATAAGAACAAAAATAATAATGACAGAAATAAATAAGTTATCTAAATGGTTCGATATGGCAAACGTCTCTATTGAGCCATTCTATATTTGGAGACGTATTCCTATAATTGTTGCTCTTCGAGTAGCATTTGGTGTTATTTGCCTAAAGGATCGCTTATTCCTATAATTTAATGGGACGAATTTTCGAAAATACGATTAACAAAATAACAGACGTCAAAATAAGTGGCAAGTAAGTATGTAAAACAAATGAGCTAAACACCATTGCTTCAGTAAATTGACATATCTGAGAATTTTAGGTACGGAAATTAATTAAATCGTTATAACTTATTCGCCTCCCATTTTAGGTATAGGAACACCTAATACAGATTAAAAGAGAATATTTCGTAGAATCAGAATATCTAATAAAATATATACCTTTCCATTAAAAAAATCTACTTTCCGAAGATTGAACTTATTTATAAGTAACTAAGTTTTTAAACACCCTGTATAATGTTACAGAGAAGAACTTCAAATGTTGTGTAACTACACAATATCAGCTGTGCGTATGCAAAATTTCATTCGTCTCTGTTACTCCTACGTGACGTAATATCACTATAAAGTAAGATCGATATCTGTCACTTTTTTCTTTAATTACGAATTACTCAGGAGGAATGACTGTTAGGTATAGGGTATCATACACAAAATATGTGTAAAATTTATAATAGAAGCTGAATCTGTAATTTATTTCGTAGCATGCTATTTAAAAAATCCAAGTTGATGCCCACTTCCGGTTAACAGGAAGTGATATTGTTCCAAAAATATGTTCACGTAATAGTTCATATTCAATCATATCTAACTGCAAAATTTTGCTTTAAAATTCTGTTCTGTTTGTATAATACTTTTAATAGGCCATTCTCACCAATTACCCTGTATATAACCGGTTTAAATTAAAACTTCATACTGCCAAGTGTCAACAGCGTGCTTATGGAGCTCTAACGCTTGTATATCCGCACCGCCACATCCTAAATACACAGAATGAAACACAACTAGGTAAATCGTGAATTCTATGTCAATTGTCGTTTACGCATATTGTGCATGGTTCTTTTCTTAATCAAGTTGACAGAACACGCGTCTCCTGTCAATTGCAAAAACTGGAAAATCTCCGGCTATTATTTGGTTTTCGAAAATTTAAACGATTCAGTCCCAAATTGAAAGAACCAGTGTATAATGAAACAACCAAATTGAAAGCCCTTAATTGGCTTAATAGGGAACAGTGCCGGTTTAACAAAATTTCATTTCTAGCACACGTACATCACCTTAACCTGAGATTCAGGAACGTTGTTTGATGTTTTTGGTGGACATTTTGAACATACAGGGTTCGGCATAACAATGTTACCATTTTTAATACTAAATATATTTTAATCAAAGAATAATAGTTTTTGTTATGATCATAAATTGATTAACATACCTTTGGATTTGACATGTCAGTTAGTGACATTTAAGAAATGGATCGCCGGCCTTTACAGGCGAAAATTTTTGTTGTTGAAAATTTGCAAATGTGCAGTCAATCACTGCAGTGCAACGTGCATTTCGGCTGGAATTTGGAGACAGAGGAAGAGGGAATGCACCATCTCGACTGACCATTCGCAAATTGATCAGACAATGGCAAGAGGAAGGGTCCGTTCGCAACAAAAAGGAAGAGGTCGAAGATTAGTCAGACATGCTGGAAATATTCAACGAGTGAGAAATGTGTTTCAACAAAGTCCTAAACGTTCCGCAAAACGACACTCTTTAACTCTTAACATTTCGGAAAGAAGTCGTCGTAGAATTAGCTTATTTTTCGAGTTATTTAAAAGTTTAACTTTAAAGAAGTCACCTGTATTATCTGATTTTAGTGATCTATACAATCAATTAAACGATTTCGAAAAGACTACAAACATGTTGCAAATGTGATTTCAAGGACTCGTAATATAAAATATCGGTATCACCAACACCACAACTTTTGATTAATTACTCGGGGCAGGTGTTTAGAGAGCGCATGGGCTATCATCATCAACCGAATACCGAATGAATAAATAACATTTATATTGATAGTTTTTAATTTTATTTATTCCTCTGGTATTCGATTGATAATGAGAGCCCATGCGCTATCGAAACACATGTCCTGAGTAATGAATAAAAAATGGTGGTGTTGATGATACCGATATCATTTTTGTTACATATAATTCACAAGAAACGTGATTCAACTCGTTTTCTTCAAATTGTACTATATTTTTGAGTTTTTAAAAATAACAGCCAACCTGCCAACCCAACCAACTACTAGCCATTCCTATAATGTAATAAAAATACATACTTTTGTTAGATTAAGGTTTTTCAAATTTTTATATGACATAATTACTACATATATAATAAGAAGCACACTTTATGGAAACATAATTATTGTGTATTAAATAATATTCTTGCACTTTATCATTAACGAAAAAGACTAAGTAATTACCTAATATAGTGAAATCCGTTTTACACGAACCCGCTTAAGAAGAAATATCGGTTAACACGAAACAATAAAGCGGTCCCGAAAAAGTACTATGTATTTGCATACATTTTTTTCTCTTAACACGAACAAAAATCGCTTAACACGAAAAGATATCGCTTCTCGAAATGAATAAAATACTGAAAACAGCTGCCGCGTCGGCGAGAATAGAAAGGTGTTCGAAATCAAAGAGAATGAGACAATGTTATTTATCTAAAAAGGAGAATACAAAAAATATATCAGATTATTTTTCAAAAAAGTTATAAACGTTTTATTTGTTTTTTTCATCGCAAATTATGTATTAAATTTCAGTAACTTCTTGTTAATATTTCGGTCCCGTCAGGTTCATGTTAAACGGATTTCACTGGATGTATGTATATGTAGGTACACACATTAGTTCATCCATGACACTATTTATCCTACAAATTGGGCAGAAATAATTCATAGCTATGGATAGTGAAATTTTTAGAACTACTTCTATATTTTGGGCTAAAAAATGTAGGTGAGCAAATATTAACACAGATTTTCAAAAGAATCTTCTAACAATATTTAGGAAAATTTTAACTTTATTTACCAAGGCTTATAGAAGGAAATATTATCTCTGCTGATAACTGTAGCCCTGAAATTCTCAACGCAGTTTATGTTTATATTGTTTAAATAGTTTCAAGAAAATTAGTTAGGTATGGAGGTAAGCATGACACTACAATACAAGCGCTGTGGAAAGTAATGGGTTAGTGTAACTGCTTGCCCCACGTATGAATTGTAATGAAAAACTTTTATGCGGAGTATTATTTAATACGCACACGTGCAATTCGAAGTTGTCTTCCCTGGACAGACTACATTAACGCAGAATGCCATCGCAAAATGCTACTAATTAATATTAAGTTCAGAGACGGATGGCTACTATACTATACTGCTATTCTTGTATAGTATACGTGTATGTAGTTGGAACCACTTACGTACATAATATGTATTATTTAAAAAGGATAACATCGCTTAAGTGAAACGTTGTCTCAATGTCCGCTTACCACACACCCACTTCCAACATTATATACATATGTATGTACAATGCACAGTTGTTGCTCGTACGACATCTAATGTGACATCCGAGAGCAAAATACGACAACTGGAGAGTCGACAGGACCCCATTTGTTCAATGGAATTGTCATACACCCACGTAAACATGTCTGGTTCGTTTCAAAATTCATGAAACGTTAAACACGCCCTTAAATATTTCATTCAAAGTGAGAACAATGACTGTAATGATTATTACAGTTACTTAGAAGATTGTTCAACAGAACACGGTTGGAAAAAAAATAGCTCTTTTCAGTTTTAGAAATGTTTATAATTTTAGATTTATTGAAGAACTTGCGATCTCTAAGAGTTGTTGTACGAAGTCCGCTGTTTAAAATAAATATTTATCTCCGTTGATAACTTCCCATACTTCCCATAAACCGTCCCCGTAAATACGAATAGTGAAACTATGCAGTCACGGTGGTTGCAGTTAGATAGAGGATTGACATAAAGCTCTATACTGGGCCCATTTCTTTTTCTGTTTTACATCATCAACGACCTACCGCTAATAACGGATCACTTGGTTAACATGTTCGCGAATGATACTTCAATAGAGATATCAGCAAAAAAGGATACAGAGTTGAACACAGAAATATTTAACATATTAAGGATAACGAAAAAATGATTAAACAAAAATAATTTTAAGTTAACCCGGCGTTGCACAGGTGAAATTCTTAACACTAGTGCACTTAGCCGGTCAAATGGACCGTGGTTTTTCAAGAACGTATTTTCAGTAGTGAAAGCAGTTATTTTCGCATATTTTACGTTTTTAATAAAACATAATATATTTTTTGTAAACTACGATATAAAAACAAAAATCTATATAATATATATAAATATAAAAATATAAAAGTTTCAAAAATATTATAATTGCATAAAAGGGTCACCAAAGACTGTAGTATAGCATATCTAAAATTTCAAGCATGGTTTACATTTAAGTTTTTTAAGAAAAATAGCAAAAAATAAAAACCCGGTCGATTTGACCGCGACCTGTGCAACGCCGGGTTAAACATAGATGAAAGTTATAGTTTGGTCATTCAGTTTGATAACCAACAAGTTGTATGTATCTACCACCACACATGCAACATTTTTGGATTGGAATTTGTCCCTTCTTTGAATTGGAAAGAACATATAAACATTCTTGGTCGAAGAATTGCAGCAATGCTTTACGCTCTAAGGACGATTTCGACGAGGTACCGTCACGGACTTTAATAGTGTCCGGTCACTAGCGGTACTATACAGCTTAGATGGTACATGTAGTAGCGGCCTTATCAGCGTACCTCACACAGTATTCTGCCTTACAAAATCATCTTCTGGGAGAACTTTGGATGCACAAAGAATTTTTACACTTAAAAAATCGTGTGTGCGGAATTGTTTATTTAAGAATACGTAAAACCTGTTCTGAAGTATTCAAACAATACAGTATACTGATTCTTCCGAGTTTGTACATTTACGAATGTGCCTGTTTCGCTAAGAAACATTACAATGAACTTTTAAAACAGTCTTACACTAAACATACTTACAGTTGACAAGAATGTGTTAAAGGTAGTTTGCGTATACCACAAAAAACTCTTGCAACCATTCATATGTAGAAATATTGTCATACAAATTTTAAAACACTTAAAAAAAGAACCTTTGAAACATTTGAAAGCAAAGCTTAAAAGATTTTTATTGAAATTTGTTTTTATGATGTAAATATGCTAGAATGGAGCAAAATATTGTAGCCTGTAAGCCATTTATGATTTCTTTTTTTTTTACATGTTCGCAAAGCAAAATAACGCTGAATTGCTGTTCTCTTGAGTCTCGTTTGGGTTCTAGTATGTAATGTAAACCGCAAAGTACGCAAATTTCCTCGTCCTCGGACTCCTTATCTCTTAAAACAAAAAAACCGATCATTGTAGAATGTTCCCATGAATACACTATCTATCTATTCAGTTAGGGTTGGATATCTATAGCCCAGGCATTTGAGGTGGGTGCTCTTTGTACCATCCCTATTGAGACCCTCACTTCCAGTTGAGAAGTGTACTGTCCTCTATAAAGTCCAGTAACTTGCCCACTGGAAACTTGAGTACCCTCGAAGGCTCCAGTAGATCCTTTCCGAAATGTTTCTGCCTGAGTGCCTTCAATTGCTCATATGTGCATATTACATGTAGACTTGTTTGCTCATGTAACTCGCATCTTCTGCACCAGGTTTCACTCACCCGACCCGTGTTGCATACATGCTTCCTTAAGGGACAGTGTCCGGTTATCAACCCAATAATGGTCTTAACTCGTTTTTTATTGCGTCTAATTAGGCTTTCAGAGAACTTAGCATCTCCTATTAGCGCTTTAGTATGGAGTTGACCCTCAGTCGATCTCCATTTCCTTACTCTTTCTTTATCTAACCAAGACCAAATCACCCTTCTAGTAGAATCCCTTGTGAAGTGTTTCCTAGAACCCTCCTTGGCTAGCTCATCGGCTATTATATTGCCTATAATACCCTCATGTCCGGGCACCCAGATCAAAGATAGCTTGTTCAATCAATTTGACCTGGTAAGAGGATTCATAACTGCCTTGATAGCGGCTTGACTATCAGTCATTATGTTTATTTTTCTCTTCGTGCGGCCTCCCTTTGCAATCAGTTCTGCGCAGACTGCAATAGGTAATACTTCTGCCTTGAAGACCGTTGCATGCTCTCCCAGGTTTAAAGATATCCTATGTCTTGGGTTCAGACCATAAATACCGGCTCCTGTGCCCTTACCGGATTTGGATCCGTCCGTGAACCAGTTATCAGAGGCAACGAGGTCACCCCGTGGATGGTGTCTGTTCGGTATTGAGATTTTCAACTTTTCAGTGAAAATAATTTCAGGTGCTGTACTGTTCGTTGGCATTTGCAGCAAAGACTCGTCCAGTACCGTACCCGTAGTATCTGTGTGCACTGCTATTCTAATATTGGGGTACCACACTTTATTTGCTTTCAGTCTAAGGATTGCAGCCATAGCCTCCGCTTTTACGTAAAGCTCCAGCGGAGAAAGGCCCACAATGGTCTCCAAGGATGCGCTTCCTGTGCTGTTAGTTGCTCCGGTGAGTCCCAGCAGCGCCTGTCACTGGACAGCAGTTAGCAGTCCCACTGCCGCGGACACTTCTGTCCTTCTCCACCAGACTACAGCTCCGTCGGTTTCAATCCCCAGGTTTTATCAACTCTTCTGCAGCGCCAGAATAGTTGCGTAGCTCTATTCGTTATGCCTAACTAAGGGATTTCTCCAGTTCAGTTTAGCATCAAGTGTAACGCCCAGATACTTGACTTCCCTGGTGAATTGCAACTCTTGCCCAAACAGTTTAATGCCGCCCAGGTCATCGAGTTTCCTCATATTGATGAAGGCAACCAACTTTGTTTTCTGTGGATTAACTGAGAGTCCTTGTGCAGGCACCATTCTTCCACAATTCGCATTGCATAGCGCAGGATGCCTGCCACTACGCACGGGAATTTCCCTTTGGCTACTATGACAATGTCATCAGCGAAACCCTGCGTCCATACCTCTCTATGATTTAACGACCTGATAAGGTCATCCACGATCAAACTCCACAACAGAGGCGACAGTACTCCCCTTGAGGACACCGTCGAGTGGTCCTCATGGCGATGCGTTTATCTAGCATTTTGGCATAGACTGCTCTGCTTTTCAGCATGCCATCCACCCATCTGCTGGTCGTGTGGCTAATGCTCCGGCCCATTAAGGGTCGGTTGATCAAGGGTGTTGACGTGTTATCAAATGCACCCTCTAGAAAGCTGCGAGGGCAAACTATGCAGGGCGGCCTCTCCCGATTTGCCCATCTGATATGCCCACTGCAGAGGATGTAAGGCTAATTAGTCTTCAACATAAAGGATGTAAGGCTAATTATCTAAATGATTTTGGATGGGTATATGTGTCCTTCCCAGGTTTCGGAATAAACACAATCCTAGTGTCTCTCCAAGCCTTTGGGATGTATCTCAAGGCGTGGCTAGCCCTAAATATCTCCAATAGGGGCCCCATAATGTCTCCAATTGCCTCTTGTAGCAGTCCATGAATACAATGTAGGTATATGTGAATAAAACACTATTTTTTCGAAAGTTATCCTTAGAATCCATGTATTGCGCCCGATATTATGATTTTTAATAAGTATCTCAGCTTTAATAAGAAACGTCAATGCTGCAAGCTTTTTCTAATACGCTCAGTAAAGCTTGCTTTTCGAAAAACAAATACCTAAAATAGTAAAAATCTCGGGATTCAATTCTCTTCTGTGAATTAACATTCGCTCGCAATTAAACTATAGTTACAGCACACATCGATTACATGATTTATTGAAAAAAATATCATATTCCTCGCAATTATTCTAGTAAGCGAGGAAATAGTTGCACAATTTTCCATTATAAGTGCTTAAAAATACAGTCGTAAATAAATAGAAAAATTAAATAAATAGAAAAATTGAATGATTCGAGAAAAATTGCTTCTTAAATGACGCTTCTTGAATAAGATAGATTCTGTGCCAATTTTCGCAATTCTGCGATAAGGCTCTCTAAAATTTCGAACGTATATCATGTAACTTAAGCGTCCGTGATTGAATTGTTCCGATTATAATAAATTAATCGAAACTGAGACTCGAACAACTTTTATATATGGCATTTATTGAAGAACCTTATATTTGAATCATAAGATGTGTAACGCCCTCTAAAATAAGGATCCTTTCAAGATTTCGTAATGCACTTATTGTAATATAAAGCAATTTTAAAGTTTAGATTTAATATTGTACGTATTACTACAACTAGTTAATGTTGAATGGGATCTATCTTATCTACCAACACACATTCTTATACTACATCTTAGATAAAATTTCTAATGTTAGTCCATTATTCTTAACTGCTTAAACCATTGTATGATGTAATAAAATCTTAGCGCCAGTTTCCAACAAACCTGTATACATACATTTCGACCACAGCAGGTGATAACGGCATTAATAAGGATTCTGTTCTTGCGGCCACAAACTGACAATGATATGACAAATAGACAAACCATACGTTTGTCTTTTACATAGTGATTTCTACTAATCAACCGTTAGACCATCTTTGCTGCTGTAGGTATAATAATAATAAAAGTAGTTTTTGTTCGTACAGAATTTCATTAAGTGCTTTGATTGATGTCGAAGGGTATATAGTTACCTATATAATAATACGAATTATGAATTATTCTTGGAACTCATTGGTTCCTTGCTTACATACATAGCTGCTGTTACAGCTTTTGTACTATTGCTACCGTACATTTCTTTTATTACAATACTGTCGACGACGCATTTGTACACTGCAGAATGTATATATACATACATACGTATGTATGTAGTTTCAAAAAATTAGGTAGAAGAATTTGTACCCGTAATTGTCACACAATCCATCGAGTGGTGCTTTTTCTTATGGTGGGTGCAACTGCAGCGGCTTTCTAAGTTGTATTGTTCGTCACGACTACTATTGCAACTCATGCTGTGTAAGTTGTATATGTAAATATGTTTCTATGGCTTTGTTACAACATTACAGCAATCTAGTGAAACATGCTAGGGTTAACACGTCACCGTCAAGATTTGATCCTCGACGTACTGCCCTACGTATGGCTAACTGTTCTTATTTCATCTCTACAACTATATATCAAGGTGTTCATTCTGCCAACACACAAAACTTGATATATACTAAAAATTGTGGTGATTTATCCTCAGATTATAATCCTCAAATAATAACAAAGAGAAGCTGATTACCGAATTATTTTATTTACTTTTTTTAAATGATATACTTTGTCTTCATTCAGCGATTCGTATATCATACGAATGCAATGCAGAAGGAAGACCCACGGCTCAGGAACTTGCACTTGTAAAGAAATTTACCACAAAATTTGTCCTTTATGCTTTATGTATAAAAAAGTGTGTTTTCCTTTGCATCATTCGAACAACATTTGTGTCATTATTCATTTAGTTTTAAAAATTATCACGGTATATATTATTTATGTTTTCTGGTATAAAAACTTTCATTCTGTTTAAATTTTTTTGCTGTCTGTGTCTTTTTCAGTTCTGAAAAGCTATTATCACATCTGGTTACAGATTCTATGCTCTCCTTCCATGGAAGTCTCTACCGATGAATTACTAAAATATTCGCTATATGTACTACTTATCCTAAATAGGCATTATGAAAGGGCCTCTTAAACATTTTGCGGGGAAGGCCACATTTTTTTACTAAGTCACTAATAATATTTTCTAAAAACAGTTTTCTAAATTGAACTACAGTAACGTAAAATCGATGATTTCCAAAAATTAGTTGAAAAAATATGGCATGTACAGCATAAAGTATGTACATATGTATGTATGTATATACTTGCATATGTACCCAGTGGCCAACTAAGAATGAAGTTGGGCCATGTCTCAGGAACGGTTTATAGTGCAGCTTCGGGAAAAATATCACTGACTAAAGTGATCCCGAAAAACATATGGAAATTATTTATGGAATTGTAGGATGACCCCTAGATAGCGTAACTGAACACCAAGTATTTAAATTATTGTTTTATATAAATTTTACCAATTTAATCTATCACAAATATGAAAATAGAGATTTTCTGAAAATTCCGCATATTTTACACTGGACAATTTTTTTGTATTTTGTCACGCTTATACTTCCGGTTCTCTTGAACCAAATTTGGCAAAATTAGTCTCGTTGAAAACAGCTCTAATGCTTACAAACTCGAACCAATCTAATAAGTGGCGTACGTGCCAGAGGGCGCTGCTGAAATTTTTCGGACATTTTGTTTTTTATCTAAAACATTAAGTGGAAACATACATTTTTAATTACATATTAAAAAACTAGATAATCATCGCCTTGATAATGACAGCGTTGCTTTCGTGTGTAGTGGGTTGAAGTGTTTCGTGTTCTTCAAATGTTTTGTTAGAATAGCTTTCTTTTTAATGTGTGGGTAGGATTTCAGGAGGTGATAATATTGAGCTATATTTATATGCCAGTTTATTAGTTTAGAACGGATAATTTAGCCGAACAGTTTTACTATTTAAATGTAGTATAAAGGGCGGCAATATTCACGCGAACAAAATGACAAGTGTAGCAAAATAAATCTATTGATTCTAGTATGTACTCAATACTCCTGTACTGCATTATTATTCAGTAAAATTCCTACAAAACAAGTAATCTTATCTCTTGCCTCCGTTATAAGCTCCTCCGTGGTTTACAAATTAACCACTTTTGCTTTTATGAAGATTCACAACCTAAAACTATGGCAACGATGGCATCCATCAGTTTTGTAAAATACCTTTAAATGCAAAATTGTGTAATAGAAGTGTGAAAGTATAAAATAATTGATGTTTTTAAAAAGGGCTAATTGATAGCAAACGACTCTTGGCTCATAGATTTCATTAATAACATTGTCGCTTGCATGTAGTAGACAGTTAATAATTTCAAAAGACAAGACTAATTAGATTTTTAATTGTTGATTAATTACCATAGTTTTAGATTTGGAACCATCTAATAAAATGCGTACATGCATTATATTACAGAAATGATTCTACGTACTTTTATTGTATTCGATGATGTCATTCATATTTATAGGCAGAACCGTGCGGTAGATTTTCTCAGTGCGTTGCAAGTTTTTGGCATGCTGCTCGTTAAATGTTTTGCCTTTACAGTACTCATCGATTGCCACTTAAAAAAGTAGTACAAAGTATACGAATATATTTTTATGTTGAAAACATATCCTACTTTAAAATAATAATCTCAGCAGTGAACTACATTTATTCTAGCTTTATCTTCCTAACTTTATCTTTAGTAAGCTTGTAGTCCGGGAGCTACGGGACCTTTTTCATTAGTAAGTATAATACATACATAGTGAGATATAATTTTGATAATAGTTTATACATATATTGACTAATGATAAACCGAGCGTCAGACCGCGCGACCTCGGTAAGTAAAGTTGTAGGAGGCTGATGAAGTTGTCGAAAAAAATGTTCAAAATAGTAGCAGTATACACGCTACAAATTATTATATTATTTCATCATGATGTAAATTTAAGAAAAATAGTCGCCCGACGTCGATATGCCAGTAAAATCGTCGTCAATTATATATGAGTAGTCGTCGGAAAAGATGCTGCAATAAAGTGTATAGCGCAGCGTTAAAAAACATTGAGCGTCTTTTGCGGTCCAACTGACGAAAAATATTACGAATATTCACAGCAACAAATGCAAAAATTGTTATAATTTCTTTTGACAATTATTTTTCGCCATCTTTATAGATGTTGAATGTTCGTTATCTTTTATAAGATAACGAACATTCAATGAGAGGCAGATTACGAGGCAATACATACGTCACCAACGGACTTGATCAAAAACGCTCGAGTAAATTCAGTAAAGATTTACTAAACATTAATTTCAAAGATGCGTTAATTAAGTTTTTATGTGATCATTGGAAAGAAAGTCATATGGCTCCTTTCTTCGCAGGGAAAGCCATATATGTAAATCACGATAAATGCTTCAAGTATGAAATTGTTAACGACAGTAATACAAACGAAGGAAATTGAGTTGTCGTGCCCCGATCACGATGAAGCAGACATTAAAATTGCGTTTCACGTTTTCAAGCTAAACTTTGACGCTTGCGTCACAATTCTGATACTGATGAACATGAGTGGATTTACACAAAACCTTCACATCTCGATGCTTATGGGAACAGGTAATGCTCGCAGATATACTAACATCACCGAATTACATAAAAAATTAGGTGATGAGTTATGTAGTTATGCATTACCAGAATTTCACGCTCTCACGGGCTGTGATTTTAATCCTGCCTTTTTAAGAGGGGAAAGAAAAAGTCTCCCAAAATACTGCGAAAATCGGAAAAATACATCAGAACATTCATCGGTACTTGTGATTGGTCGAATGAAAAATTAAGATAAACAATTCAAAGTATTGAAGGAGTTCGTATGTCGAATATATGCATACGATAATTTGGAGGACATAAATTTAGTACGAGTGGCGCAATTTATGAAGACGTACAGAATAAAAAGGAATGAAGGTATTTTACGAGTAGATAATAATTTCGAAAGCTCTGTGCTTCCTACTTGTAGATCAGAAATACGCCACAATTTATTGAGAACAACGAACGACATATGTCATTCAAATGATGGCTCCACATTTGAATGCTTACCATGAATATTCTGTTATTTCATCTCCGATACAATATGAAAGGAGAGAAGAAAATGACAAATATTGCTTTCAATGGTTCGAAGATGATCAGTTACCTTCCATAGAGCCGATAATTGATGGCATAGATCAAGAAGAAAATCTCATAGATATTTCATTATGCTCATTCTAATTATCGAACTATTATGCTTTTAAATATCATATAACACTTGAAATTTTTTATAGTAGGTTTCCAGAAGCGAGAATTACTCATTCAGAGTGCATTATTTTAAATTTATTTTCGGGTTCGTTGGCAGGTTCTTCATATTCAAATTGATGTTTTTGCTTCTGATTTTGACTTCTGTTCTCGATTGGTTTTCTTTCGTTTGTCCAATATAAATTTTGTCACAATTTTTGCATGTAATCTCGTAAATTCCAGACCTTTGTCTCTTTTCTGATTTGTCTTTTAGGTTGCCAGAGAGATATTTATAGTATACTATTATTTGTGTAACAAACACATAAGATCTGTTGTTGAAAATGCCGTTCAATTCTTTCGTTATGAAGTAATTTAATAATTTTTTTCATTACTATTCGTCTTTTAATCCGAGATATATTCTCATTTGTAGGTCAGATAAAATAATTAAAATTATTATTTAATTAATTAAAAAAGACAATTGAAGAAGTATTTTAAACTATAACATAATAATTTATATTCTGGAATAAATTGATTTTTAATTAATTTCTGTTTTACAGATTAACATAATTTCTTACACGTTATAATATAGATAGATTAATCGGTGCGTCCACATTAGTAACTATTAGTATTGGTTTCTTTTCTTTAGACGTCAATTTATAGTCTGTTTTGTTTATTCCTAACACCTAAGGTATCTAGACCATTTATAGTTCACTTCTTGTGCTACTGTAAATTGAATGGAGTCGATCCTTGAGATTAGTTTTCGGAGAAATTTTCGGATATTAACTTTTTTTATATTAAACACCGCGAATGTATCATCAAAATGCTTAAGTCAGATTATGGAAAACTATTTGTTGGCTTTCTTAATTTTAGTTTTGAAATTGCTCATAAACTAATTGGCAATGAAAGTGGGTAACGGATTATTATTCCAGTGATTTGTTCCTTGGTCTTTATTAGTTAGTCTTTATGCATACTGCACAATAAAAAATACAAAATATGTGGAGGTTTACTCTAAAACCAAAGAATCAGATTTCACGATAAAGCAAACAGATAATCTATCTTAATGCATTACATACCGAATATTTATTATACTTCTCAACAGAATTTTGAAACAGTGTGTTTAGGACGCAAAATTAAATATGCAGAAATAATGTACTTATTTTATTAGGTATGTGTCCCTCTAATATTGCCTTTCTTGCTGTATATAGTTAAATTAGTAATTCGGATTTTGTCGAAAATGAATATTTCATTTCATCAGGAATGCAAATCTTGCCATTTGGATTGACCTCACAGCAGCGAATTTTGAATTGTTCCAGCTTAAATATTTAAAACGAACTTAATTCGTCCATATTCATTAATTCATCTGTTTCGTTAATTACAGCAATCTCGACGATATCTCACGATTGTACGTTTATTTCTAAATCGAATTAAATTTAAAATAGCTTCATGTATAACTTATAGAATCGCTGACACTTTTAATATTGAATTACATAAGTTTCGTAAAAAATAACTATTAACTATTACTTAAAATCTGTATCATATAAAGCATATTCATTTAACTTATTTTCTTTGTTTTAGATGTTAATGTTACTGTTAAGTTTACATGTATATTAGTAGAAAGTAAAGACGAATAAGCGAAACTATTGTAATGTGAAATTTATTTAATAATAATCTTTTAATTGCTGATTTATTTCCACTTAGAGGAATAAATTGGTATTTAATTATTTATTATTTTATTGACCTCTAAGTGGAAATAAATCAGGAATTAAAAGATAAGTACATAAAGGTCAAAAAATACATATATTAATTAATAAATTAAGAAAATTTGAGTTTTACTTTTTTAATTAAAATTAATCTCAGGGTTCGCGAATTCTTAACTTTACAGCGGGTGTAGACAACAGAATACGAGAGCTTATCTTACGGTGAAAAATACCCGAGTGAAAAATTCTAAGTTACATAAAAAATTACAAGTCAGAAAAATGTTTTACATTAAAAAAGTAATTTTATTAATTCAATTAAAGTAAACCTTTAAAAACAGTTATAGTATCACAAATTAAATTATTACCTTAAAAAAACTCTCCGAATTTATGAAAATTTCCAACTTTAAGTTGAACTTAATAAATAATTTTTTCTTTTAACTAATTTATTTTTTTAATTCTTTGAAAAATACTATCCTTAAATTTTAGAACTTAAATTTTAATTACATTAATTTACCTTAACTTACTGTGTGAGAGTGTGTGTGTGTGTGTGTGATTTTCGAAAGCTTTCAAGTTCTTCGCGCGCTCGGACCCGGGAACGGTGTCCGTGTACGTCTTTTTCGTAGTGTTTTTCGAAGTTTTCTTAAAGTCTAGGTGTTTTAATGTACTTTTCTTCGAAGATGACCGGTTATTTTTGCTCAACGGTGCACCGTTAAGTGATGACACTGTTTAATACAATTTACGAAGAAATAAACGCTGTGGACGACGTTCTATTCGGAAAGAAACCGTTTGCTGCTAGCTCACGGGTATTTGTAGCCGTTGAATTGCAATTGTCTTGCAATGTACTAGAAACACGTATCGATATTCTTCTGTTAATAACGGCCACAAACGGTAGTTGCTGGATTGATTTCCTACAGGTCCGGTGGAAAATCATGGTATACAGAGTCACCGTAAAGTTGTTGATTTTAATTACCACCTTCTTTTTCGTTTTTAAAATGTCCCTAACTGACTGGTTTTATTCATTTGTGTGTGGAATTAATGGTGTAATTTTTGTTGCAATATTTACGTGTATTTGTGTACAAATTAAATAATATAAAATTACTTAATTACCTATGATTGAAAATACTGTGGTGCATTTAACGTCTTTCTGTCCTTGCCGTTGGCTGGACTTATAAATAAGGTATCTGCTGACCAACACCTCCCTTCTACGTCAGACTGCTACTGAGCCAAAATCTGACGTCGACTCATACATACGCGAAGAAAACATCAATGATGCCAACTTGAAGAGTTTAACATTTTCTATCATTGGGATAAGGCTGAATTGAGATAAAATGAATGAATTTAAAAAAGTACTCCGCATGTGTGCAATCGTTATTCAGTTAAATTTTGAACTAATTATTTTAATTAAAAAGGCGCAGATCAGATAGCTAGTTGTAATTTCGTAACTATAAAATTAATTTACTGCTTTTTATGTTTTTATAGATTACCTACACCTGGATGCTCATCTGTCAAGTGAAAATTGATGTTACAAACGGTGATAGGCGTATAATAACATTACACTATGTATGTATATCTATACGTAGAGAAATGCTCTTTTTTTTTTTTGAGAATTCGAATTAATTTTATATTAGAGATCAATCTGTCGATTTTTCAAATTGAATTTGTAATATAAAGTTTAAAACGGGTCGACAACCGCAGGGGTTAGGCAACTGTCTAGTGTCGTTACAGAATGCTAGGAGCCGAGGCTCAATTCTCTGAGAGGATGGTGACATTTTTCTCGGAGAATTGAATCCCGACCGATCTCAAATTTGCTATAGAGAGCAATGTGATTAACAGTGCGCTATTATAAATGACGAGATAATGCTATCACTAGGTCATTGAACACAATTACTCACATATACAAACCACATATCAAGAGTTCGGTAGTCAGATAAGTGATACAGCTTAAGAAGCCGTTGCAATTAGCACCCACCACAGATAAACAATCATTTAAATTCCGTCTGTACTTTTGCCAACTTGTGTGTAAATGGGCGTATTTAATACTGTTGTGTAACCCTTCTCTTAAACAAACCCTACTGAGATCAGTCTCTTTTTATAAGATAATTATATATATATATATGTAAATATAATGCGTGGGTAATTTCGATTTAAATAATACAGTTTTGCTTCATTTTTTTTCTTTCTATTGGTTTTACTCTATTACGTACTTTAATTTTCTTTGCTCTTGAATTGTGAAATATTTATTTCAAAAACCTAAGATTTGATATATATCTTCATTCTCGAAAATGTGTGAAAAGTATGCATCGTGCAATTAGGTATTTCGAAATACATTTTTTTAACTTTATAAAGACCAATAAAATTTTCTTACAACTTGATTAAGATTTACATATTTACAACGAAACGAGTTTTCCTTGTAGTTATCAGTTGACTATCATACTTTGCCTTTGTTTCTGTTATTTACAGAAAAGTCAGTGTTTTTGCAGATGATGTTTGAGGACTCAATATTTAACTTACTTAAGCGAAAATTAACAAGCATTAACAAAAATATATAACCAGTTCACTGCTAAGTCATTGTAATCTTTAGAGAGGGCAGATTCAACAGGCATTCTAGCAGCGTACACATGCAATTTTGCATTTACGTAATTTAAATTTAAAAAAATTCACATTGGACAGATCAGCGAGCTCACTAATCGTGGTATATTTATACACGATACAACTGCATAGTAATTTGCAGTTCAAAGTTTCTTTCATGTACACGGGTAGCTATCGTCTGTAAACCGGATGATGCTCGAAATATCTCCGGTTATGTATGTGGTATCAATATGCCATTTCTAGTAATCTTGCAGCATGTTCTATATGGTGTTTTCAAAATCTTCTCCTGTGGAGTGCGTAATTAGAACATTCATTCTAATAATATTAGATGAAGTATTAAATATTACATTCAGGTATTATATTTTGTGCTTCTACGTAGGATGTCAAATTGTTAATTGTTGTCTTAATTATTTATAGGGAAGAACTGACATAGTAGGAAATTACAACAATATCTCTACAATGCTTAAAAAGTACTAAAAGGAGAAATATTCATTCATATTGACATAATTTCATATGTATAGTGTACTATTAAAATTCACTGTTTGAAATTGGTAATTATATAAACCAATATTTAATACACACACACACACGCACTCACACACACACACACACACAAGAAACTGTTGTATAATTAAAACAGACAAAAAAATACTGTGAATATATATGTATAATTTAAAGAGTTTTTTGGAATGTAAATTGAAAAAGTGTGTGGCACGAGCCTGAAGTGCAAAAAAAGTAAGGATTGGGCAAATGTCCATAGATTATTTACTACGCAAAAAGAGCGATATCAACCATATCCTTCTTCTATCCATAAGACATAGTAGGAAATTACAACAATATCTCTACAATGCTTAAAAAGTACTAAAAGGAGAAATATTCATTCATATTGACATAATTTCATATGTATAGTGTACTATTAAGCAATATTTTTCTGTATTGCGTAATTTCGGATTTCTTTAATATATGTTTAGTATTTGATATATCTGCTAGCTTTTATACCGGACATAGAAACCAATAAAATTGAATGTGATTCTTTATAAATTTTACTCGTAAAATATCGGAAAGAACCTAATAAGGCCATTATATACGATAACAAAAAAAATGCAGAACTGTGACGAAATAGACAATTAAGAGCAGTTAATAATGGAAACAGATGACAATCTCATTTTAACGAAATATACGACCCCATTAAAAGTGGATTCCGTCAATAAAACTATCTTTTGAAGATGTGTCTTAAAATTATAAGTTTCCGTAGGAATTTTATGGTTCTCTCGTATTTCTAACGATCAGAAGTAGGTAATACTGCTGTCTTCAGTTATATATATGAGTATATATATTAAAACAAAAGCCGACATTTTCAGGAGCTCCCTTGATACTAATGTAATATAGAGTCATTTAAATGGAACTTTGTTCTATAGATAAAGCAGTTTCTTCTCAACCTGTAGGTACTAATAAAATTCTACTGGTCAACCGAAGCAGGTCATTAAATAAAGAAAGATTTGACTAAAAATGTTCTCTAGTAACAAACATTTTCTAGACACTTGTTGTTTCTTCGATGTTTATAATTGTTCATATCCTTTAAACAATTCGTAAAGTATGTATAGCTATGTCGCTAAGCAACACATTCAAAAGGACACAAGGAGTCGTCATCGAAAATCAGTTCATATCTATAAGTATAATTACCCTATAAAGTTGAAATTAATGTCTTACAAATACATTTGAAGATTGCGACATTAATAGAAAGTAAATTTTGAAATAAAATTCAAACACAGAGCATTGTAATTAACTGTTTAATCTCACGATAGCTCCGATACTGGAACAGATGCATAGCTGTAGACAATATATCTTTTATTTTATTGCCATATAATAATAAATTACGCTGGGTTTTATTCTAATCATAAATATAGTTATTTTTTCAATACATATAACAGCTATTTGTGGTTTCAGTTATGTGACACATACATATGCAGAAGTTTTAATAGTGTTGATTTGCATTCCTCGTTGCGTATATCCATTAAAATTCACTGTTTGAAATTGGTAATTATATAAACCAATATTTAATACACACACACACACGCACTCACACACACACACACACAAGAAACTGTTGTATAATTAAAACAGACAAAAAAATACTGTGAATATATATGTATAATTTAAAGAGTTTTTTGGAATGTAAATTGAAAAAGTGTGTGGCACGAGCCTGAAGTGCAAAAAAAGTAAGGATTGGGAAAATGTCCATAGATTATTTACTAGGTAAAAAGAGCGATATCAACCATATCCTTCTTCTATCCATAAAATATTATGATTTTTCGGAAAACTAAAGCTCACAACGGAATTGCAATAAAGTAAAATGTTGGATAGGCATGCAACGTATGTAATAGGATGATTATTCCTTTCCTCGATGATATTAATCTTCCCATCGTTCTTTATATACATATACAGGCTGATTCAAATTAAGTGCGCACCAATCTCTGTTATTATTGATTCTAGAAAGTAGGCTAAATTAGCAAAGTATTAGTGTTTTGAACATTGATTAGCATGCAGTTCATGAAAAAAAAATGAATAACGCATTCTCGAGAAATTTCGAAATTTATAATTTTTTTCAATATACTATTTTTCGAAGACGAATAATAAAGTAGTTACGGTGGATTTTAGGTGATGTCGAAGATACTCCTTCATTCTGTAAAATCAGTACATAGTAGGCTTTTTTCACTTTAAACAGAACAAATATTATGCCCATTGTAAATGTCAGTAACGTACTGAATATAAATCTTTCGCACATTTAGTTATTAAAAATAGTTTTTTTTTTATTTTGTGCTGTGTTCATTAGTTGTCTATTTTTCTAAACATTTTAGGTTTACTATCGTTATTTAGTGTTTGACAATATTTCACTATGGTATTTCCGCATTTGGAGAAATGCGATATGTTGGAAGCATACATTTTATGTCGTAAAAATTCAATAAGGACTAGCGAATATTATGCTAAACACTATCCTTTACGACAGCAGCCAGATTGACGTTACTTTCGAAAACGAAGAAGTAGGAATTACAGTGTTAGCATATTTTGAAGCCCATTGCGAATTTCATTAGGAATGCTACTAAGGATTTGGGAGTAAGTTATTCATCATCAGTTCAAAGAATTTTGAAAAACATAAGTCTAATTCTAGTCTTAAGTTCAGCATTAGGTACATTAGCTTTCTGTTATTAGTTTGTTAATTTTTGTGATGAAAGTTTGAATGGAGCACAGTGTATTTTATGGAGTGACGAAACAAATTTTTCAAATACAGGCATGTTTAATAAGAAAAATAGTCACTACTGGTCTCAACAAAATTTATTAATTGTTCGTCCACAAGTTAGATTTAGTTTTAAGGTTTGTTGCGGATTAATTGGTTCGGTAGTCGTTGGTCCATTGTACTACAAAGGTACGTTAACAGAAAACAGATATCTGGAAGTTATTCGTAACATTCTAGACGATTTCCTTGTTAACGCCAATTACCTGATGCATCAAAATTTACACTTTCAGCAGGACGGTGCTCCTGTACACAACTATCACCTAGTGCAAACCTACCTCGAAACCATCTTTGCCGAAAAGTTTGGTCCAATTCAATGACCAGCATGCTTCCCTGAGCTCTCACCTTTAGACGTTTTTCTTTGGGGATATTTAAAAAATGAGATGTACAGCATGGTCAGATAAGAATGCAAAGTGTTGTATCTCTGAAACTATTCGTCGTAGAGACTTGCGGTAAAAATTTTTAATACTAAAGTGGTTAAAAGAAGACCCTGAAAAATATTTTCACATTTCCAAGACGGTCGCCAGGAGCCGTAACTGGTACGACAACGTGCGCGAATTGCAAGACAAGGCCAGAGAAGCTTTTCGCCAATTAGATAGGAAAACAATCTTAAGAGCCACCCAGTGTGTACTGAAGTGGACACCAAAATGTATTCAGCAGGAAGGTGACACCTTCGAGCTGTATTTATAAATTATACATGCACTTTCTTCTTTTTAGTTTAATTTTGTAAACTGTAATATGTTAAAATAAACATTAAACACAAAATATGTAGGTATCTGTTTTATTTAAGTTAGCGGAGCAATTAATATTTCGAAGGAAATAGAAGCTGCTATAACTGCTTTATTATTTGTTTTAGGACAATAATGTATTGAAACTTTTATATTACAAAGAACATTAGCATTCAGAATTTTAAAAAATATACAGGGTGATCCACATAAAAAATTATAAGTTTCGAAATTTCTCGAAAATGCGTTATTAAATTATTTTTTCATTAACTGCATGCTAATCAGTGTTAAAATCACTAATACTTTGCTAATTTAACCTACTTTCTAGAATGAATAATAACACAAATAGCAATGGTGCGCACTTAATTTGAATCAACCTGTATATGATTCTTTCGATCAACGTACGTCGAGATAATAAAAAAATATTTTAATTAAGTGATATCATAGTAAAGATGGAATTTAAAAACAAAAACAAGCGTGTGCGAGTGGAAACAGAGAAATGCAAACAAATCAAATTAGTATTTACTTGGATTAGTCCTGTATCTAGTAAGGCAAGGAATGGAAGAAGCAGTATATTTTGTTTTTGTTATTACTGCACAGAGACGAGTTATTACTTAATTGTAATTTAGCGCAAATTTTAGTAGATATATGAAGTCAAAAGCTCTTCAACTATTTAAATAAATTGTTAAATACTACTAGTGCCTAAAATCTGAACAAAAACTATATAGGCGGCTTTCGTAGAGACCACATGGGTAACTTTTGTATTTGAAGACATAGAGATACGGTTAAATTAGCTAAAAAGTGCAGGTTCAAAAGCTCAGTAAGAATGCATTTGCAAATTTTACTGACTATGTCGCACTTGTTTAACATTGAAAAAAACTGAAATCACTTAATTTCTTTTATTTTCTCTAACTTTTTTGGTGAAATATTGAGATGCGGTTTGAACTAATGCGCATAGTAATTTAAACAATTTTATTGGCACTTAATAAAACAAATTTCTTTCGTGAACATTGTTAGTAATCTAACTTAATCTCAAAATTATGAATTGAAACCGTGCGATTTTTATGGCTCTGTTAAGAAAGGATTTTTTTCTGAATGCAATTACGTATCGTATGACATGATAAAATTTTCAAAAGTTTGGAAAATTAAGCTTATTCTTTTTACAAGCAAAAATCACAACTATGAATTATTTTGTACGAATATCAAATACAAGAAGAACGTAAAACTAACATTTAATTAGGATCTCTTGGTGCAGAAGTAGAACACTAAACACTTCAACCCACTAAACACCAAAAACTTTTAACTAAACATCGACGCGTTTCGAGAGCACCCTGTCATTATCGCGTTGCTGTTGAAACCCGTCGGTTATTAGCTAAAAGGTTTTGGTATTTAGTAGGTTGAAGTGTTTAGTGATTCAACCTCACCTCAAATTTTTTAATTTGAACTGTGCGATTTTTGTAGCTGCTTTAAGAAACAATATTTTACAAATAAAACAAATAAATTACCATCGTTTACAATGCAAATTTGACACCGTTTCAGAATACTATTTATTACTTTGCGGATAATATTGGGATTAATACTGTTAAATGCTACAAGTATTGTTTTTTGCAATTCTTGGACGTTGGTGTATGTAGACCCATAGACTTTGTTTTTAACAGTACCCCATAAAACCATACAAGTATTAGGAGTATCTGACTCAAGTGATCTGCAGTGTCTAGTACTGTCCTAACGTCACCGTGAAAAGTTCTGCACTGATAAGTACGATGTTATCGGTTCCTGCAAATTGTGTTAAATATGAACACTACTCATCAAGCACTAAATAAGCTGAGTGTCTGTATGAAGACTTGCCTTTTTCATAGATAGCGTAGCAAACAACAAGTTGAGATATCTTCTTGCGGATAATATTGGGATTAATACTGTTAAATGCTACAAGTATTGTTTTTTGCAATTCTTGGACGTTGGTGTATGTAGACCCATAGACTTTGTTTTTAACAGTACCCCATAAAACCATACAAGTATTAGGAGTATCTGACTCAAGTGATCTGCAGTGTCTAGTACTGTCCTAACGTCACCGTGAAAAGTTCTGCACTGATAAGTACGATGTTATCGGTTCCTGCAAATTGTGTTAAATATGAACACTACTCATCAAGCACTAAATAAGCTGAGTGTCTGTATGAAGACTTGCCTTTTTCATAGATAGCGTAGCAAACAACAAGTTGAGATATCTTCCTAGAAAGAATAGGCTCAATTTTCCAAACTAGGACTAAAAAAGCGACAATTAGCAGGTTTACTTAGAAGTTTCAGAAACCACCGTTTTCAGAATTTTACACGATTACCATGGAATGACAAAGGTTAGTGCAAGATGGGTGCCGCGAATGCTTTCGCCGTTCCAAATGCGTGTCCGGGTTGAGATCTGTGAAAAATTCTTGGCGCGCTGTGGAGATGAGGCAGATTTAATTATCAATCGACTTGTCACAGGAGATGAAACCTGGGTTCATCATTATGACCCTCAATCGAACAGTCGATGCAGTGGCATGTTAAGGCCTCCAGCCCTCCAAAGAAGTTTAAAGTCACCCCTTCTGCAGGAAAAATAATGACGACCATTTTCTGGGACTGTCAAGGAATTTGTTTACCTAATTGATTATATGAATAAGGGTAGTACGATAACGGGGGAGTATTATGCAAACCTGTTGCATCGCCTTAGAGATGCTATTAAAGTGAAAAGACGCGGAACACTGACGCAAGGTGTATTGTTGCTCCACGACAATGCACCAGTGCACAAGTCCAGACTTTCAAAAGCTGCTGTAGCTGATTGTGACTTCGAAGAAATTAAGCATCCGCCTTACAGTCCAGACTTAGCACCCAGTGACTATTTTTTGTTTCCGAATCTCAAAAAAAAACACTAAGGGGGACAAAATTTAGAGACAACGACGAACTTATAGGAGCAGTTGAAGACCATTTTGCGGAAAACCCAAATGGATATTTTTATACTGGATTAAAGATGTTATTGAACCTGTATTCAAAAGTAGGGAAACTACATATATTTATTGAAAAATAAAATTTTGTTTTTGCTCTCTTTTGTTTTCATGCCTTGTCCAGAAATATAAAAACGATCCCTCGTATTTAAATTACATTACTGGTGGTAAGCGCTACTGGGGTAAACGAAAGTACAAGAATAGTACTTTCGAAATCCACAGTGGCAACTGATTTATGGCATACAGGGTGTCCAAAATTTTATGACCAATTACATCATTTTCACAGTTGAAATAGTTCGGTGTTTGAAATGTAACACGCTGTATATTATTATGTGGTCGGATGCTGAATTTAATTCTGCGTCGATTCGCTATGTCATTCCTTCTACCTATTTTCAATAGTTTTTTTATTATTCCATATTTTCTATCAAAAGCTAATGAAATGCCAAAAGTCCTATCTAGTAAATACTGATTTTGACAGGAATTGAAACAATGTTGTTGATTTTATGTCAAAGCAGTTTAAATTCACAGATTACTAAAATATCCATTTAGAGTTCTGGTTATTTTGTTAACTTTCTTAAATCCAGTTTATAATGGAGAATATTGCAGAATATTCCCATAATGATGTGTTAAATTTGACGAATTGTCAGACAAACACGCAGATTATTTATCTGGACCAACCAACAATGATTAATCGTAATGACAATTCGCAAGAATCGAGGTTCGGTTTGTGACAACTAGGAGTGCAAGGGCAAGTCGAAATTACCGAAAGTCCGTAATAGATAATGAAGATAACGAAGTGGATGTTTCGGCTTCTTACACTTATTACGCACTTCAACTATAGCAGTAGCGCTGGAATTGCATATTTTAAGAGCATCAATCGACAGAATATTAATACAATGTAGGTATAGAGCAAAGCATAGCAAATCGATGCAGAATTAAATTATGCATCCGACCACATAATAATATACAGGGTGTAACATTTGGAAAACCGAACTTTTTCAACTTTAAAGATGATGTAATTGGTCATAAAATTTTGGACGTCCTGTATGCTATAAATCAGTTGCCAACGTGAATTTCGAAAGTACCATTCTTGTGCTTCCGTTCACCCCAGTTGCGCTTACCACCAGTCGAAAATGGGTAAATGGCGCAGTATTGAAAATAAGGCTGCATATTTTAGATTTTTCAAAATGTTATCTAAGAAGCAAATGGAAATAAGTATGGGGAAACTAAATGAAACACATCATTCCTCGGGTATCCAAAAATGACATAATATATCGAGTATTCAGAATAAGGAAGTTAATGGAGACTTCCGGTGTTACCGGAAGTGATAGGATCTTGAAAATATCTTAAAATGAAAGAGAATTTTTACTATCTCTGGAGTCCAAAAATTCAGAATTGTAAGTTTTCCTAACCGTGAAATCTTGTAACGAACGCCTATTGTGAGAAACCTTGTATAAATACTTACGAATTCACGATAAATTATGTAGCAAAAGCAGCTACTCTGATTAATGTTGAATATTACGTATATGCTTTACAACAGACACTGCTTCGTATACGAACATCCGTGCTCTTCGTTTTATTCATCTGCACTTCACTTAATACTGAAATTTCCTGTCAACATTCAGCGGAATGCAGACTCCTGTTAAAAATCGCTGGCTTGGATTATTATGCGGGTCTATTTACTTACCGGTTGCTCCATAAGGATAACAAATATTTCTTTTTCGGAGCGCGTGTACAGTAATTTATGTCAGCTGGCGTCAATAAAACTGTAGTGTTGTTCGTTTATTCGTACCTTCTTGTGTAAATGTGAGATATTATTAGGCCGATTACACAATTTATTGACTGAGTAGAATGTGAGTTATTTACCATTTTTGTTTTAAAAGTTTGTAATAAATTAGGGATTTCTTATTTATTCTACTTAATTACATATGTATGATAGATTTTTCGAAGCAAGTGATTACTACATGCCTCCATGAGCTTTAACTAACCTATTTTTGAACTAAAAAATTAAGAAAGCAGTATTAATAGCAGCAACTCTGATGAATATAAATTGATTTGTAAATATAGGTACTTTTAATCAGTATACCAGCCAGTATACCGTGAATATCACGAAACCAAAATAACCAATAATTATTAACATAATTTCGTCATTTTGTTTTCTGTGTACTAATAAATAAGTTACTATGATATTTATGGCCTCGACGCCGACTGCGGCGATGAAGGCGATCCTCAGGCTTCGTCCACTACAGCTCGTGCTGTAATCGGAGGCAGCCCTAGGAAAATGTAGTGGCTGCAGGGGTTTCTCTGGTAAAACAGGGGATCACACTAGCATCTACACCTACATTGAACCGACAGCACTACGGTCCATAAAGGCGGATAAGAGCTCGCCCGGTTTCAGTTTCAGTGGGGGATACAATGTCAATATCTCTAAAAGAGAGACCGTAAAAGTTCTCGTTCACAAATCGAGACGGGAGTTATTCCGCTGGTTTGTGGATACTCTAAAACGCCAAACGGCACGGGAATTGGAATTTGCAGAGATGGAGAAACCGAGGAGGAGGCCTTCAGCTCTCCCCGTTCATCTTCCGAACCGAAATAATTGCCATTCAGACCTGCATGGAGGGCACTTTAAATTGCTCGCAGGTAAATGGAGCAGCGGAAATCTTGTGTGACAGTCAGGCCGCTCTAAGAGCACTACAGACTGTCGGGTTTGATTCGAGGTAGTATTAGACTGCCATGGGATTCTTGTAAAACTGGCGCAACATCCAGAACCGACGTGGGGGAGGTCTTACGGTAGCATCAAAGCTTTTGTCAAATCCGAACTCGATAGTGTAAAATTCTCCCGATCCGTCGGATGAGGCAGTCCTTATGAGCAGGGGCAGGCTGAAGTTACTCACGGGAATCTCAACAAGTCACTGCGCACTGAATAAACACATGCATCGCATGGGCATAGTAAACTCTCCCCTTTGGAGAAACTGTGGGAGTGCGGAGGAAGTCCAGTCCATCTCCTTGCTGACTGTTCAACAGTGAACAGGGAGAGGCGGATACACTTTGGGGTCGATCGACTACATGATCCCGGAGTAAGTAAATTAACTGTCTACAAGGATGCGGACTTCTTTGTCCGAGTGCAACCTGGTTAAGAGGACTCAAACGGCACGGGAGCACAATAGGTCTCTCCTATGGCCGATATTGCCTTTACGGTTGTCCGGCCCGTGGAGCAAAACAAAAATGATGTTTATGTAAAATTTTACTACCATTTTCATTGAATTTTAAAGGGGACTTTTATCTGTGTATAGTAGTAAAGTTTACTAGAATCTGCAACTATAAGAAGTTAATTCATATTACTTATATTTAACCGTTATGTTTGGTTTTTTCTGCGTACTTTTAACTGATTTGATATATTTAATTGTGCGTTATGCATTTCACTAACTCACTAGTTTATACACCTTTTGAAATTGTCTTTCTGCACTTTCTTGTTAATTCAACTTATTCTTTATATTTGTTGAGAATTTTTTCACAAAGTTCAAAAAGTCTCTTGGTACCTACCTCTCAGTTCCAAAAAATGTATTAAACTTTCGAACAAATATACGAGTTTAATTATAACATTCTTATATATGAGAGAGCTTTGTTGAATACACGTGATGATTTCTTTGAGTTCCTTATATAATTTAGCAAATTTCTCTAAAATTCTAAGGTCATTCCTTTGGAATAAATTACTAAAAACTGTACTTGGTACATATAGCTAGGTAAATCAAAACAAGAAAGTTTGTAACTGTAGCTTAAATGGCTCAATAGCTTGTAAATGGTCTTGCAGTAATTGATAGAAAATTAACTGTAAACGATAATCTTAAGATGCTAGATATGTAAGTCACATAATAGCAAATAAATCTCCTTATGTTTCTACTTTGTGTTACTAAAGTATTTCCTTATCTTCAGGTGCTTAGTATTTAGGTTTTAGTTTCGTTTTCTCTTAGGTATATCGCTAAGAAAAATTTTTACTGTTCTTTTATACCAATTAAATGAAAGGAAGCGACTATTTCCACTTTCACCTAAATTACCCGTAAAATTATCCTTGAGGCTGTACAATTTATTCTTCACAAATCCGCGATGAGTAAATTATATGATCAATAAACTAAGGAAATATTGCATCGTGTTTTAGCCATCGGAACAATTGAATGTATAGGGAATTTGTATATTAATAACAATCTATACAAAACGAAACTTTAGAAATAATACTCTCGTTACATATCATTCAACTTCCAAATATTTACTTATTACGTTTTGCTATTTCTTATTACACGAGTTTTAATACTGTAATTGTCACATAGAGTTGTAAAACGGTTTTCCTGAAAATAGCATTTCTATAATTTACAACTTATGAATGAATTTATTTCTGTGTACAACGTTTACTTAAATAAAATCACTATACTACTCTACACTCCGAATAACTTCGCAAATAAACGAGTGCCGGAAGAAATCTCCGTTCGAGTTCTTGGCTCTGATTTATATTGACAAATATGTCATGTCTGGCATCCTTCTTTGAACTGAGTAGTCTTTTTATTTCGTTTGCATACAAATGTGAAACAACCTACAGAAATATGTATAGAGAATATATTTGGAGACGCGTTCTATTAGGAAAGCTAGATATGTTTTGTTCAGATTTCAGACTAGTTTTAATTAAAACCTGCTTCGTATTTTGTTCAATTCTATAATAATCTTTTCTACGCATAATTTCTTCCTTAATCTATGCTATCTTTGTATCAATCTCTACGAAAAAAAGCTATTACTTGACACAAATTCTTACACCAAGAATTTGTTATTTTCACTAGAGGATAATAATATGGTAATAACTAAACTGTATAACATATGTTCGCCATCAACTTTATGACTGTATCCATATTTGTACAATTGTGACTCATTTTCACGCCCTAGCCAAATTTTAATATAGATCTGTATAGGGCTGGAAAGTAGTAAATACAGCCAGTGATACCACAGCCTTTACATCCATTAGTGTAAATATCGTATTACCTATCCTTATTATACGAGTGTGATAAAAACACAATTGGTAAGTTCAGATTGAAAATGAGGACGTATACAAATTTTAGAGATTACTCTGTTATTCATGTTGAACTTACATATATGTATTTATTGGTAAAGAAGGAAGAAATTTTCGATAGATAAATTTCAATTTACGCTTAAAGATGTCACAATCACATTTAGAAGTGTTTAGAATACGTAATTAGATAACTCGTACATATTACTCTCTACATTTACAGCTGTGTAGAAATGATAAATTTAAAACAAGGACTGCTAACGTATAGTATATATTTCTGATCTAAACTATCTTGTTCTATAATAAAACTTTTCGGATATTTACGTGTTTGAAATAATTTTACTACTAAACTACTAAATATAATGCTGTTTTAATTTTAATTTTAATATAATAAATGAATAATCTTCTCTGGTCTTCATACATACATTATGACTTACTTTGGCTGTCTTTTCTGTTTACATTGCCGTCCTGATGGAGAATCCATAATTAAAAAAAATACAAACTAAACATGAAAAGTTACATCCTAGGTGTTTCTATCTTTGCTTACATACTATTTTTTATATTATGCGCATGATCTTTGTTTTTACGCATCTATACTACCAACAAGCTGCATTAGGACAAACGTATCATTTTTCCTTCTTATTCTTGTACGATAAACGAGCCTTAATTAAATTTGAAAATCCCATATCTCGAAAATAATTGAGCATCAAACATAACTGCATTAGATTGGTTTTCTTGTTTTCATCTCCAGTATCATCTAGCAAAGTGTGTGATTTTTTTTAAACATCCTGTATATGCGCTCATCAAATCTAGATCGTTTCATATTCATTGTATAGCACACATTCCTATATTCCGTTTTTGTCCTTTACTCTGTCCAGGTAAAACATTGTTGCTGGGATTAGTTTTAGCAAGTTTTAGTCTTCTAGCGACGCATTTTTATCCATTTATGCTCTATACTTTTGTTTATATATTAGTAAATAATTCAGTGTAGTTGGACCTGAGCTTGAATGTTACTAGCTGTAAGTGTTACTTCTAACTAGAGAAGAATTCTGGGTTTATTTTGGTGTAGATTTAAGAGACAAAACACTATTTTAATAATGCCAACGTTTTGGACCCATTTATTTGCTTAATTTACAAGTAATACCATCTTTGATCCTTCCTTAGTACAACCCTGATGAAGGACCAAAGATGGTATTATTTGTAAATTGAGCAAATAAATGGGTCCGAAACGTTAGCATTATTAAAATAGTGTTTTGTCTCTTAAATCTACATCAAAATAAACCCAAAATTCTTCTCTAGTTAGAACTAACACTTAAGCTACATATACAGTCGAATTTTTGGATCGTGTCCATTACATCATTAATTTTTTGGATCGTGTCCGTTACGTCATTAATTTTTGTCATGTTGACATCTAGTCCGTGATAATATTTTACGTCATGTTTAATTACGCTGTTAATGTCAGTATGAATCAACTCCGTAAATATGTCAAGATGTTGACATTTCTCTCAAATCGTCTGTAATTTCGTTGGGTTTGTTTTTTTGTCAAATGGTTTCATAGTTGAATTTTTTAAATTACTTTTTACGTTTGCATATTGTGTTTGATTTTAATTTTACGCTGTTAATGAATTCGTAAATCGATGATACAAACTTAATCAAAATTTGATCCAAAACATTTACGGACACCCGATATATAGTTGTAATCACGAAAGATGATCCCTGCGTCATCAATTAGATTTGTATGAATCAAATCAGTACTTCGGCGTCATGTTAAATATTGTAAATATCAAAATGAATATGGCAGCTATGACATTTTTCATTTTTGGGTTAAGTGCGTGTGGATTTATTGACAGGCCGTAAAAATTTAAAACAAGTTGTTGCAAGTGTACCTACCGCAGTGTTCTACTGTGTATTGCCATTAGTTAAAAAATAAATGATTTCAAAAAATTGTTAAACGAATACGTATTTGTAAGGACGAAATCAATGACAGTTCCATCAAATGTCTACGGAGATGCACTGTCAAATGTATGTCACATTTTTAAGTGAAGAAGCGGAAATATATAGCTTAAGCGCAGACAGCGAACTACTCTCGTCTTTGTCTTATTCAAGTGAATTGCACGAGCCGTACGTCTATGCTAGGCAAAGTTTCGAAATACAAACTGTCATCCAGGCTGTCCTTGTCATACAAATATATATTTGGATATGAAAATTATTCTTTGAATGTCGTTGATTGAGTTATATGTGAAGTGACGCAGGGATCATCTTTCGTGATTACAACATACATACTATTATATTGTCTAGTCATTTTATGACAGATACCTATATATCGATCAGTAGGTATTCATTAAAGTAATTTGCATCTATTAAGACAGCTGCACTTATCTTATTCGATAACTATTTTACACTGTTGTATTTAGAACTGTGCAGCTGATTCGAATTGCATTGATTTTATCGATTTTATTGAATTTAACTTCCATTTGATTTCATTAATATAGTTCTTAATTGATCTCTGATATTGGTAAATATTACAAGTTGCTTGGAGCGATTTGGTAGATCCTTTAAGAGTATGGCGTTAAAACTTAATATTAAGTAATATAATTGACTACTTAAATATTTAGAACGTGCAACATACAGGCTTATTCACAAAACTAGTTCCTTGGAACTTTTCAATTTTACAGAAATTTTACAACCTTAAAAACTTGCAGTTGTCTACTAGTCTGAGTAGCAAAATTATTTACGCCCCTGCATCGCTTCCGATTTATCGACAGTACATGTGAACTTTCTTAATTTAAGTAGCATGATATAATATAATACACTTTTTACACAATTTTTTTCAAATGTTCATCATAGGAGCGGTTTGAACTGGAAAATTGCGAAAAATACAGCTTAATATAACTAATAGTGATGTATGCAGAATTATGAAGTGTATTCGAAAGACTTGAAAGCTTGATGCGTCGTATTTCAGTTAAACATATGCCAAATATAAGATCTTCAGATTCAATGCTTTTGAAAATATAGAATTTTTAACATATCAGTTGCAATTGGTCATATATTTGACAAAATTGTAATACCTCAAAAATTTAAAAAAACATATATTTATACTTATATATTTTATTAGAAGTCCGCAATACGCAAGCGCATGATGTAATTCTACACTAATTGAGCTAATGTGTGAGCAAAATGTGAACACAAGGATGTAATAATGTAATCTCGTCAAAACGCACGCGTATCATTCACATCGTCGCTATAGTTAGCGCAAGCGTATCAAACATAACATAAACTCTTGCCGCTGCTTGTCTATTTCAAAGTATGTAATCAAATAGGTTAAAATAAGCCATAACGGCAACCACAACATATGTAGAAACGCGAACGAAATATATGTTTTAACAAACCAATTTGGTTAGAAAAATGTTAAACGGACAGAGCCAGGGAAAGAAGTTATGAAATGATCTTGAATAGAAGGCAACAGTTAAATAAGTGATAACATAAGTATATGAATATGTTGTGATTGGTCAGTATGGCTGAGTAGTTAGTAGTAGCACAAAGCGCCCTCAATCAAGTTATTGTTTGTATAATATCTATGAAACAAACATTTAGGGCCGGTCTTTCCAACCTCGATTAAGTAGCCGGTTAGCTTAAACAATGATTAAGATACCGGTAAGAGTGTATCCTAACCGTTATTCAAGCTAACCGGCTACTTAATCGAGGTTGGAAAGACCGGCCCTTAATGTGTTAAAGTGTTACCGGACATGATGGGAAAAACAAAATGTTATGTGCAGTTGTAGTTCTCCTTCTGTTATGCACAACGCGTTAAATACGAATCGTAACTAGCCAACACTTGAAGACTCAATCTTTCTAATAGCTCAAATTTGATTCAAATTAAGGTATTTTAAATATTGAACTTATGAAATGGATTTAGGTGCAATTAATTTGTCTGCTTACGTGATTACTTTACCGGTGGTAATTTGAAATATGACAGCGCCACGAAGAATTAGTTGCCGGTACAATTCTTTCTACAAAAGTCTGCTTGCGATATAAGCTACAAAGGTGGCTCCTGAACTATACAAACCATGCCAAGAGATTCATTAAAAATGTTAGTACTTTCTGTATCGACTTACATGCCTACCTAGTTAATTATAGAGTTTCGAACATTACAAGCATTTGAAGATTTACTAAAACACAAGAAGATGATTCTGGTCCAGATCAAGAAATCAGTTACCAACCGGATAATATAGAAGAAAATGCTTGTGTTGATGAAGATGTACAGTTATGTATGAGAATTTAGATTTTCAGTGGTATTACAGTTTACTATGTATATTCATTTGCATTGTTGGGCTGTATTTAAATTGTACACATTTAAGTTAAGGACAATCTTCGACACCGGCAATATCGAATTATTCTCTGAGAGAATCAGAATAACTTTGAATAAAAAGAACGAGCATCTTTTTACGGCAAGTTCACTCGGTTCGGAGAAGATACTTGGAAAAACGATGAGTTTGAAAATTGGTCTCTACACATTAGGTATATTCAAAGAAATTCCCAAAATTTTGTTTTTATTTTATATTGAAGAATCTTTAGACAGTTTTGACCTTGAAATTGTTATCCAATAGTTGCCACTTTTCCACTCAAGAACGTTTTCTACCTTTGATTACTAATTATTCAATATATATCAATGGCGAATCATTGTTTATATGTGTAGACAACGATTGAATGGCAGTTTCGGAAATCAAATTCCATTTGGAGAACAGCCAACTACTTGTCAGAGGAATTATTTTACATTAAAAATTAACGAGATTTAAAATTTTATCGAGGATGTTGTCGTTAGACATTGACATGTTTACAATTAGCAAAAACTGTGAAATTCGTTCTAAAGCGTATGAAAATCATAAATAGTTCATTGGCTTGCAAGAAAAAAAAACGTATAAATAAGGCACACATTTCGTAATGAGAGTAACAAAAGTATCTGTATACATCTAAGGCAAATGATGGGAAATACTGGTAAAAATATAAATATTTAGCGATAACAAGTTTGATTCACAAATTTGCACACACTAAAATCATTAACCTTTTACTTTGAGACATTAAAGAACTGCGTTAACATACATACCATCTTTGTAATTTTTTTTTACGACTAAAGTGTATGTGGAAACACGAATACAAGTTGTTTAGTTATTTGGAAAGAGTGTACTATGTGTATTACCCTGTAGTAGCACGCAAGGTATACCATATGAACGTCGAAAAATGTACATAAAAATAGTACATTTTTTGGTCAGGGGACGGCACCTTAATATAGAATTTGATTTATTCGTTGCTCATCGAACATCGCATAATAAAAATAGAAATCTTCCTATTGCCTATAATTCTGGTTGCTATTAAATGGACTACAATTGTGATATTTGTTTCCTGATAGTGCAACTGTGAATATTTGAAAAATATTAACATTTAAGATGCCATATTTTACGACATTTGCATTTCAAGTTTTAATAACAAACGGAATTCGAGCAATTAATCAGTTACAAATTATGGCATATGTACTATACATTATTAAAAGATTATTACAATATCATAATTTTATACATAATATGTATAACCTCCAAATGAGAGTTTTAGATCAATTTGACAAAATGTATTATTTAAAAAGAAACTCGAGACAGGTGTATGTAGACATGTAGAACAATCAGGCAGTGGCATATGACATAATCGGTAACTATTTTCGCGAGACTTTACAATAGATGCTGGTCATTTTATTTGAGCTGAGTTTAGCTTGATACTTCAGAAGCTACTGTTTCCAATACTTATCTAAACATTGTATTTTACTTATAAGTTATAAGAACATTTATTAGAATAGTTTTATTGTTATGAAATTAGGACACAGATTTCTGCTCAATTTACATGGAACGCTCATTACACTGTCCAACAGACTTTTTTTCTCATACACCATTTTATGTTGTTTCTCATGCTGTTTCTGACACTAACTTTAAATTGGCTCCATCACGTAAGGATTTTGAGAAATTTTCGTAAATATCTGTTTCAAAAAGTAGATTAAATATTACAGAATTTCAAACTGACTTCGATGTAGGAAAGATATTACTACATATGTATACATAGCATTGAGTGCACATGTCTGAATATGTTCTTGCCTGTTTCCTATGTCACAGCATTTAAATCACGCTGTATTGGTATATAAGGAGCTACGTACGGCTCGTTAGATTCAATTTAAGTCTGTAATAGCTGTCAGAACGTCTTTTTATTGCATAATGTCCTGTGCGTGTACAAACAATCCTAACAGCTTCTGTTATGTCTGTGGAGAATTGATTACCCAACGACATAAACGGAATAATTACGCCTGTTATCGAAAATTTATGTTTTCACTATTTTGATCTATGTAAAAATTAAATATCAGGACAAGGAATGGGCTCCTGACATAGGCTGCGCACGGCGTGCTGTTACTCTGAAGGGCTGCTCAAATGGTAAGAACAGCGCAATACCATTTGCAAGACCTACGATTTGGCGTGAACAAACGGACCATTTGCCTGATTGGTACTTTTGCTGCACGAAAACTTTCGGGTTCTCCAACAAAAATGAGTACAAGATTAGTTACGCAAGTGTGTCTTTTGTTACTCTTTCAGTACCTCGGTCAGAATTAAATGACCTTGTTCGAGATCTGACCTTATAAAAAACTCAGAAATACTAGGATCTAGAATTCAAGGATGGAAGCTGTTAGCTCCGGGCACACATATTTCTGTGTATAGTAAACGCCAGAATGGACTGTCACAGTATTTTTCAACCGAAGAAGGTCTTTCATTCCGCAATAATGTCGATAATTTGATGTTATCAACACGCCCTAGAAGAATGACGTCTTTTTATCAATGCTTCGAAATTGAGTTTGAAAGCTGTCTTTCTTCACATAGGAAATGTTTGTGTTTATGTTTCTATTTCAGTTGGCTATGCAGCCCATATTAAGGAAACTTATGAAAATTTAACTCGTCTGCACAACAAAATTAATTAAAAAGTGTACAAATGGCATATCAGGGCTGACCTCAAAGTTGTAGCAGTTCTACTCGGTTTACAACTGGGCTACACAACGCATTGCTCTTTCCTTTGTGAGCGAGACAGTTGATCGAGAAATTCCCACTACCTTGTTAAAGATTGGCCTGTCAGGGCTCAGTATATTCCTGCACAAAAGAATTGATAAGGCACTAGTGGAATCTAACAAAATATTTTTAATGCCACTGCAGATCAAATTAAGTTTCATGTCGTGGATTCCAATACTTTCAACAAAAATTTCCCAATATTTTTAATGCAAAACTTAGAGAGGGAAGTTTTGTAGGACCCCAATTTATACGTCTACAACAAGATGCAGGATTTGAAGAGACTTTAAACGATTTGGAACGTGCTGCTTGAAATGCTCTTAAGAGTGTGACCCAAAATTTTTTAGGAAAGTACCGTAGAACGTATAAAAAACATTTTAAAACAGAACGTTTATACCAAAACCTGACGTGCCAGAATAAATTTGTTTTTATTGTTATTATTACGACTGCAAGAGAAAGTAAATCTGTACGTAGTTACTAAAGAAAATATAAAAAAAATTGCATACTTTAATGGTTATAATTTAGTAATAGTTAACATATTAAGAAACATTTTATATTTAAGCTAACACTAATACTAACTAAACATCTATAGTTGCTTTATACATATGTATTTTACAATATGAATAAAAAACAAATAAGTCATTTCATAAGCACGCGTATGTAGTTGATACACATGTGCAAAAAAAATTGAACAATGGAATTAATTCCATCAAATAGTATTTCTGTGCAAAGATCGTAAATATGCTAATCTAATATTATACTGCATTTATTTAGGTATGTGTGTTTAACTTTACATTGTACACATAACTATGCATACTCAACAATTAACGATAAATTGGATAAGATACGGGTACAAATGTCGTTTAAAAATTCGAGTGTTCTTACTGAACCTTCCATTTAATATTTTCTGCGACCATACCTCATACAAGTCAATTACCGAAATCGAATATCCTACCGATATTTTCCCGAGTCAAAGTTGTGTCGATAACGATCCTTACAACAACAGTAGCACGAAGGTGTCTTTTCTTTAAGCTATCTATAAAATTAAACAAATGCGGTTACGTTAATTACACGGTAAATGTTGCCTGGTAAAGACAATCACTGCAGCGTCCTAATAGGAGCTCGTAAAAGTACATAAATCTCTGTTTGGTTTACAGTCTCATTAAAGTGGCTCCCGCGAACTTCCTAAAAAGCACTAGCTGCGGTATTAATTAATTAGGAAGTTACGTTATACTCCGTTTTTAGAGAACTGGATCTTTAGATATCATAAATTAACTAGCTTGTGGGGAACTCCTTTTGAAGTTTTATAATCTATGAAGCCGTAAAATTTTCATATTGGCGCAATATGTGTAAGTACTAAATCGAAGTAAAGCTGTAAATTCTTGCCCTGATTAGTGATTTAAGAGCCTTATTCACTTGTCGAAATATTAAGTAAATATATGTATAGGTACAAAAGGGATGTCTTATTAATAGCACACCATCCAGCGCTATATAAAATTTATTACTTGTTTCACGTTTTATTAACTCCTCTTTTTATGACTAAAAAAATATTTCACGGCTGTTTTAAGTCGTACCTACTTAATCTAAACTTAAACTATTAAAAATGAAAAAGTAGACTTTTAAAAATAAGTTCGTTAAATTGATTTATAGGGATTATAAAATGAACGAAGTATAAGTAGACACTGATGCTCTTAATAGCTTACGATCGATTAAAAATTTATTCCCACCGCTGCGCCCTTATATTAGTATATATGTAAAATTTCTTATCGCTTACTGCATAGTACATCAAAATGATTTACCTGGAAAAATTACCAAACTTACTATTTATGTTATATTTCACTGTGAGTCTTTATGACTGAAAATTTTTCCTTTCTCCTTATCAGGTTTTTATAGTTATTAAATAAAAATTCATTTATTTAGTTCATAATGCTTCTGTTGAAAAATTACGATTAAGATCTTTACACAATTTCTACTTTGAAAATAATCATTTACTCCTTAGCGAATCGTTGTGATAAGCTTGATTCTTGTGAAGTCTACGGCAGATGAAGGGATTTTGGAAGTAAAGATAAATACAATTTACGATTTAGGGTTTAAAATGCACGAGATGAATCAAACAATATCAATGACGTTTTATTCATATTTTATACACTTTACAAGTTTGTTGCGTAACGTATACATTTCATAATTTGCTCTTCTTATTATCTTAGCATACTTCCTTCTACATTTTTAATAAAGACACGAGTTTTAACTCTAGATGATAATGTTTAGTTTCGTTTTCTGGGCATATGCTTTGATCGCAATAAGTAGTTCATTGTGTCAACGCATTTATTTGCTTTCATTATTCTCCAATTCCCCTCTTTCTTTACTTGCTATTACTTTATAATCACTACTTTGAAATATATGTATTGTGTATATATGTTACTCGTAGTCATATTCTCGCAGGTTAAGAAACTACATCTCTAACAAGTAAGATCTGTACGACTGTTTTGAATAGTGCTCAAGCAATTTCAGTTGTCTAACAAATGTTTATTCATTGTGAAGATGCCATAATATAAGATGATTGTTTGAAATTCTGTATATAATAGTTTTTAATTAATTTTATGTCATATTCTAATATACTTCTATACTTGAAAAGTTCTGTTGATATAATGCGTCTGGTAAATTGAGGCTATGGAAACAAATTGTTTGATGCCATAATCGGAATTGCCAAAATACTTTGCAACTAGAGAAGATTTCGAGCGCCTTCTCGCAATTGTTTACGCATTAATCTTGTATATATGTCAGATACCGTGCTCCACCTGTATATTTTTGGATGTTCCGAACAAATGAACGGCGATATTTCATCATTTTTTAAACGATTTTTCCTGCGTAACGATGATACTAAAACGGAACGTATATTTTACGACTATGGAATCAACAGCTAATCTGCGCTATAAATACTTTTTTGCCTATGAGTTCACAGATTTTACGACGAATTAAAATTATCTCAAAAGTTGCTAAAATAAAAGCAGTCAATAAAAGATATCTCAGCTCACAAGCGGATTCGTGAAATACAAATCAGATAGGAACTTATGATATATACATCTTTATATAAGAATACATATTATCATTAGTCAAAGATTTGAGTTTAAATTTGATTCTAGTCGACTTATTTATCATAGTATTTCTTGCTAACTAATTCAAAACGTTTATAGAGCGTAGGAAAGTTAATATAATAAATCTCAGAATTCAGTAGTAAGCCTGTGATATTTAATACATGGAACGTCACAGCTCGTCAATTCGTCCGTTTTTCCTCTATTTTATGCACGATATTAGTACCGTATGAGCATCGTAACTGAAACATGATTCGGTGGACACATTTAAACCAAGCTTCCATAAAACTAGAAGTAAAACTCCTGGATAGTTACTATTTTGGGGTACAAATATAGGTATTTATAAGCTCTGAAAAAATGTATCATGTACAGCGGAGAGTTTGCTACTAGAATATGAAAGCAGTTCCGAAACGGGAAACTGATTGTCTGAACGTCCAACAATTTAAAATAAATATGATTACATTATTATCTCTGCCGAAGAAGTTAAGTTAGAGCACTAAGAAGTTAACAGCATCAAGAGCTAGAAAGTATATTATTTCCGTGGAATTTTTTAATTATATATGTTTATATGTACACTGAATCAATAATAAATTGCAGTCATAATTTACAGTTGTTACGACTAAGCCTTAAAAGTTTAAACTTCTGAGACAGTTTGCAAAATATCACGAAATGGTTTATTAATTTTATGCTAATGACAGGGTTTTTGTTTTCTACATAGATAAAAGAGTTTATGCCAAACAATGTTAAAAGAACATATAGCAACTATATTACCATTATAACTTCTTTGAGATGGACTTAGCTGCACCATTTCTCAGCGTATAAAACGTGATATTTGCAAATTAATAATGGAATTCGCTTTTATGTTTCCAGAATTCATATTTTACGGAAAACCAACACCGTTCCAAAATGTTAATAGAACTTGTTTACTTTCTATTCGTTCAATGTTGAACTTTCAAGATAAGCATCATCACCACCCGTTTTACAAGAAAATTATCTAAAATATAGGATAATAGCAGAAAGGTAACTGAAGTAATAGAACCAAATGTAGGTAATGTGTAGATAATGTTTCCATCTAAGACGGAAAACTACGTAACTTCTTAAGAATGTGAGCAATACTTGCAATGGATATTCAAAATGCAGTAAATTACATAGAAATAATTAGGTTTGAAATTTTAATTGGATATTAATAGTGGAATTCGTTTTAATCTTTCCACAATTCGTATTTTACGTATACGTAATACCGTTCTGAAACGTTAATAGAATATGTTTACATTCGATTTGCTTAATTTAATTGAAATAATTCAATTGAAAGGATATTCCTAGAAGAAAATATTTACTGCAATGCAGTTTGGATTGCTTTTATTGGGAGCTAAGAAATTTAATCATCAGTAGCAACTGCACAGTGAAACTAATCTAATAGATCGTTTCCTACCGGTATACACTCTATCCAAACAAGAAATCATTGCATCCGCTTTAATTAAACTACTAAGTCGAGATGACGCTATCCTTGGATCATCAGATACATTAATTGCTCGGATATTCAGAACGGAGAATAATTTCTAACTACAGTTTCAACATTACACTGAAATGAATACCAGTGTTAAAATGATTAAACGAACATTTGTGGCCAATTTGAAGTTGAATATATGCATGGTAATATTATTGATTTGTAAAATTTGTAATATCATGATTGCTCTTTAACACTTTTTATTTTAATATTATAATATTGTTCTTATATATTTGGTTTTTATCGTAAGAAGGCCCATGCAATAATGTACGCAATGCGTCACTATAACATGTAACTTAATTTTAAAATGTACAGTTATTATATCTTTGTAAATACTTATACATATGTGTTGAATTAGGTACTGAATATGTACAGAAATATGTGAATAAATTTTATCGATCTGATACAGTTGTTAGCAGAAAAAATGACTTTAATGCAGCAAATTTTCAAATGAGCATGTATACTGTGTAGTTATGCAGTTATGAGTAAACATGGCATATGTGTATCACATACATAAAGATATTTCGAGCGTTATCGGGCTTACAATCGGTAGCTCGCCGTACATATTAAGTTAAATGCAGAATTGCATGCGTATGCTGCTGGCATGTGAACCTAATTTGCCATGTCAGGTGATGGGTAGCTGTTCAAACAAAAACACTTGACGACAAAAAGGATAACGAACAGAGAAATAAAACGAGATTATTTAATAAATTCCTTTTTTGACACACTTGTTCAGTAGTATTCCACTGGTCGTTATGAGTGCTTATCAGTACACTCATGCTTAGAAAATACACATTTAGGCACACTCGACACGAATTAGTCTTCGAACGGCCACAGTGTGCTGTCTTTGTTAGTCCACCCCTCCACATTTAACCTGACCGTTTCTTTGATAATCGTAATGCTGCATTACGAAAAATACGCTATTACCCTTATCGAAGAAACGGTCACGTTAAATGTGGAGGGGGTGGACTAACAAAGATAGCCATACTGTGGTCGTTGGAAGACTAATTCGCGTCGAGTGTACCCATGCGGAAACGGTGTATTTCGACGAAACTACAAAAAGAGGATGCCGAATTTAGAATGCGAAGGCGATAGAATTAAATGTGTAAGATGCGACAACTATTTGACGTATACCAACAGGTGGAAGTGTGAACGCTACCTAAAGTATAAGGCACTGTTCTGCAATCCGTGGCAAAAGATACAGAAAACAATTATCATTTAATATAAATTTGTGAAGGTGTGTCGAAAAAATCATTTAATTACTTTAAATATGCAAATATAACATCTCTCGACCCGGAACAGTCGTTTTCATAATTAAAAAATATTTATTCCGTACGCCGTACTCATTTGACCGAAACAAATGTGGAACCATATTTAATGATTCAAATATTTTTTAGATGCCACCCAGTTTGTGATTTCATGGAAACTTCTTAAAACAGTAAGTGTTTCAGCACGTTATATAATACATATTTTGTCATTATTTTATGTGTAAAACATTGATGCGTCCATATCGCGTATGCTCACTCATGAAAGTCACTAACATACTTCAGGCGAGTACGTAACCGTTACTGAACGCTCGTCTTGATACAGCTGCTCGACCTCTCCACGTTGTTCTTCGCACAGCACTGCAACTTGCCCCTCTTTGTCGACTCTAACAATAATACTCCTACATATGTACATATACATATATTCACTAAAATGAGATATCGACCATATCTTTAATGTATGTATAGCAAAAGCTGCAAAAAATGCATGCAACTAGTAATTTAGACGTGTGCATATGTAAAAATCTCAGCATACATTTTTTTTTCTAAATTTTACTAGAGATCAATGAATGGTAGTTTTTACCGTCAGATCAAACACACTTCTATGAGCAACAATAACAGCATCAGAAAAATTTCATATTGAATGTAAGTTAGAAAGAAACTACGCTTCATTTCAAATATTGAAAAAAATAGGCTGTTGATTCATTGCTTGAGAAAAGAATCTATTTTGGTACTATGTATTCTGTTAGTGCTTTTGGTGACTGCTGTATTAGATTCAGCGTTATAAATATTTAAACAAAGCCATAACTTTTGCAGATTACAGTTTTATGTCAACGGGAGGCGGTTGTTTGGAGAATTTTTCGGAAAATCAATGAATATTTTAATAGCATATTACATAAAAGTTCAAAGTAACATCAGAAGTACCTAGTGATAATTTAGGTGACCAGGCACAACATTAAGTAATATTGAACGTAGTGGTACTTACCAATACATGTAGATTAATCATTTAACAAGAATAAAAGATGGTAATACAAATGAAAACATCATAAAGAACTTTTGATTTGAAGAATTATATGCTATTATTATACTGGAGTAGTTTGTTTGACGTTATATATATACACGCAAACACTACATTTTTCTTTCGATAATGATTTTCTTCTCAATTGCGCATAATAGGATATATTTGCATGGATATAAATTTATCCATGCAAGCATATACTAGCCAGTGGAATGAATATGGTCCGTTACGAATTTAAATCAAGGTATACTTTACAGGGTGCCAACCTGGTACGCGAAAGACCAATATCTTGGCTGATAAGAGAGATAATTGAATCTTTTTTTATTTCATGTGTCTAGTTTTTTGAAGATCTACAAACCTAAAATAATTCCGATTGTACAGGGTGTTCCATGTCCTTTGTACGAAAATCAACTTTGTTTTTCTAAATATAAAGCTATATTTTTTATTTTGAATCTACATGAAAAATAAGAAGGACTTTATATATGGCATTCATGTGAAAATACTGACGGTCTTCGAGATATTTGGGTTACTATGTTCTTCTAATAAATTTTCGTCAATCATAATATGATCAAATATTAGGCAATAATAGTACTTCAAAACACCATGTCAGAAACTGGCTTAGACTATAAGGGATGCCCAGAAAATGTCGAAGTTGACGAAGAAAAATCTTCGTTAATTCAAATAGAACACACTGTATATTATTTATTGGTAAATCACAGACTTAATTATTCTACAACTTTGCTATAGCATTCCCTATGTGTTCAGTTATACATAAGTTAATTACCAAAAAGTTCAAGCGATAGACCATAATACTTACAATATATGAGTTTAAATTCTTGCAATGATATGAATGTGGATTAACATGTAATGTATGTAGATATACATACGTAATTGACAATATAAAACAAAATATATGTAATGTAGTCTTCAGGCTTTCACGGCCGCTGTTGATGGCTGCTCTTCGGTTCTCGGGTTCTCTGCCGTGTAGAAAGGTTGTGGTACTTGACGTTTCGATCATCTTGTTGTGTGAACCCGAGAACCGAAGAGCAGCCATCAACAACGGTCCTGAAAGCCTGAAGACTACATACACACACAACTGAGTTCAGTTCACTTCTGAAGAAGATCACGACAAGATGATCGAAACGTCAAGTACCACAACCTTTCTACACGGCAGAGAACCCGAGAACCGAAGAGCAGCCAAAATATATGTATGTCAAAAAACACTTCTAAGCTGTTACAAGATTAGGTGTAAATTTTGTAAATAGTATATAGCAATGTGTGTATGGAAAGCTTAAGAAGATAGAAACAGATGATAAATTGTTATATTGCAATGAATTTGTATATATCACACTATGTTAGTTAATATCTGATTTTAAATAACTACCATTCTTGCCTTTGTTGGTATGCATCATTTATAAAACTAGTCTATTTTTATAATCGTTTTGTTTAGTAAAAATTTTTATAGTATTAAATTAAAACAACTGCGTCGATAGCCGCAGTGGTTAGCTGGCTGACTATCGTTGTGGTGCAACGATAAGAGCCCGGTTACAATTTTCCTGATAGACGGTGACATTTTTCTCTGAGAATTGAAATCCGATTGACTTACCATTCGCTGTTGGGAGCAAAGTGATTAACAGCGCAGCATTATAAAAGGCGATATAATGCTGTCACAAAGCCATTTTAACACAATTTACATACACAAAACTACATCGCGAGAGTTGCATGATCGCCATACAAGTAATATAGCTTACACTGCAACTAAGCACCCACCCCACATAAAAAAATAATAATGGAGAAAAAACATACGCAGGACAAGTAGACCTTAAATATTATAATTAGTTTGTCAAATATATAACATGTTTCACGTCAATTTATATTTAGTTGTTGAATATTACTCTATTTGTATATAAAATAATACGGTGTAGATTAACTAAACTTTCGATGATTTAGGAAATAGCAATAACTATATCCGTTATTTGTGGTATATATCGGTCGATCAGATGAAAAAGAAAATATAATTTCGAAATGTCACGTTGGGTATTAACGGAATAACCTAATCAATTTGTTTTCTTTTAAACCGTATTTTCAAATAAAAACATAATAAAGAATGAATGTAAAAAAGCACAAGAAGAAAATATAATATACTGTGTAAGCATTACCGCAAGAGCAACTCATTAGTCGCTCTTGAAGTTAGTACGGATTAGCTTTCACTTGCCGTTTATACTTAGCTTTCGGAATATTAAATCCCCTTTTCGCAAAGGAATTTAAAACGCGAATTTTGAAACCTTTATAAGGGAAGCCGCTAAAAACTCGTGCAATACTGATTATTTCTTTCCTTTTTTTATATGTATTTTGGAATGGACCACTTTGGCAACCAAGAGGACAAGAAAAATGCCAAACCGTATATTGAGAGAATGTGATTTGTATTAACGCTTAAAGATGTTTAATTATTACGATAGGAAATAACTATTGCCATTTATTTGAAATTTGGACCTTGCATATAATTTCAGTTCAGTCTTAGTGTGGTTGTTAATTTGCTGTTTTTTTGTAAGTAAATAAACAAAAACAGTTTAAGTAAAATATGTATGTTTATGTATGCAACTATATGTAAACCAAGTAAAAGTATCAGACATACAACATTACTACAAACAAGCAGTACTTTCTTAACTCCAAACAATAGCCAGAGTGGGATTAACGCTGAAAAAATATCAATTAAATTGTACCTTTGCTTGAGCTATAAATCTACTACGTGTATATATTGTGAGAGCTTCCGAGTTTTGGCCGCATGGTTTACATGTTGAGTTACCGTGACTTTCTGACATCCATCACGCACCAGAAGGTTTTTGCCTCTAGCGTAGTAGACACGTCCAGTTCCGTGATCTTCTCTACCCACTCTTTACCCCTGTAGAAGCCACTTACATTAGCAGCCAGATAGTGAATTTTGTATTCTTTTATTCTACTTTATTTTATATTTTGTTTATTTTTGTATTTCATATACAATACTCTACTATGACATGGGTAAAAAGTTTGAAACGCTCATAATATAGACTGGGATCGAGGAAGCCTTCAATATTGTTTTACTAGACGTGTAGCTTACGCTTAACAGATTAAACTAGTTCATTCTAGACTTATTTCGTAAATTTAATTTTAACACATAATAAAAACGATATTAACAATAAGTAGAGTCGATTTATAATTTTTATATTGGAAGTAACCTAGTCGAAAAAGTATTTCGTTAAAGATGAATCCGTATTTCAAGTTTGAAGTGGTTTGAGGTCTATTTAGTTTTAGTATACTTAACACTCTCCATAATTAGAACGATCAGTTCTTCACGTACTTCTTGTCAAATTTCTTTCTGATGTATACTTACATGAGTAATATTTTAAACCAGACAGCAATTTAGTGAATGTCTGCTCCAATGTAACAAAAATAACACAGAACAAAAAATTTTAATGTTTTTTATTTTTCTTTATGAATTATATACAAACTTATTTTGTTTTATATTCCTAATAATTATTATAAAAACAAATATCTTCTATCACGTCTGGTATTATAAACAAATGAAATTCATATTGATCGTACAATACTAACACTAACTAAGTATATTCTATTCTGGGACATATTTAGAAAGTCTTTCTTTTCACTTTTATTTTATATTGGGATGAAGAACAACGTAGTCAGCAAGCATCTCGCTATTCCACTTGCCCCGATAGCGTTTTTCAATAGTAGAAATATCCTGATGAAATCTTTCCCCATGCTCGTCACTAACATCGCCAAGATTCGGGGGGAAGGAGTTCAAGTGCGAATGCAAGAAATGTATACATTGAGTCAATTTGAGTGGAATAACGACTATGACCTACTAATGAAGCCCAAACATGATAAATCCTGTTCATATATCCCCGTTAGCATGATAATAACTTGATAGTTTTTTTTTTACCAACTCATAAAAAAATATCTTTAGACATACAGTAGGTACATTTAATACATATATGTATGTATAAAAAAACATTTCTCATAAACCTGACGTGATAGCCAATTTTTGGAAATATTTTCAGAATTACAATGAAAAAGTCCATAACGTACACGTATCAGAGTGTAAGCAAAAAAACCCTGTTGACCAGTGTAATTGGTAATTGCTTTTATCTTCTATATAATTTGATGCAGAATAGGAAGTATACAGTAGAACATATTTAGACTTATGCATTATAAATAAATATATGCACAACACATTATAATATAGGTAATACGAACACCAAATTAGTAATACTTTGTTACGCTGGGAATAAATAAATATACAAGAATGTGGTTGTGTTATAGCCAGCATACCTATACGTTTAATTAGATGCAATAAACTTTTATACATTCTGGTGTTTTTATTACATAAATTTAATAACAACATAATGTTATGATAAAGTTGGCGTCAAATAAACTCTTGCAGTAGAAAAGAGAAGCACTTATGTTTAAAGAATGCAACTTTGTGTCTTCTTGTAAACCATTACATAAAACCGGAAGACATGTGATAAGTTAACGTTAGAAATATCAAATATTATATTACTATTTATAGTTATCTGATATTGTATTACCGACTTTATTGAATAAATTACTATATACATATAGTCAGATCGGGTATTATACGTTACAATCTCTACATGATACGGCATAATTCCAAGACGACAAAATGCAATAATTTCCTTTATTTTAACACATATTTTGAATTTATCTCGCATTGTCTCATAGGTTTTGTACAGTATGATATGTATATACATATGTAGTATTTACTTAAAAAAACGAATTGTATTACACTTTGTTTCATAGACTTCATACAATATTTAAAAAAGAAGGTTATAGTAAATTTAATATCTAAGTTTTCTATAAACATCACGTGTACCTATCTATCAATTCCGCAATTACAATGCGATAAAGCTTCAATCATATGATGCCAACAAAGTCGCTTCTGACTATAGTAAATACCTACAAACACGATATGAAGTATTTCAGTTGGAAAAGCCAATAATTAATATAATGATAAGAATTGAAAGTGATTTTTTAAATATGAGCGAATTAATATTTCAAGCTTTCCATACTTTCATAATATTGAAATACAGTACAAACAATGTCGACATCGTAATATAATACACCTTTAGTTAAGGAAGTCAATGTGGATACTATTACAAAATAATGTAATCATTGTCACATAGTTGTATGTAAATAAATGTTTCAAACGATATTACACATTATAGGTCGTGATTATAAATGTACTCTTTACAATATAAAATATAATTATTGTTGGTTGTATTCGTAGAGGTCATACTACCTTATTGCCGAAATATTTAACTTGCATCATGAGTACAACAATCGTGTGGATGTGATATACAGAATAAGCAACCGAGAGTGACCACAACTTACCTTCAAAGTTTAAGGGGCCAACATTGCTAACTTGATAGTACGAGATATGTTTTTATAAAGTAATTAAATTATTATTATATACGTATACAGGATGATCTAAATTAAGTACGCACAATTGGCAACTTATTTATTTTAGAAACATTGTCGTTCATGAAATTAGCAAAGTAGTAGTATTGTTTCCGTCGATTACGATGCTGAAATCGGAAAAACAATTACACATCATGTTGTTGGAAGCTTCCATGACGTGTTGAAAATGTTTCGTAAGAAAAAAATATAACAAGCAGTTACACCCACTTCGAGGTTAACCGGATCGCTGATATTTCATTAACGAAAAAAAAAAAAAAAGAAACGGGCGAAGAATAATTATATAATTAGTTAGGTCATAAAAGAAGCAGTTTTTTCGAAACCTATCCCGAAAACTTGATAAGAAACATTCTTAGAGATGATAATTTAAGTTATGATACAATTCACAAAACCCTGAGAAAGCATAAATTCATTTCCTGTACGAATAGACCCGAGCTAAGATTGGTTTTTTGCTATTGGCATCTGGAATACTATCAAAAGACTACCGAAATGTTGAAGAAGCTATCGTTATTGGTCAATAATTAACCCATCATAGGTAATTCCTAAAGGTCACCAAATTCGTCTTAGTTTTTCGGTTTGGTGTGGTAGCCATTCATCGAGAATTATTAGATCTTTTATCTATGATTTGCTCTCGCCGGCAAAAGTTATGTCGATTTTATGCGAAATATTTTGGCCAATTCCTTAGATGAAATAGATCTTGTAAGCAAGCAAGGAATCATATATATATATATATATATGTCAATACCCTTTTACCCTTTAGGGTGATACCCGACAGCAGGGAATCATATCAATTCCAAATGATGCGATAATGTTGACAATAGTGTTCTCTAAAAATTTCAATTTTTATGTTTTACAATTACTTAGTTTCCTAATAGTTTAGGTTTTTATAACTCAGTCGTTTTTGATCCTAAGTTAATTGTAACCGATTTTATACCAAACTGTCATACTTTCATAAACTTTCAATTACGCTGCTGGCTCTTAGACGTTCTAGTTTTTTTTTTATACCGGCTTATGCTGAATATGAATATTTATTTTACTAAGAAGATCAGCTGATTATGTGTTCATTTACAGCTTATTTTCCTGTATTGTCTTATAGTATAATTATTAGTTTACTACTACTTGTACACTACTGTTTTTTTTTTCTACTATGATTTGGTACCTTTATGGTTCTATAGTTTAGTTCATTTTCAGCCGAACTGATTCTATACTTTGATTTGTTTTGGGATTTTACTAGCTCTCGTCTTTATTTATATGCTGGACATTTTGTAGCTTTGACGTAGTCATATGCTTACTTTTATTTATTTTTCCTTATCATCGCCTCAATGTTAGCGTATATTTTGCATTAGTTTGTCCATATATGACTGAGGTTTGGGTTTATGCGGTACATTCTACGCCAGCAATATGTTTTATATTAAATACTCACAATAGTTTTTAATTTAGTTTGGTAGCTTTAGCAATTGTTTTCTATTAAATGTTCAACCATTTCACTGCGTTACCTTTCCTTTGAGCCTACTTCTGATTTTAGATTAGAAGAGGTCAATGCCTGCTTTTCTTTACATGAAGGAAACTTGCGTATTTCTATCCCCCTACCCTCTCCACTGCTCTAAAACAGATTATAATATAGAGAGCGTTCTATTAAAAGAAATTTGATTTTGGTTGAAAACTCAAAAATACGATATTTAATTGTTTTTCTGGCAAAAAGCTGCTAGTTTGATAATTTTTTGTTTACAACTTTTTTCGAGAATATGGAGATATTTTGAAGCATCATATTTTTAAAATCCTAAATAAATCTAACTGGGTTAGATCGGGAGAATGTATTAGTTGTTGGCTAATACATTCACTGTCTTTCGACTGAAATATGCCTTTTATTAAACGTTCGCTTTATTGACTTCCGTTTGGTTTCCAAATCATAATAAAGCACCATTACTTGATCTGTTGTGTGCAATGACCTCAAAATGTGTTTTGCATTTTTATCAATGTTCGATATTTTGCAAAAAGTATTAAATAGACTGCAACTATTGAATAAGTGATAAAAGTCTTCGTTGTAGGTCTTGCTTTAGAGATGTCGCGTTAAAGACTGGATAACGTCATATAGTTATTTTGTAATATTTTGCAATGTGCAGCAATTAATAATATGTTATTACTTTACTTGGAAAATCGACAACACTATTGTCTTAATTTTTTATCATTGCAACTTCGTTTAATTAATTATAATTCTATGGTGTCCTTTTATTTTTTTTCTCGATTTTATTCACGATAAGCGTGTTTTATGAACTTATATAGGTATTTTATTTAATGAATATCTAACATTACAGTTGTGAGAATTATTGGATATTCGTTATCTTAAAACTATAAAATTCATTGTATGCAAAGGAACTATTCGATTTAATTTAAAAACCAAGTACTAAACAGAAAAACGTAAACATTCTTGTTATTTGGCACATGTGATTTTTTTTCTGTGCATGTATAAATGGCAATGAACTAGAAGTAGGTATAAACTCGCACGTATTGTTGTTAATTATTGGTTGATGTATGTTTTTCCAAAAATTAACTTAAGTAAATGTGAAAATATGTACAAAATCATATGTACAAAAACCTCAGTATCGGTCTAAATTAGCATCTGCAAAAAAAGTAGATGTAAGAATAATTTTTATCATATTTCCGTAGATTTAAAATTTTGAGATATGTCTACCTAGAGACCATCACATACGAAAGAGACTTAAGAGAAATGTTACAAAAATAAGAAGAAACAACGTAATTTAATGGACAGTAACGACAATTTAAGGATGTCCTGCCGTTTATGGATTCTACCAGAGATTAAAAGTAGGGAATCACAGGCAAAATGCATTAAATATTTAATAAATGAGGAAAAAAGTGATTAATTTTGTCAAATCAAATTTAGAATTTCTGTAACCAGATGTATTTATTGTACAGATTTCCTTCTTATCAAAAAAATTTTTTTTAAGAAACACCTTATAAACCCAATTTCATATGACGTAACATCGAGATGTAAGAAGACAACAATTGAAATAGAAAAATGTGTCAGAGTAAGGCGTCAAAGCTCAATATACCCATTAAAGTTAAAGATATCACAAAACGTTATGCACAAAAATTATAGACAGTCTTAAGCTACATATTTTTAAATTATTTTCGTATATACATATATATTATTTCAAATTTAGATTAAGCATTTCTTCGATATAAGGTTTCATTGAGTTTTACCGAGTATTTCAGAAGTTATGGTCATTTTGTCTGAAAATCATTGCGTGTTCATGCCCGGTGTATTTTTGAAATGGAATGATTTCTTTATATTGTTACAGTTTTATAGCAAAGTGATACTTTGTCAATATCGCGAAAACTGTGTACAGGGAGATTCAAAACAAAAATGCATTATTTTCTCATCTTAGTTAAATGGGACCCCCTGTATTTTATATTTAGAAAGGGAAGGACACTATGAACTCTCATTTTTATTAACCACTCCCTATTCGATTTGAAAATGGCTTAGGTGGTGAACCGCAGGCACCTAGGCGTTAGCCCATATCCTGCAATTTTCGGACCACACTGTTGTAACAAGTTATGTGCCTTGAAACTGTCACCCACTATCTCACCGCCCGCAAGAGACCGACACCTCGCGCAGAGGCCCGGCGAGCCGGTAGGCTCCCCTCCCCCGTGCTACCCATGTTAGACAAGTTCCCTTGTCAACGTTGGACGGGTCACCGCTGGAGACGCTTTAGCGACTCCTACTTCACATCTAACCCCACGGGGCCTAGGCCTCCTTGCGGATGGCGACTATCGGCCAAGCATGGGAAACGGAATCTGGCCGTGAGGTACAACCAGCCCGTCCGTGAATTAAGCCTGAACTACGGGGACGGCCGGGCCGAAGCCCAACCCCAAAATGCCAACCGCGCCAACTCTTTCGCCCTTTCGGCGATCAAGTATACGCGGCAGCTACAGTGAAACCGTAGGGTCCCAGAGTCACCGAGTTGTTTTAGGATGAAGCCGAAGGTTTCCCAACCAGACAACCAGCGGGCGGTCTACTCCTCGGCGAACCGACTTTTGTCCTCCCCTACTATCTTCGCCAAATTCTCCCGCTACGCCCGTTTCGCTGAGTGTGGCCACCAAGGATGGGGTAGTGCAGCTGCAGAGTTCTCAAAGTAAGTGCCGTAGGGTGCCTCACTTACCCACCGTATATTCCGACGGTTAGCGGCCGGACACCGGAGCGTATGCTCATGCCTACGCCCAAGCATCCTCCCGCCACGCCCGTTGCCCTGAAACTATGAAATCAGGGATTGGGTAGTGCAGCCACAGAGTGCTATAGGGTGAACGCCGACCCAAAACCACTCCCTATATCTAAAATAGTTAATTTCTTAGATATTTAATATTTTCTTAATGAAAGGCGAGCTTTTTCAAAGTAATTGTAAGCTGTCAAATCAGCCATGAAAAAATGACAGCAGGAAGCTATTACATAATAAATTGAGATAAACTTATTAAATACAACACAACTACAAAATGTCAAACTTATACCCGTAATTAATATTTAATTATTTAAGCCAAATGTTCGGGATATAACGGATTTCACAAAAAATTTTCAAAATGTCCACCGAAAAGATCAAACAACGTTGTAGCCGTTCTTCGACCCCCTGCCTCACCCTGTATGTATCTGATTGGTAACAGCTTGTTTGATATTCATATTCATATTTGCAGACGATAAGAAAGGTAACAATGTATTTTGGTGATTGAAGTTTGAGAACACTACAAGATGAAGCGATATGTGGGTTAATAACAATCAGGTACAGATTTTAAATGGTAAACGCGGTGTCTTAATTGAAATAATGCTTGCAAACGTTTACACTACATTACATTTAATATTGAAACATAATCTAACATCTGCCAATGTACGTAATTAAATTATAGCATGATGCCCCTGAGATCATTTAACTTGTTAGTTTATTGAAAGTTACGGAACAGTAATTAAATTAAATTGTCAAAAGTAATGTAACAATTCATTTTCTGGCGCCCCGATGTAGCTGCTTCGTTATCATTTGATTTACTTGTGTACATTGGTTACTTTCTTACAATTTTCGCGGTTTAATGCATACCAAGACATTGTGGAACGAAAATTCTCTTATGGTGAAAGTGAAGCTCCGGCAAAGGTATCCAAATTGTCTCCATTCATCAGATAACTTTTAGGGAGGCTTGATTGCTGATCCCAGATAATACTGAAATAGTAACTTAACAACAGAGAATGTCAACCACAGCGTGATCCAGATTCAAATATTGAGAGTTTACTACCAAATTTATCTTGACTGCTACGCTTCAATTTCAAAATAATTAACACCGCCCTCAAATTTCGAAAAATAGTTTGAATTTTTGTGTAACTGCGCTCTTACAAATTTTAGTGATAAAGAATATTTCGAAACTGATGAACTGCCAAGTAGTCTATGCCGGAGCAACCAAAAATAATACGGTGCAGTTGTGAAAATGAATATATTTCAGAAACAAATATATACTATACACCGATTAATATTTTAAATCTTACTTTTTTTACCAATAAGTTTCTGTGCCTGCTTCTATTTGGCAAAATACTGAAATATGAATGTTTTAAGGTTATTAAATACATTCACAAATATATTCATTTATGCTGTTTATTCTAATGAAAGGCCAATATATGCAGAGTCAAAAATTTCTATAGAAAAGAGTTACTTTTAGATTTAATTTAATATGATCCCATGTTCGCATTAGACAGGATAATACTGTTTCACAAACCTAAAAATAACGACCTTCGCTAAAAGCCAGTCAGAAGCTAGGAAGCAACACCGAATTTGCATACAGAAATTAGCCAACTAAAAACGTTAGCAGATGTTGCTTTCAAACTATCAGCTACTGACCTGTAGTGTGTAGTTTTAAAATACACACTCAGTACCTAACCCCATATGGTCTTTCATTCGGAGCAATTATGTTTATTTCTACATGTAATTCTGGACCATCCGATATCAATGAAAATAGGTTTACAATGTACTACTAGTATGTTCAATTAATATCACAGAATTAAATTTTCGAATAATTGCCAGATCTTCCGTCCACGTATCGTTGTCGGACCCTGTATATGACAGCAAGTATTATATGATACATATTTTTTCCAAATATTACTATAAAATACATACGGAAGATTAGAGAGCGTAGCTAAATTTACTACTATCTTACAGATAGACAACACATTCTTAATATAAAATACATAAGCACAAAATGTGGGGCTATAAAATTTAAATAAAAAACAAGGACAATGTATAATGTAGCATTTTCTATTGGTATTAAAGAACTAGTTCTTGAAATGAATAAAAATTATAGCGGACCCTAAATGACCCGAAATTCATTTTAAGCATTTAATAACTGATAAAAGGGAACATCTGGTAAGAGAAACGTTTTAAGCTTCTTAACATAACAATATTTATATCTAAAGAGCATGCGTGTTCGTAGACGTATGCATTTCCTATACTTGTAATGTTGCTTTTATGATTGGTGATCTCGAGGTCGGATAATAAATTACTACTACCAAAATAGACAAATTTGACGATACATTTGCAATCGCATACTGCGTTGATTAGACCGCATATGTAAATTGAATTAATATAAATAATGTTGCAAAATACGTGTTAGACGATGCATGAAATTGTATTATTTATATGCGCACTATATGTGATCATGATTTACGATTCGTATTTTACCAATTATTGCATTTAATATATTGCAATAGCAGATCCCCTAGAAAGTATTAAGTTGTATTTTTATTTTTAAGTATGCATATTGAAATCACATCCTTTTTAACATTAAGGAAATATATGCGACTCATATCCTGTCTAAGAATATACACAACGGGCCTAAAAATGGTACAAACTTTTTCACGGTTTTATAAACAAGATTCTACGAACATGGGAGTTTGCATTTTTTGTCGTTTTGTCGTTTCGAAACAATTTTAGGCAGTAGCTGCCATTTGTATTGTCATTATAGTATTCGTGAAAAAATGATTCGCGTAAGTCAAAATAAAAAATCGATTAAACATCTGTTTAGATAGGATTCAAAATTATCCGCTTGCAAAATTGTGAACCGGTAGGTACTTTATTTATGGCAAGTTTGTAGACCAAATATAAATCCTGTTGTTTACTTCATTTGAAATCAGTCTATAACAGAATTTCCCCAGGCAATGATTTCTTTGTTTTTAGATGTTTTGTTGATAAGCATAGTTATACAATTAAACAGGATTACAAAGACAGAGCGACTTGAGAAATATACAAATCGATTAATAAGTCAAACGGCTAAAGTAATTACATTCTACATAAAAATTACAGTTGTCAATGCGTCTAAAAGCGATGAAAAATAGAACAGTCAAAAGTACTAGCGAGAAAGAAAGGAAAACGGTGTCCGAAAAGAAAACCATGGTACTAAAGAAAATTAAAGTAGCCCTTTAGATAAATAAAATTAAAGATATAACCATGAAATAAAAGTAGAATCACTGGAAAAACTCAAAACTATGAATGTCAATCCCTATAGTAAATATACCGCGTGTGTTGCTTCATCGATTATAATCTTTATTTTTAAATTCGATGTTACATGCGGTCCTATCTATCTACGCTTACGTGGTCAGTGGTACCAATTGGTCCACGTATTTAGTGTTAAGATTCCAAAAATGTAGAGCGATGGTCGTGCTATAGATCTGCGGCGTTGTTTTTTTTTCACATTTTCCCATCGTAAAGTTACGGCAGAGAATGGAATTTTTAAAATACTATTTTGGTCTGAAAAATGAACAATATCTGCGATGCTAGATTGCACATAATGAAATCATTTTCGCCAACTCGATTCTGATTTAAAAAAATTATTACGGGCACTAAAACAAGTAGACGATTCCTTTCTTCTTTCATATGTTGGAATTGTGCTACCAAAGTAAATATAAACAAACGATGTGGATTATTTAGATCGGCTATAGATTGTTTTCGGGGTGAAAGTCCCTTAGTATCATTGCCAGATTCGTTGTGGTTACTACAAAAAGTGGCAACAAACACTCAATATCGGGAATAAATCTAAGTGTAAAAGGATTAAAGAATTGCTTCTTAAACACCATTTCCATAGTAAGATGGATCACTATCAAATCTTGTGATAAGACATTTGAGCTCCAACGTGCTTGTAAGTCACTCAGTTAGTCAGCACAATGCTCGTTATATGTATACACATTATTTAAAGGAACGTAACCCAGGTAATGTCTATGAATGCCAAGCATAATAAATATCCTTATGTGTAGCAGATTGTTGGCAACACTACTTGAAAGCAGCGCAAGCATTAATTGCGGTTTTCTAGGAAATGTAACTTCCATACTCTGTGACAAAGTCCAAAGATTTTATCTAGAAGCAGGTCATATATTGTATCTGTTAATGTTGATTGTGCGAATGTACCTACAGAAATTTGATAGCGATTTGCTGCCAACACAAGCATACGCCGTATAAGAAAAAAATAAACCATATTTTGTACTTTAATAATACAATTGATTATTGTCTAGTAGGAACTCTCAAATTATTTAAACAGATTGCTAGATGTTCGTCGAACGGAAGCAACGTTTCAGCATGGTATACTTATTTTCAAGCTGTCAGTTTTATTCACGGCATGGAAATCTTCGGCGTAGCATCGCATCTAGTATCTATCTAGTTGCATTGAAATAGATTTTGCTTCACTAATTTGACGCGAATATACACATAAGTGTAGGTATAGTTATTGTAGCGACATCGATATCGAGTAAAACATGCAGTTCTTGTGTCGGTAGAATAGAAAAGTCTAGAGCTAAACATGTGTTATTTCGTATTCATGGTAGTTTTGTTAAATTTATTAAGTACTATTTATTATTATTGATGACATATATCTTTATTAAGTCTTGACGAACTGATAGTCATTGATGGAGTTGCCGGAATTATGTTTATTTTTTGGGAAATAGGATAGTAATCATAGTAGCAATATACAAGTTGTTGTTTTAATATCTCTGTAAGAGGCCAAGTGAACATGTGTTTTTATGTGATATTGTAAAGATCAATAACTGCATACCTACATACGTTTTACATTTATAGGATATTCAAAAATATACACCAGCTTCTTTGACTAAAGCGAAAATATGAAATAAAAGTAAACTGGAAAAACTATACCAGCCACCATATTCATCTAATTGTAAATAAAGTAATGTTAATATCACGAATACTATTCCGTTAGGCACAAAAAATTTAAACATCATCCAACAGAAATTTAAAGGTTCAATTCCATCAAGAGAAATACATATAATATACCTATATTGTAAGCTTTATTCTGGAATAACAAAGTTACTGACATAATGTCACCCGATACACTGTTTAAAGTTTGATTACAATAAACGCTATAAATTATAACTCAATATACAGTGTGTCAAAACTACTTTCTAACTACTTAACGTTTGAAAAGCCCAAATATCCTGAAAACGGTGTACTGTATAAGAAGTCTCGTTTATATTTTCTAACCTTCAATAAACTTGTCAAAATTTAAGTAAAACATAAGACTTCCATAAAAATGTATAATACATAATATTTGTAAATCAAGTTAAATGCTTTACAAAATATATGTACTGTTAGCTACTGAATATGTTCATTATAAATTTCCCAACTTATGTAGTAGGGTGAACAGGGCTGAATATGGATTGTTAGCAGCAGTGATGATTCTATTGTTGGCCTACGTAAGAAGACTACGTAAGATGAGCTTCAAACTCCAATAGTAAGACCTCTTATCGATAATAGGTAACTATCACTGCTTTCAAGAAATAGTAAATAACGTAATCTATCAAAATGAGATAGCCAACTAAATTGGCCTATCATAAAAAACTTATTGCTTACCTTTACGCAGTAGGCATTAGACCACGACGACGTTTTAGAAATTACCACAATTTTACTTTAGGGAAGACAACACGCAATCTCCTAATGGTTAGTGGACACCACTATACTTCCTTAAAGTAAAAATCAGAAGTAAATGCTAACGCTTAAATGAAGCAATTTCGTGTATATACGATTTCTAAATTTAGTACTTAATTTTAAGTAAATTTTTATTGTACCTACCATATCAAATTGTCATCGCTTGTAAGTTATTCTTTATTTTCTATTAAAATTACTGCATACCTCATTAATTTAAGATGTTACTGATGGTACAAACATTAGAATCACGTAACCTTATTTATGAATGTTGTAACTCACTGTACGTATTCTGCGTCAAGAAAAATAAACTGAAATAACCTTCTTTTCACTATTATACCGTTCTCCAAAAAATATGATAAAAGTAAAACCTTCTTTCTCTGTAAACATCGCAAATCGTAACAGTTTTGTTTAGTAAGTTGAGCTTCTATAAATTGCTACTTGAAGTTAAGAGAGAATCAACCGATAAATATATCAGTCCTGAAAAGCTTTTTATATTAAAAATTTGTGACACTTTCTCAGCTAGAAGTTTGTAGTATGTATCAAAGCCAGACGTGTTCTCTTTTGCGTCAGGAATAACTATTCTTTGATCTATTCTATAATTAAGAAGAAAAGACGAATATTCTACGAGATTGTATCTGACTGTTATTCTCAAATATTACACTCTAATCGTCCTAAATACCGAAATATAAATTTATAAAGGGTAAAATCACTTTATGATGCCGACGACAGAAGACCAATAATTTACCAAATGTATCGTACACCAACGCTTCTTGGCAACAGCCGCTACTTTCATTCTGTCAGTGCATTACATGCAATGTGAATTCATGGCACTATTATGTCGTGTCTAATAATCACCGAAATATGAATACTTTAGTGTGAAAAGAAAAATACAGAAACAGAACGATATGTTGTACATACATTAAGAGTTAAATTCCAGATAAGAATTGTATATATCGCAATATTGTAGCAGCGCTGCATAAATGTTATTCAATCTAAGAGGTTTAAGATGTTAATCGCCACTTTCTATATGTGTGTAGTACGTTTCCTTTGTATTTTAAAATTATATACGGTAATGTAAAACAAGCCGTGAAGGAGCTTTTCAGTCAAAACCTAAAATATTCTCTATTTATCAGAAACTAAAATAGAAACAATTTTTCTGAATGCTGCAATCACTTTTCAACATAAACAAATAATAAATTTCATAGCTATAGTTTTCCTTTAGAAAAACTGAAGTGGCAATTTGGAATGTCAATCTTAATAAGATTGAGTCTCGACGTTCTTCAAATGCATATCCCACATGACTGGTGCTTGTATGCATGAACTTGTAAGTAGCGACCTAAGGAAAAGCAATACATTATGTAGATTGGTGCTTCAGTGAAAGGTTTTCGTTTTTCGAGATTTGCTGTTATTGTATTTGCAGTGAGTGAACCAACCGGGACTTCCTCTATTGTAATGACATTTTAGAAGCTGCAGTAGTCAATTTTAAGTCTCTTTTGTAAACACGTAACGAACGTCTTTCATCGGCAAAGTAGTTTCATGTGAAATACATATTTTATATATAAAGAGGACTCTGGATTTGGGTAAGTAATTTATCATATAATAGTTGATTGCATAGTTTTACTTGTGTAAGAGAATGAAAATAGTTCCTACACCATGAACCTGCTTTAGTCGCCAATAAAGTCCTTATTTTATATGTACAACTGTTTCACACTAGCTGATGATATACTAGTTTTTCTTTAGTTTCTACAGTTTCTATAGCGTTTGTTGAAGTAAACTACATATTTTTCTAATTAGACATTTTTCTCACATCAAGTCCTAAGTTCTCCATTGTAAAAGTAGAGATAATAACAATAAACTAAAATGAAAAAAACCATCAAATTAAATGAATTCTGGGAAAAAAAACTACCTGGAGTAGAGTAAATTTGGTATGTGCAAAGTACTTCAAGGTTTTGTTATTCCAGAATCTCATCATAAGTAATGTAGAGCTGATAATTATATCGCAATAATGAAATGTATCTCGATGCGTATTGATCAAAGCCAGACAATTGTCACAGGTAACTCCGATTAGGTTCGTCTGGCAATTCCTCACTTCACCTCTCAGCTCACTTCAGATATTGAGCCGTTACTTCTTTTATTATGTTCTTGGTTATTGTTGTTTGTGGGATACATAAAAAAATGATAAAATAATAAAACATATGCCATTAATTGAGCGGTTGGTGCGTTGGTGATACGTAAGGCAATTCTTATGCTTCAGGGTTTGAATCTTCGGACAATATCTCCTTACCATTCCCTGTTGCGGTATAATTAGCAGCACCACATTATTGACGTAACAAAGCCATGGAAACACGCAATGTATATAACAAGAGCTGCAATGGGTAGTCTTGACAAGCAATATAGCTTAAGAAGCCACTGCAGTTACAGTCGGTATTTGGTTGATGATGAGAACCCATGCGTTCTCGAAACACTTGTCTCGAGTAATTAATCAAAGTTGTGGTGTTTGCTGATACCGATGTTTTATCTGTTTATCACGAGCCCACAGTCCATGAAATTACAGTCTTATATATCAGGAACGGAGTTTTCTATATTTTTGCAGTAGCGAAGTAAAACTGAATATTACTACAAATAAGTTATCTAATCGATTTTAGTTCTGCATGTAATACTATATGTAAAAATTTAGAACACAACTAAACTCAACTAAATTCAGATCCATGCATTACATTGTATGATGGAAAGTATGATAAAAAGACAAGAGCCTCGTTTTGTTCTCTGAATGTTAAAAGGGTATATTAGCTTAAGGTGGCACTTAACAATGAGGGAGACTATAAAAGAATCTTCTGAGACATTCGACATACATCAATATGTATACGCACAAGTTTGCTGAACGAAACAAAACTTCTTTAAATTTTTACTACTATAATACTATATTTTTACTACTATAATACATATGTGTTATTCATATTCTATCGAGACATAGTAGTAAAAATTTAAAGAAGTTTATGAGATACCAATCTACGTGTAAGGGTACGTTCATAGTGACGCAACAAAGCCAGCTACAAGCGGCGAGACTAGAGTAACGACTTAAATTAGATGTTAGAATCGTGTCTCTAGCACTATAAACGCTAAGCTTTGACTGCATGTTCTTGTTTTCGTCGCTACTCTAGTCTCGCCGCTACTCGCTCGCTTCGTCGCATCACTATGAACGTACCCTAAGGGTTTAACGTAAGAGTCCATTCTAAGCCTGCTGCTGCTGAATACGAATCTCAGCAACCTCTCCATGAAGAGCATAAATAGAATACATTCTATGCATTGTATATAAAGCAAACATCATTTAACCAGTATATAAAAATGCTGATTAAACACTACTACAATTTACAATGCCTATGTAAAACAAGTAACGTAATGTATTCCCTGTGTCCTCTCCTGTGTCCTCTCAACTTCTTTTTAAAGAAGTGTCGAAAGATAAAATCTGAATACGTTTATGTATATTACAACAAACAGTAGGTATATTAACACAAACACTCCTGCAGTTGAATTTTCTATTGCAAATAGATACGGTAAATCTTTGTTCATCTGATTGTTTCACTCTTTGTTTACAGTAAAAAAAAACGATTAAGTTAGAGAGAGAGAAATATACATCTTACTGGAAAATTGGATGCCTTAACAGTTGCATGGCAGTGTATGCAATGTAGTGTAATTTCAAAAACTATATTATTAACTAAATAAGGTGTATTACTGTCCTAAAGTTCAGAAACTGTATGGGCTACATAAATGAGTCACTATTGCAAGCTTCAATATGTTTAATATGTTCGCTGGTCAATTATCCTGGTGAGTCTGTTATGCTATGTATGAAACTAAAATAAACGTTGGGTATTATTATTAAATTACATGAAACTAGCTCTGTAGTAATTGTATTTAGAAATTCATATTTATCTAGTCCATTTAGAGCATCCTTCTGCAGCACATCAGCAACCCTACTTTCTAAGATTGAGGATAATATTGAAATCTAATTAAGAAATTCGTAATTACTGAAAGCCATTATAGCATTTTATTTACAATTCTGGAACAAAGTAGTTGATGATGTAGAGGCTTTTGTTGAAGTATGATTATTCCTTTTGTTATTTATATGCCACAAATGAATAAAAGTGTGTCGGATCGCCTGAAAACGAATGCCATGTTTCGTTTCTATAAAAGTAAATTTCTATTCGCTGAGTTCTAGCAATCAACTAATTGTACTGCCTTCAACTATTGAGCCGTTTCTAATACATATAACAATGCTACGCATCATAAGATGATATGTTTGTTGACAGAAAGCAACAGAAGATAAGGAGGGGAAAAGAGTCATGCTTATCATGAGAAACTCAAGAGCTGAGAGAAAGAAGATGGTTATTGTGTGCGTGTCCCCAGCCCCGCCACCTCAGCATTTCATTTATGCCGTTTTGTGCCACAAAAAGAAAATTTTTGTGCTTTCATATCAACCGAGTTATAGGGCCCTTTTTGGCGGGGCCAGGGGCTGAATCTTATTCTGTGTTAGTTTATCATACTTAAAAAAAAATAGAAATGTCATTACCTCGGCAACACCATGATAATTGATACAGTAATTTCATTTAAGTAGTTACGTTTGTCATTTTAAAAAATCTTGTGTGGAAGTTTTAAAAATTTTTGCCATTGCCGTATATGCAGATAATTTCCCGACACTCCTCAATTGCCGCATAATCTTAACTCAGTAATGCTTCTTATTGTAATTTATTGTATATGTAACACCGCTATTGTTATTATATATACCCACATATACCTTTACTTCCCTGTTTCACAAGAAGCGTTATGAATTTAGCCTTAATTTAGCTCAGCCACTGGCAATCAGGAGTCCTATCCAGTAGCTAACAGAAGATGTTTTGCAGGTATAAGTACGACATATGAATCAGGTAAGCAACATCAGGAACGGTATTGAAACCAAATAATTGAAACAAATAAATGTGTGGGAATAAATTGATTACTGTATATATAAAGCGTTCGTCAGTTATATAAATTATTAGAGTTCAAGTCCTGATTTATTATCATACTAGTTATATATCTGAATTTATCGTCTAAATTGTATACATCATCGAAACAATAATATTTCGTTAACATATTGCATCATTCCACTATATAGGAGTTAGGAGTTGGACTATCAGAAATTTGTAATTTTATCATTTCTAAAACAAAATGTATTATGTCGTCCACAACACTCAACCTCTACCTGTCAACGACAAAGCTGTCATTATCTAATCGATAATAATATTAAATTTAGAAACAATGGGTAAGTATATACTTTTTCTACCGTTGACTATCAGAAAGGATATTTTAAAATTTTGGGTGTATAGGAAGCAAATCAGTACAATTAGTTCCATTCATTGGGATTTTCATATGTATTGCCTGTTATTTTCCTTCATTATGCTTTCTTCATTACGAAAGTTTTGAGAAAAATGTCTAATGAACTAAGTTTTAAAATGACGGGACATATTTGTGTAGTCTTATCGGTAACCAGACAATAAAGCTTGTAAACAAAAATATATTGGACAAACAAGATTAGTTTCAACCAGATCTAAATACAATAATATTGAGAATGTTTTCGAAACGGATTTACATTATCAATGAAACAATATAAAAATCAATTAGACCTGGTAGTATCTATAAATTCTTAGATCTGGTGGAGAGGTCAGAAATTAAATTTAATATTATTATAGCATTGATAAGGACAACTACGCTATTAAATCGCGACTGTTTTATGTGAAGTGTTTAGTAAGTGAATAAGCGATTTTTGTGTTTAACTTCTACACTAAGAGATCCAGTAATCAACTTTGTATGTATTATTGTTTCCAATAAAAAAGGTATACTTATATTTAAATTTTGAAACTTCTGTTTCATTTTAAACTACTGTTCCTTTCAGTGTTTACCATTTTGCGACTTCTACTAAATCCATGTTTCAAATCTCGAGAAAGGTGGTACCATGAGCAGCTAAAAGTCTGCTAAGTTTCAATGCATTCCAAGCGATGAAAGTCTGCAGTTTTATCAAGTTCTAATTTCATGTTTACATGATGAAAAAACTAATTGCTTGCCCTGTAAGAGTTAAGGAATCGTGTTTTGCATTTCTTTCTAAATCTGCTTCGAAATACCTAAACTACCTTTTAATGCGTACATTTTCCTTATAAAAAAGTTGCTATATCGCCGTCTACGAAGAGCACACGCAAAACTAGTTGGAAGGCATTTATTATCTTGAAATTGATTTTCTATTTTGTACAAACATTTTAATTTTTAAATTAGGCACGAGCTGGAACGAGCAGAACAAATTGCACTGGTGGTGGTTTTGATCAAATAATAGGAAATTGTATTCACGTCTGTTAATTTAGAAAATTTCCCTACTTATTGTATTTAGCAATATACTGAAAATTAAATTGATTCAGCAGTGCACTTATATTATGAAAGCGTTGTAGTTTGACTAATATTTTGATTAGCTACTTACGCAGTGAATTTATTATTACATAAATATATAAATAAACACATTTAATAAACATCTTAATTAATGAATAATATGAGTATGTAGTAATTAATGTACACAGCTGAACCAAATAACGATAATTTTGTCGATATTCTATTAAGAGGAGCAGTAATTGCAAAACAAAAACTAGAGCTGGCATTTGGTGTGACTTCAAAGAAGTGCCGCTAATAAGAATGCGATAAACACTTAAGTTGTTATGTAAAATAAATACGACCCGAAGCTTTTTTACAATTATAGGGTAGATAGATGTATTACGTAAGTCGGAAACTCGGAGAATGCAAAAAATAATTTGTCGATACGCTATTCGATGATTTTGATTACCAATTCTGATTACACTTCTAGGAAATGCCATCATATTAATTACGTTTTGGGTGATGATCTTCGGTATTATATCAATCGCTTGTGCATAAATAAATATTCATATACGCTGTAAAACGGCTACCATAAACAATTAATTAATTATCAGATGGATAATTTATTTTCTATTGAGAATTTTATGGATTTACGCAATGAAGAATGTCAAGTTGGCATTGTATAGTTTGAGAAATTTATACTATAGCGTCCGGTCGGTCTTGTAAAATATCGTTTTTAAATTTTTATGATGCAATAGAATCGTGTTGAGAACATGCAGTTGTCTCTCCTATTAGTATTTTATCAGTCATATAAATTACAAGTTTCCCTTTCGGAATCTAAAAAATGCTGCTCGTAGCTAATATTTATTATGTAATTTATAGTGAAATAGATGAAAAATATCTATGTTCGCATTGACTTCCGAATATATTTAGGTATATTATTAAGCTCCGAATGAGCGATTAACAACAACTTTTAAGCAGATTGCTATTTTACCTGGGTAAGGTAGTACACTTTTTCAATAAATATCAAATGTTTGATGAACCGTTACACACATGTCCTAAATCATGAATCATCAACCTTTCTATAATTCAAAGTTAATTATAATGAGTGCTCTTAGATGTACAACTAATGTAGATATTCCGTGATTAAAATAAAAATGAAATAGGTTAATGAAAGTTATAAATATATTATGTTATGCGATTAACTATGAAAATAAACCTAGCTTCAATATAATCCGAGAATTAAAGGATAAAATCTTAAGCATGGTATATTTTTTATTTTAATGAATATTACTTATGGGGAAAGCTCAATGTGTTGTGGTAGAGCGGCCTTTATATAGGCCGACACTAGGAAGTAACTTGCTTATATGCCCAAGCTATAATTTGGGCTATTATTAATTCTGAATCATATTCACATCTTTGTAATAAAAACTAATATCGTTTTCGTCTAAAAGTCTATAAACAAATATAATAACATAATTAATGTTTACTACAGTGATTTCTAGTTAGAAAATAATCAACTAAAATGTAGAACTAATACTGTCGTAAATTAGTATAAATATCAGTTACTGTACCTGTAGTTTACATGAGTATATTTATAAATTAATTTTTGTATCTGTATTAATAAGTAATGTATACATACGAGTTAGCTACAAACATATGCTTCTGTTATATTGTGTTATATTATGCAGTGGATTTTTTAATAGTAATCGTTACATATTTTAATTAAATAATGACTATCTGTGAACTATTGTTTTCTTATGTTATTACCAACAAACCGTATATGCAATAATTTTAACTTAGCGCACCAAAACAACTTAAACATATGAGTAATTTAAATTTATGATGAAACTTTGCAGATTATAGAATGCTTACGCCAAACTATGAAAGTATTTTTAATATATTTTTCAACAAACCACAGTTTCAACAGAAAATTATATTGACGTTTGAAATTAACCATAAGTACTTATTGCAACTGTTATGGAAACTTATAAAAATTACGGGTTGTATGTAATTATACAATAAAAATTACCTGGTACATTAATTCGATTTATAATGGGTTAACAGTCAGTATACTGTTAAAAAGAAAGTGTTTTGAAGAAAGTGTTCGACTGTTGTGAGAATATAGCGACTGCGAACCAAAGTGTTGCTGTTGGTTGTAGTGGCCAAGATCGCGCAACCAACCACCTAACAATTTCCTCCTATAGGCTGACATCAAGAAAAATATCCGCACTGACAAGCCTGTAAGGATTCCTAACATTAAGCGCAATGTGCAACACTTGCAACGACACAATAGAGTCAGCTCTATGTGCGAAAGTGATAAATAATATGCTAAAGGAATGACCTTTTGTAGGCATAGTCGAGGTGGATATTTATTTGTCATTAATTTCCACGCATAATTTTCATAAACCAGTATCATAATAAATATAAAATCTTCGAGAAAGGCTAACTCTTCTAACTTTACCAACTATGTCTCTTAATTGTTGCGTGCACTGTCAAGGTAGAAATAATCAATTAGAATCGCATTTTAAAACTTTTATCTACAGTCACCTCCTTGAGTTGTTGGGTAACATTCGAGGGTAGTCGGAATATACAGGGTCCGCCATCCGTCTGGGATTGTCGCATCCTCTAACTTCTAATGAAGATAATAAATTATCTGTGCTGTTATCCGTAGAAGAAAATCCTCATGCGAGCGTGAGTAATATTAGTTTAGATACGGGAATTAGTGAAACATCAGTTAGAAAAATATTGAAAAAATATAATTTTCATCCATATCATATGGAACTTCATCAGCAGTTAGATGAAGATGACTTCGAACATAGACTAGGATTTTGCCAAGAAATGAGACAAAGGCTCCAAATCCACCGAGAAATGTTAGACTATATTCTGTTTAGTGATGAGGCGTCATTTCGATACAATGGTTCGCTTAACAGGCACGATATGCATTATTATGCCACAGAAAATTCCCACTGGGTTAGATACATTGATCATTAACATCAGTGGTCATTAAATATTTGGGGAGGCATACTAGGATCACATGTTATAGGAACGTATTTTTTCAATGGTAAATTGACTGGCGAAAGATACTTGCAATTTTTAAGAAATGAACGTCCGCTGCTTTCGGACGATGTTGATTTAGCAACTAGGCAACAGATGTACCTACAGCAGGACGGTACTCCAGCACATTATCATAAAGCAGTCAAGAGTTATTTGCAAGAGTGGCTTCCTGAAAGATGGATAGGGCGAGGAGACCCTATCCCCTCCTGATCTAACTCCGGTAGACTTTTTTCTGTAGGGACACATAAAACGACAGGTTTACACAGTAGCACAGTAACAACAGCCGAAAATATGCAAATTAGAATTTCATTTAGCATTTAGAAATATTTCTCCTGAAATTTTGGAACATGTTAGGATATCATTTATTCGAAGACTTGACATTTGCATAGCCAATGATGGCCGAGTTTTTGAACATTTGTTGTAAATTTTGTATTTTGATACTACTTTGTGCTCATTTTCGTAGTGCAATATCAATGTACGAGTAGATATAAAATAATTACTACAAAATGTTAAAAATGTTAAATTTCAAACCTTAATTCGATGTTTCTTGAAAACTATTGGAGTTAGACAGCCATACCCTGATATCAAATGAAAGCTAGAAGTGCCCTTATTAACAATTGGTAATAATATGCAGGGTGTACGAAACAAATTGAGAAAAATTAGTATTTGCGAATGGTGAACACCCTGTATAACAGATCGATGAAGCTTAAAATTAATACCTCGCAATAAAAGTATACTAACGTGGAAAACTTCATGATAAGCACGATATTTCTAAACACTATACTAACCAATCCACATTCTGTTAGATTATAGCATTTTTCCAATTGATGCGTCCATAACTTCCAAACCGTAAGCTTTAGGTTAATACAATCCCATATCAAATCCCAATATTTTTAATTGCGCAATTCAAAAATTACATAATATACTGGGTGTTCCATTAAAAAGACACTTGGACATGACGCTGCTTTCCTGAACACCCTGTATAATTACCAATAATTTTATTTTGTGCTCCTACTAGTTCACTACCACCTACGTTACATAACTTTTCGAATTTTGCAATATTAAAGCCGTAATATGACAATCCCAGAGGGATGGCGGACCCTGTACGTATGTAATTGTATAGCTATAATGTATAATTGCTGTATTGAGTTCTTTGGCCTTGGGGTATTGATTGCTACGTATACAGCGTATACGGAATTAAGACAACTGTGCTTCCTTTGATACAGTTGCTATGTTTTTTTAGTTTTTTCCAATATTTTCCTTGTCCTTTTTGTGGTATGCATATAAATATGTGTATTGATGATTTTATCAGATTAAAAATGAAATCATTCGTCGATAGTCGCAGTGGTTAGGCGGCTGACTATCATTGTGGCGGAACAGTAGGGGCGGGTTTCAATTCTCCGGAAGAATATATAATGCTATCACAAAGCCATTTAAACACGATTATACACACAAAAAAACTACACCGCGAGAGTTGCAGTAATAGGCAAACAAGCAATACAGCTTAAGAAGTCACAGCAACTAAGCACGCACCACACATAAAAACAAATAATAATAATACAATAGTTATGAAACATAATGAATAGAAAATTAGTTTTAGTCCTGGTGATAGTGGAGAGGACTAGTGCAATTTTAATAAGATTAAAATTTTACCAGAAATTAATTTTATAATTTACCTTGAAGAATACGCACTTTTCTGGTATTAGTTTAGGTACAATTTTTTGGTATATTATTTATTGTAGTTTCACAGTACTTTTTAGATATAATTTTGTGCTATTATTAATTGCTATAACTTGTGGTAACGATTGCCGCAGTTCTGTGATATTAATTTTGCTGTAACACATTGTATCACTGTTTCTTAAAAAAAGTACAATAATATTGTATTATCAACTAAATGCGATAATTGTCACTATATCCATCATCTGATACGATTGTACTACATGTTACTCTCAGTGTAACCATGTTTACTTGTTAGCGTTTATTTGGTATCGCAAAAAATGCGACATGTAGGTGATACTAACTTGATCACAATATATCAGTGTGACAACAAAAAATATTAATTTGAAGTGATTAGCATAATTTAGTGTATACTAAAATTCCAAAAAAATCTTGCTGTACAGTTTACAGTGTAAAGTTTGCATAATGCCGAAAATGTGTTCAGTTTAGAAAATTATGCACATTAGAGTTAACGTTCTCATAAATGTATGTATATAAGAAAATAATTTTACTAATACTTCCACAATCTTAATCGAACTTTGAATATTTGATAAAATGCAATCATTAAAGTAAAAGCAATCTTTCCTTTTATGTCTTCTATTTTCTTAGCTTTTTATATAAAAACTTAAAGTTGTAAAAGAAATATCTAGATCATGAATCTGATCTTACCAGGCCCTGTTACCTTAGTTTATAAGTCAGCTAGGCACAATCTCTGTTACATTCTCATACAACAACATTTATTTCACGCACATACTTGTAAAAGGTGTCCGTCCAAAGATTTTATGACGGAAGTCAAATAATATCCTGTTGAAACAATTCAACTCTAATGAATCCCTCGATGGTATTTCAACTTGGCAAATTTGTGGTCGTAGTTTTTATGGGAGATATATGTACACACACATAAAGCATTTGAACATTAGATTTGAATTATAAAAGCGTATAAGACAGATTAGTAAAGTCATACAAATCAAAGACGCAATGGTAGAATGCAAGTCCCACATTAGCATTATTTAGTAAGACTAAGACGCATCCCTTTTCTATGTTACTGTAATATTGTTAAGATTAATTTGAATGTAATTTGTGATCTAATAGAAAGATATCCGAAAGATCCACGAACTGTTCCCTTATATTTGACACTTGGCGGGGAGGGGAAGGGAAGAGGGAGAGAGAGGGGGTGGTGAGAGGAGGTTGTTCCTAGGATCGCAAGCTTTGATTAGTACAGCATGGGTTTCAAACCGGTAGCAGTACTCATTGCCGGAGCATGTCCTACATAGGTTCAGGGAAAGAACAGAATTTTCAAAACGGGAGAAAACGTCGAAGCAAAACTAGCGATAGTAGAAAGCTCATCTGTAATAGCATGGAACAGATACATCAACACCACAGCGAGGTCAACTAGTCTTTGCACAGATTTTTGCCAGATCTGATTACTTTAATGTGTACCTAGTCAGAAAAGATGAAGTAGAATATACGGTCTATTCGTGCTAGTACTTTACGTAAGATAATGCTAACCACATTCTTTGAACGCTAGAGGTGGAATGAAGATATAAAAGAAGAAGAAGTGATCCCTTTAAAGCCGGATAACATAGTGAAATCGACTATCCTCAGCATCAGTAGAAAATCATCGGGTTCGTCGAGAACTCACTCAAGATAATCATGTACTATATGCAGTTTTCCTTACTCCAAAAGAACAGGTAATTACCACATTTCTACTATTAGTAAAAAAGAAACATTTATAACCAGAAAAATTAAAATACGAGGAAGGGTTAGATTTCGTACCATCCACAGCTCTTATAGATGAAATAATGTAGTCCAACAATAACAATAATTTTATGGTTTGGAAGAAATATTGTGACATCTTCATAAATGAGACATATATACGATTTATCATGAAGTTTAAATGTCTAAATGTAGGGTCAGAAGAGTAAACTAAGTAATGATAAAATGGAAGATAAACAAGAAATACATATATACATAGAAATCGATGCCGTAACTACAGAATAATAACTATTTAACAATGGCAGTTAAGAAACTTCAACTATTAATAAAGTAGAGGAAACCTACACATTTTTCTACAAAATGAATAAGAATACTTATTTAATATAATGATAAACAAGAACAAGGTGCCCAATACAACAAAAACATTGTATAATAAAACGATTGCAAATTATGGAAATAGAAAAGTCTTTAAAAATAGTTAGCTTTTGTGATTTGAAAAAGATAATAGCAAAGTTGACACAAAAACGATACAAAAACTTTAAGAGCAAGGAAAGTAGTTCTGGGAGTTCTGAACCACATACAAAGCAAATACTATTAGCATTAGACCATTCAGTATACGTCTGTAAACCGAAACCATAAAAAAGTGGCTAAAAGTGCAAAATTTGCTCACACAACAGTACTATGTTCGACGTATGGTTATATGTATACGACATGAATAAAAACAAAGACAATAATAATAACAACACGCTGGCAAATTTAGAGCCTGTAAATTAAGTTTATTTTTATTTTTATTTTATAGCCTATTTGTAAATAGTTTTCAATACTCTACCTAATAATCCAAGTTTTTAGTGCCCCAAACTTCAAACATATTCGTTCTATCTAACATATAAAATACGTATTATATACAATTATCTTATTCTTAAGTAATCACTTTAATTTGTTCTGTTTTTTATTGTAAAAACCAGGTAATGGGCGACGTAGTACCATTTTCACACAAATGTAACTATCTTGCAAATCAATGAAAATAACTGAATATTATCCTTTATAAAGTTGCATGAAAATTTCCAGAGCAATTCAAAAATGTAACAATATACAGTGTTATCGCAATATGGTGAATAATTTTGATATTTGGAATATTTTGACAAAAATATGTGTAATACAAAGTTGTCAAATAAATGGAAATAAGTAAGTATTGGAATTATTAGAGAATATTTTTACAACGTACCATATAAATGGTATTTAAGTACATATCTAATGTAATACACAAAAGAAATTTGTTTACATATTTCCAGGTTCTACAGCTGAAGAAATGAACGATGCAATCACATCAGTGTTTATATTATCATTCTGATCCTTACCAAGGGACTATTTAGTAACCTCGACCGTCGTAAAAGAATAGTGAATAGCTTTGTAGGTCAAGATCTGTCAGTGGTTGTCTCGTCTGTACCACACCAACTATTAACTTACAGTTAGGCTTTGCATGTTCTATTTACTGTATACCTGGTTCACATGTTTTAATGTGTTTAATTTTTTTGTGCATTTTTGGGTTTTCCCATTATGGCGAACAATAACAATGAAATAAGTTGTCTGATCTTTTTCTAATGAAATAAGTAGCGTTTTGCTAGTGGTTACTAAAGCAGCATATCCAAAATGCCAATTTTGTGTATAAGATCTTCTTCGTTCCGAATAGCGTATTCAATTATCACATTGCACATGAATGAGAAATAGAAGAGCTCCATCTGACTGGACCAGCACACCATCAACGGTGATTCTCGTTGAATATGTGTGACTAGACATCATCAATAATTTTATTTTTGGGTCCATTTTGTTACCACCTTGCCTAATTGAACAAAATTATTTTGATTAGATTGTGTAATACTCTACTGGAATTACCGGAAATGTCCCTCTGAATATTATCGCGACGTGATAGTACCGCGTGGAGGCTCAATACCATGGCCTTCCCGTTCCTCTAGATTAAATCTACTTGATTTCTTTGTGCGAAGGCTAATTTAAAACAGCGTATTTATCGTACCGAAATATTGAACAAAAAATAGAACACCTTATACAAGGTGTTCTATTTAAAAATTTAAAGGATTATGGGCAAATGAAGCACCCTTTACACTATGAAATAGTTTTGTGTTATAGGTTTCATAAAACTAAACAACATTTGTATCTAAAAATTTACTTTATTTTGTACAGAAAGGAAGATATGGAAGAATATCTCACTATTGGTACACCCTGTATGTATATATTAAGAATCTGAAAAATCAGTGAAATAAAAGACGAATACAAAAATTTATTGAAAATCAACTTTTATTTTATATTTGTAAATATGCTCCTATTTCTAACAAAATAAATTGTTTTCTAATCATACCCCATTTGACCTTATAAGATATACCAAAGTTGGGTGATGAGGAGCAATTGATTTGCAATAAATATACAACAGCCAGTAAAGAAATACTAAAAAACAGATCTTTGTGCAGTTTTGTACGCCAAACTGCTAGTATTACGAGCTTTAATATGTTTTCTGACATTAGGAAGACATTGCGAAAGGCTCTTGCCAAAAAATATCCTTCTCTTTAGAAAAAATAATTCCAGTCTGATTCGCGGATCTAAAGTTAATAGTTATATGGTATGAGAGAAAGTTAAAAACTAATAGTTTCAAGATAGACGTAAAGATCATATACTGTACCAGTCACAATAATGTGCGCTTTCAAATCCTGCATTCGTGCATGACAACAATATAAAACCGAAAAATATCTTTAGAGGTAAAACCAGAAAATCGTTCTCATATCAAATAAATTGGAATATTAATACTATTACATTATTAGAAAATAAGCACGTAATTAGCACTAATTAATTGAATTAGTTCGATATTAATTGCAATACTGAACTGCTGTTACCTATATACCTAATGTTGCTAAAAAAATCAACAATATAAAGTTGATTTGTATTTATTAGCAAATACTCTATATCATATCGGTATTAAACTAAAATTTTGGTATAGTACCCGTATTATTACTAAATAATATTTCGTTACATTGCCTTTGCATACATTTTACTGAACTTGGGAAGTGACGATTGCAAGATAGAAAGAGTCACAGGCCAGCTGAATGACGATTTTGCGGTTAGCCTGGACAACTACTTCAGTTCTAATAACTAGACTATTATGTAACAGCAATCTACATTAAGAGGCCCGACTACCGTTTGACAGTTGGCGATGTTGCCACAGTTAAATATTTTCATAATATAATGTTTTTATAATTTATTTTAAACGTATTTTAAAATCGGGCTTCATGCACACATGTGTAGACGTATTTTGAATGCTCACAGCAAATTTCAGTAATTAAATCTAAAAATTAATAGTGTAATCTCGATTCCCGTATCAAGGTAACGGCCTGTATCGGGAAAAGAGATTGTGAATTTAATACCGAATATTAATAGACAAAATTGTATATGTACACGTAAAACATTTGTAGAAATATGTGTATGAAGCTCAATTTTCAAATTATATTGAAATAAAATCAAGCAGACGATTTATAGAATTATGTAGATATGGCACCGCTGTAAAATAATCAGCTGGTAGACGACCCTCTTAATACCGGTCTCTACACTCAAATTTATGTTACAGATATAGGTACTTATATGTGCATTTTAGTCGACTATCAATATATAAAATAATACTTAATAGAAATTTAAAATAACATTTAAAGTATAATACATTTAAGACAGTCAAGACATAATATTACACTGCGACAACAGTAGCAGCAAATTTACCTACTTATCGTTGGTAATAAATTATTTAAATTGGATTCCATGCAATTATGCGCTCAAGTATCAAAACGCTATATCTAATTTTAAAAATACTTCTGCATAAATTGCTGCGAATTTATTTGCTTACACATTCTGTGGAAGAAAAATTTTAATCTCCATCGGATATAAGAATAGATTTTTTGACTTTTATAACAATCCCGAACATAAATCTTTTTTTAATGGAAGCTTTCTGTTTATGCAATATATCCTGTCTTATTTGAATTTATATAATACGCTTGGTTTATTAGAAGAAACGGAAATAGAAGTTGTTTAATATCACATTTTAATTCATAAAACAATAGATCAACTTGATACTTTACTTAGAAGCGAATTAAAAGTTGTTTACTTAACGCTCACTGATATGGAAATGTTAATTTGCGAAAGTTACAAATGGATTTAATGTTGATAATTTAAACGCTAACCACGACCAAAATATTTTAATAAAACAGTTTTTTATTACTGATAGCGATACATCGACCGCAGTATAAAACCGCAAAAGATGCGCTTTGGTAAATGAAAGTGCCAGCGACTAAATTGAGTTGTCGCTACTTTAAAATTGGACACAAGCGTTTAATTTCACCATAATTTAATCTCTTGCCTCTAAAAGTAGCCAACATAACTTCACATTAAACTGATAAATTAAGCTTTCCGACTGGATATGAGGCGCCACATTTTTATAAACTTAATCATTTGAGTGCGATTTCTTTTTTTATACTAGATAATAAAAATATATTTAAAATTTTTCGTTATTATAAATCAATGGTCAGAAATGTCCGATAGATAAATATTTTTATAATAACTGTGATGTTATACATTTAATTTAATGTGTAATACTCGCAAGAATGTGTGGATTACAGTTGTTTATACGCCGGCTAAATTATTACAAGGATGTTATAGAGTATATATATTATTATAAGGATATTAGCGCTAATAATTTAAATGAAAAGTATTTAAACTATTCACATATTAAACTAATATTATTTCTTAGATGATATTGTTATTTATGAAGTTTTTGTTTATGACAAAAATTCAATACAAGGTGGATAATATAAATTTTTCTTTTTAGTTCGGTTAATATTTTACAAATAATAAACTTACCAAATACAGCAATATCGCCGTCAGCAACATTTTGATGTAAGTGATTAATCTTTTCTCAACAGTTCTGTAAACTAGGCGTATTAGTTGACAAGAGTTCTTCAATATTCGTTAAACGATGTCAATAAGCATTGCCGCAGGAACACCTGTCAGAATTTTAAAAGTGCACAACAGTCTTAAGACAATACTTATTTTAATTAATTATTTACTAAATGGAAGTCAATGATTTATATGGCTTATTACTGTATGAATTGTAACATATTTTAAAATAATGTTAAAATGAAATGATGTTACAGTAATCGGTAAGTATATATCTTGAATACGTTTAGCGGATTATCGCACCAACGAGAGCTTTCGCTGTGCAGGACAACGTTACTGCGGAACGGTGCGCACTTGTATCGTGCTGTTAGTCGTATTTAAATGGTGAATAAGCGTGTTGGGAAGCTTGTTCAAGTTTTCTGAACTTTCTGTGGTAGGTAGAATTGGAGTAGTAGGTATGAGCTCGGCGTGTTTTCGCGCACAAGAACGATGAAACACTGAGCTTGATCCGTGGAACAGAGTGTGTGATATGGTTGAGACTAGCGCACGTCTCTACTCTACTCTGAAGACACACTGCACAGCTACGTCGCGCTTCGAAACTACATAGTGTAGATTCGTAGTCATTTAAATTTATGGTGTTTACCTACGCTTCACTGTGTGTTGCGCTTCATAATACATACAACGGCCACTTTTTGGAACACAATGCATTGTTAATATCTTTGTTATTGTTGTTTTTATGCGCCCCTATTTAGTACGGTTTCGTTGTGATGCATTATTCTACAAAATGTAGGTCAACTGAAATATCAACATTTTTACTGGAGCTCAGACTTTTTAATAAAATATTTGTTTGGGGAAAGTACTTCCTATTTAGGGAAGAGTCTTGGCGATTTATACACAGTTGTTATACACAAAAGACATGTTATCATCATTTTTTTTAATGTGTCTATTATACTTTACCTAATGTATAACAGGTCCTTTCGACAAAACCTAGCTGCAATTCTGGTGTAACGACCAGAAGAAAACTATGATTCCGTACAAAGTGTAAATCAGAAAGTATCCATAACTTGATTATAATTCGTCTCCAAGGACAGGAAGCCTGGTTTTAATTGTAGATATGTATTATCAGCAGGGAGCAATACTGAAACGACTTTGAACATTCTGCAATTGTTAAGCATCGTGCATAAATTACTTTGTAATCAATAACAAGACAATGATTTGAAAATAATGTCAGTGGTTGAGAAAAATCCAGACTTAAATTTTTATTAGACGAGTATACAAGAAGAAATAGGGCCCTTATGCCTAATCAACAGTTCTAGAACGTGTTTCTAAGAAAATTCAAAATTACTGGTAACAAAACACGCTCTAAAATAACACATTATTATTTTTTGGTATTATATTTATTCCATCTTCACTTCACATTTATAATGTTAAATATAAAATGTCATTATATTCTCTTAAATTCTGAGCTATATACCGTGTCCAAAGGTAAGTGTTGCCATTGCTAACGTCCTTATTATTGAAACTACAAAGTTGGTTAAATCAAAAAGTTGGTAATATTTTGGTGAAAGGAGAAAAACTGTTGAATATATTATTTTTTTTATTAGAACGCTCTATATATTTTGAAAATTCTTAAAGAAAACAATATTTTGAGCAAAAGATTATAACCCATTATATTACTACTATAAACCCAAAAATAAGCAAATAAGAAGCACATGAACATTACATAATAATAAATTGTCAAATAATGCACAAGTAGGTAATAACCGAATATTGCGGAATACAAGTTTTCCTAGAGCTGCTAAATAAATCTAAATCATTTTAGAAAATAATACTAATTTGTAGAAAAAATTTTCTCAAAAATTTCTCAATTTTCTGCATAAAAGCAAAAAGTATTGCCAGGTCGCAAAAATAGTAAAAAAGCTCTTACAACTCATAACTTATATTAACAGTTACACAAAAGTGGAGCAAATCTATTTACTCCATGTTATTTTAATAACTACATAATAATAAAATAAGATAATATATGTATGTTATTGAGTTTTGAATTTTCTGAATAGGCTGTTTGGTGATAAAATATAAACAAGGATAAATTAAACTAAGTCTCTGTAGTGGCATTTAAATTTTCGCATTTTTTTTAATGTGTGGTGGGTGCTTAGTTGCAGTGACTCCGTAAGCTGTATTACTTGTCTGGCTATCACTGCAACTCTTGCGGTGTAGTTTAGTGTGTGTAAGTTGTGTTTAAATGGCTTTGTGACAGCATCATATCGCCTTTTTATGATGCCGCGCTGTTAATCACTTTGCTCCCAACAGCGAATGGCAAGTCGATCCGGGATTAAACTCTTTGAAAAAATGTCACCGTCCCTCCAGAGAATTCAACCCCGGCACCTATCGTCCTCTCACAACAATAGTCAGCCGCCTAACCACTGCGGCCATCGACCCGTTTCGTGTGTGTTTTAAAGCAGAATCACACCGGTAAACACATTTAGAAATATGAGTTTAAAAACATAGCATCCACATCCAAATACTTACAAGATTTAAGAACTGTGGTGAGATCTAGGAATTTTCTATAGACTTTGGAAAGAATACAGCAGTATTTATTTCATCCGCATAAAAAAAATAGTAAATTTGTACACCACCTGCATACATATGTTATCTGCATAATTAGAGGGAAAACATTGTGGAGGAAATATGTATAAATAGTAAATAAAAGAGAATCAACGATTGAGCCCTGTGCAACTCCAGAATTTATTGGAAGTCATTTAGACAATGTGTTATGAATCCGAACTGCTTGAAATCTATCCATTAAATATCTTCGGAAAAAAATGTATAGTAAAAAAATCAAGCCCGATTTACTTCAAAATCGTCTCGAGTACTTTACTGTAATCAAGTCAAATCAAAATTGTGCTGCTTCCCAAATCAGTTGCCGAAATAATATCCTCAACTATATTAATAAAAGAAATTTGACAACTGTGGTTGAATCTAAACCCGAATTGATAAATTGGAAAAATATTATTAGCCCTCAATATACCAATACTTTTGTAACCTGCCAACTATCGGCCGGCCTAAGAAGTCCGTAGTTAGTTTCATAATTGTGTCTGTTTTTAGCATTTGTCACTGATTGAATCGAATGGAGCATTACTGGATAAGTAATATATACTTAACAATGAAACTTAAAATTTTGATTATTAAACAAAACCGTAAGTTATTGATATTACATTGTTATAATAGTACAGGATTCGATTTCTACTCATTGCTTGATTGAAAATTGCACGACCGTCTTTTTTACTCCACATCTCTATTACTGGTTCATTTCGGGACTTGAATACGCCGGTGAGGATCAGGATTCCAATAAACACTTCCAATTCTTCGATTTCAGGGTTTTGCCATTTATCTTTCAAAATTGTAGCCCTCTCTTTATTTGTCCACTTGCAAATGATATCTAGTAATACTTTACGAAAATATAATAGAAAGGATAACTCAATTGAATCGAACATTCCCTTGGCAGAACCTGTAGGTCCAGGAGTTGACTTGATTATATTTTTAGCTGCTGTTCTTCCTCCAGGTAGTTGCACTGGCTCGTAATAATTCGTAATGGCGAACTGCCTGTAACTGTTACTACAGATGCAGAAGTTTTGTTGTCAGAAGAACTCTCTGATGTTTTGGACATCTCTTCTTCGACATAATCTGATTCGTTATCATCTGTGGATAGGATATTTTCAAGTAATTCCCCATCATCTCCGCTTATCTGTTCTGCTATTCCTTCTAATTTACGCTGAGCAAACGGTCATTTATATCCGTACGACATTACAAACTGAAGTGTGTGCAAGTAGACGCCGTATTTACAACATACGTATGTTGAACATGTCATGACTTGCATGGACCTGCGCAATGTTGTAGAATTACCAACGCAGTAGCCAACAAGTTAGAACAAGCAGGAACTTATAAATGCAGGAGCCTTAAAGACCCGGGGGGAACGTGATGCTAGATTTTTAAATAAGTCTAAATTCCAAAAGTCTTTTGCAATAATAAAAAAAACTGAGTGAAGCATCACCTAATCACAAACAAAGTCACAAGACTGTTACAAAAAATATTAATTTTCAGCGAAGATATCTTTGATTAATCTGATTACCTGTAATTGCCTATTTGCACATTATTTGACAATTGTTGTCAGAAAGTACAAATGCTGCAAGAGCGTCTATTACAGGTATTTTTTGTATTTCTATATTGTGGCATTTCTCGACGTTTTCATGCATAGGTCCGCTAAGTGTGATCTTCCTTTAACATATTGTAGCAATATATTTTTTGGAAAAGATGTTCTATAATTAAATTTCGGAGAACTATGTTAGCAAAACATTCAAGCAGCATAGTCAGCCGCGAGAAAAGTTTTCTTATTTAAAAAGATTCTTATTGCGCATGTAAGCATAGCCTGACGTTGTGTTAGTATGATTTACCGTAATTCTATACTCTGAGATTCACCTTGGCACATTACAACTTGACAGAAAATCTAGTGTGTCACATAAATTACATATATACACCTCCCAAACACTTCAAAGTTAAATTATATAATTTGTTCAATGTTATGGATGTGTTAGGTTTATTAAATTTAACATTTTCAGTATGTGTAACTAATTAACGATGTTTGGACCTGCCAAGATTGACAGTTATAATTGAAACTCCTAATACATTATACAAGACCACATAAGAGACCGAGGATTGTGTCAAAATTAACGTTTAATGTTCTGCGTACGCTAACTTATAAAATTTGTTAATGACAATTTGGATATTTTGTTTCCGTATTTACCCATTTATATACGTTTTTATGGTTATTAAAATTACAACAATTCATCCGGAAAACGAATATATATATAGCATATATGTATGTACATACGTATGTTTCGCAAATAATATATACCTATGTTACATTACATACCTGAGCAACGCTGTAGCATCTACGGAATTCATGGAAATAAATTATTCAAAAACGACTTTCTCTGTCTTCATGACTTGCATTACTTGACCTTCGAAGGCTAAGTGTGCCTAACTCAAGCTTCTAATTGTAGCTAATTATGTAATCTCTGAACGAACACTAAAATATGTTGATGAAGGCGCCTTAACAAAAATATACGTGTAGAAATATTAAACGAAAACTTACACCTTTACTGGGGATACAAATAAGTATAACTAGCGTAGTGTTTTAATATCTATATTACACACAATGCTAAACATAGTTTTTAAACGGCAACGTTTTGTATTGACCAATCGAGCTATAAAATTTGTATCATAATATTTATTTCAGACCATTTCAGTCCAGTACACTTCCGTATTCATTTTTATACGACTGCCTATAGAAATCAAAGAGAGTTGTCAGAAGTGTTACAATTTAGGCGCCCTTTGCAAATGCACTATTAAACGTGGAATGCTAGTAACTGAGAATATCACCAGGAATGCAGTAACTATGTAGAACAGATATTGTAAATATACTACTAGGTATCTATAATTATGTAGGATAATATATACAAATACATATTTATGTATATATAGATAAGTTGGTATTTTACTTAATGTGGACAATTGCGTATAGTTAAACATAAAATTAACATTTGTGAGTTCCTCTATTAGAATAGTTGTGCATGGGGGATAAATTTAAGGGAACCTCAAATTATAATCTTCTAAAATTTCAGCTTCAGTCTTTGCATTACTTTAGTCATAGAATGTCCACGTATTATGTTGACAGTATTAATGTTACTAGCTCTATTAACAGTGCGTAAGTGACATTGTTGGTAAGAAAAAGAAAATTCTGTTCTTAGTTCTGCTAGTTCCAACTTACTTATTTCGGGCAATTCTAAAGATATCGTAGAAAACATATCAGAGTACGTGGGCACTATTTCGCTTTATCAACTTCTCGCTCATGGAAAACTCTCATATACTACTGAAAAACAACTACTAGCAATAAAATATAATAAGCAATTGTAACATCCAACTATGCTGCTAGAAAATACTTTCGGTAGTACAATATAACAGACAATTGTCATACGAAACTGTTCCGCTGAATATGTCCAGCAATATAAACATACACGAACGGTCTATCATTAAGATTTTTACCATTAATAGCGAAGAAGGTTATACAGGGCACGACACTGCATTTGCACTGATTTATATACGAAAAGTGCTCATATACTGTTTAATTTGCTGTTTCACTGTTTTAATTGGCTCAAAATAATTGAATATTTTAAGTTCTTGAAAATCACCCTGCAAATGAGTGCAATGAAATCAAATTATCAAACATTAGAAGTGGACTACGTGGTTTCGACCTTCGGGCTGCTACTTTCAAGCCTGACCACTAGAGGGTATTGCGTTGAAATTAGTATATTGTCGGAGGGATTATACAATTAAAGTTGAGATGTGAAGGGTGATTAAATTACATCTTGCACTAATGATACTGGGGAGGTCGAAACCATGTAGTCTGCTTCTAATACTTGATCTAATTTCATTGCACTCATTCACAGGGTGGTTTCCAATAATATACCATGAGCGCCTATTATAGGAATTTTTTGGTTTTTATATTGTGACTTTCTCGACGTTTTTTCAGTCAAGTTGTCAAAATTTAGATGGAATATTATTTTATAGTTTGATGTCGCAAAATAAGTAAAGGAAAGATATTGTTATGTTTTCTTCTAATCAATAAAACGAGAAGTTACATTATACAATGAAGGATCGATATAATATTAAATATTTAGGAAGTGTGAAGAAATTTACATACCAAAATCCAGAGTTTATGTTGAAAAATATCCTAATAAACATCATCCAGATAAACGCCAACTACAAATATTTAAAAAAACTATTAAGTAACTTCTTAGATATAAAACACTCTAATTAGTAGTCTGAACATACATACTAAGTCAGTAACTTGAACTGAATATTTGCATTCTCAGAGTTAATATCTAGATATTTTTACAATGTGCAGTTAAAAACATTTAATGTGATACTGCCAGTAAATTCATAATTAAATCAAATATTCTTAAGACAGCTTTCGCAGTTGTTGTTTGAAAACATTATATATTTCTCTTTAATATCTAATCCTTTCGGCGTAGAATACTATATAGGTATAGTAAAAATTTATATAAGCATTGATATGGGCGACTGAATAAATTATTTAGTGAAGAAATTCAATAGGAAAGAACATACTTCGGATCACTTCTCCATAATATCAATACAAGTATAGTATAAATCAACTCCTTTATCATTTTTTGATGTGTAGTGGGTCCTTAGTTGCACTGACTCCGTAAGCTGTACCGTTGTGTGGCTATCATGCAACTATTGCGGTGTAGTTTTGTGTGTGTAAATTGTGTTCAAATGGCTTTGTGACAGCATTATATCGCCTCTTATAATGCCGCGCTGTTAATCACTTTGCCATCAACAACGAATGGTCAGTAGATCCGGATTTCAACTCTCTGAAAATTGAAACCCGGCTCCTCTCGTCCCACCCGACACAACGATAGTCGACCGCCTCACCACTGCGGCTATCGACCCGTTTAATTATGATATTCTAATTTTGGAAGTAGCAATTTATTTGCTTTAAGAGTTCGTTTTTATACTTCAAAACTACCATATTCTTAAAGCAGTATAGGTTATTTGTTAACTTAAAACTTATGTAATATTCATTTTTAGCTATACGATTACTTGATAACGAGAATACGCAATTTTCATAAAGAATTCATCTTAGAAGTGTTCATTTACGAACTTAGTATATATTCAAAATGATGCGGTTATATTCAAATCAAGCAGTTAGTTTATTATGCATACATTGACGTAAATTGAAATACTTCATCGAGACAGTATATACTTTTTCAACAATTTCGAACTTCATAGTTTGAGAGTAATTAATTTTTCAAAAATTTCCATAAATACTTACTTTGAGACGATGGGGGGAAATATAAAAGGTAGTTGAACTAGTCAAACATATATTAACATCATTTTTTCGATATATTGGGACCTTTAAAGTGGAAATTTGCATGAAATGATTGCCAGGGGATCGCTCAAGACATTATTACAGCAATGTAAAATTAAAGGATGAATATTAATCGACACTGTTTCTAAAAGATAAAATTGATCTATACGTCAAGACGGCTATAATTTCAGAATAGCTTAAAGCATGCATTTCATACGAATGTTGTCTGTTAGCAATATAACTATTACAAATAATATATAATCCTGCATAGAAGTTAGTGACAGATATTTAGAGCACAGGATAACTGGTATTTTGTTGTTCGGTATAACACTATCGCCACAGTCGAAATCTCTCTTGATTTTCACAAGCTGAAGCGATAATTGTGTCAAGCGATGGATAATAAGAGTAATGTCCGTTGTGCATAGTGTTTCAAAGCAAAAAAATGGCATTGGTTTATGTGATCATCTTTTTAAATTCAGATATTTGCGTTAAACCAGGCAGCGTATCTTCATCTTCATGAATCTTTATAAACGTTTATTGATTTCCATTCAATGTATTCCATACACAGTTTATATGTATAATGAACTTTGACTTCGATATGGAGTTTGTGAAGAAATGTTAGTAAATTACTTTTCAGTGGTAAGTGTTTTTTTTAATGTGTGGTGGGTGCTTAGTTGCAGTGACTCCGTAAGCCATATCGCTTGTCTTGCTATCACTGCAAATCTCGCGGTGTAGTTTTGTGTGTGTAAGTTGTGTTCAATTGGCTTTGTGACAGCATCATATCGCCTTTTATGATGCCGCGCTGTTAATCACTTTGCTCCCAACAGCGAATGACAAGTCAATCCGAGATTAAACTCTCTGAAAAAATGTCACCGCCCCTCCAGACAATTGAACTCCGGCGCCTGTCGTCCTCCCACAACGATAGTCAGCCGCCTAACCACTGCGGCCATCGACCCGTTTGATGGAAGTATTGTATTTAATCAATTTCTTTGGGGAAATACTTCAGAAAGTAACATTGAGTTAAGTTAAATAATCCACCAACACAGATTTCAATACTTCACTCAGTAAGTCATTTTCTTCTAAAACAGTGTACACAACAGTAATTTGGTTTTGAAGTTTGACAGTCGCAGGATGTTGGTGTCAAAGGTGTGCGATTTATTACAATTATTAGTAACAGTAAAAAATACGTTACTATTATTTAGTGCAGATACCTCATCTAAGCCGTATATAATTATTATGTTGAGAGGTAGTTCTTTTTCTTGGTCGTAGTATTTATAATAAAACAAAATTTGCACACATTATTAACAACGGACTTTGTTATAATGTGTGCAAATTTTGTTTATAGTTTTTCTGACGAAGGTAAAATAAAGATACCGAAAGCTAAAATGTGTTTTTAACTCGTCCAAAAGCTCACTGTTAGGCCGCTACGACAACGAAACCTTCCACGCAATTTTATTATTATGTTGTTCATAACTTGTGGAACGCGCTATACAGATTTTATCATTACATTACTATTTGATTGAACATATTTAAATCATACGTAACCAATTAATTTAGTTGCCTCTACCTTATCTAATTGATGCTTATATTTGTTTAGCGTTTGTTGTCAATTGAAAGCAATTTGGCGAAGGCTACGCAGTCTTTTTGCACTTGAGTAATACTTAGTGCTATATATTTATGTGTATATAAAAGATGTTCAATGTATTTTATTGCAACGCTAAAAACAAAATTATTTTATATTTAGTGATAATTATGTCATATGTGTAGATGTTTCACATATGTGCACATATGCATTTGCGATAAACATACGTTAAATATCTGCCGTGATAATTGTTTAAATGAACATATGCAATAAATTAGTCAATAGAATACAATCAGTGACCAGACAGTCGTCCCAATAACGTTATGGCACCATCGGAATCAAATACGGCAAGTGAGCATGTGCCGAACCGAACTGCGTTTTGCCATGGTTAGTATTTGTTTCTGAATTGCAATAAACAACAATGATGCAGATTGATCCGAGGATACATAATTGGTACATCGAGCAAGTTAACTTTTATGTTAATATCCATCTGTTATACACCAATAATCATAGTCGTTTCTTATTAGCTAATTTCACAGACAGTTAATTTTAAATTATTATTATTGCGACACCAAAAAAACCCAGCGAATTCTTAGAACGTAGATATAATAGTGCACATTACTGGTTTTCGTATATTAAATTTAAGTGCTAAGCCCAATTTTTTGTAAATATTATTCAGCAAATTTAAAACATATGTATGTAGATATATGTACATATGTACAGTGTGTACTATCTTTTTCAAATTAAATGCGATTTTTTCAATGAGAAATGTGTAAATAAAGGTTCTAGTTTATGGCAAATTTACTTACTCTGAAGAAGTTCATCAAATAAATTTCGCGTTACAGCAAAACCCTAAAAGAAATATTTTCTTTATTGAACGGAACGTTCAGTAAAACATTGTAATAGCAGACAAAATGAAGTGAGATTAAAGATCTGTTGATCTGTCGGAAAATGGGAAAAGTTTTTCAGGCGGCTTTGCAAAATCATCACGCCATGTCCTTGATGGTCTTCTTTCTCCTCCTAGGCCGAACCTGAGCTTCTAAGCCCTTTTATCCTCATAGATAACCTTTATTAGGCTGAAAGTGTCCGTGCTGTAATGGCTCGAAGTTATTTCTAGGTCATCCTGGGACTACTGATTACGGGCTAACGAGAGAGCACCAGTGATCAGCCTTAGGATACCATTCTGCAGAATTTTCAGCTTCTTTAAATGGGTGTTGGCCATACTCGACAGCGGCAGGGCACCGGAGAGGATAAAGACTGCTGTTTGCAAAGTTGACCTTTTCGATTGATTTAGTGACGTGTGATCGCGATGTAAAGCGCAGGTTCAATAAAATTCCCAAGTATAGAGCCGAAGGACTTCAGGCGAGTCAGAAATTCTTGATAAAAATGTTTTGCGGTGCAGGATACAATACATCTAAATTCGTTTATTTTCAGATGCCACCTGGAAGCGCAGGACAAGATTTCATCCAGCTGAAAGCTGTGGGACAGTAGATTTCCATCTGCGCTTGACATATGTAAAATAGTATCATTAGCATAGATTGTTAGTTAAACTCCGGATGATCTGAACAGGTTGGAGACAACCTTGACGACACTCCTGCGATTATTATTAGATTAGTGTCTGTGGCCCCTTGCTTTATATACTTTATACTTCCATGATTGAAACATTTAATAGCACATTTTGTAAAGTCTTTTCTTATGCTGATCATACTCAGTTACTTTTCACATTTAAACCGAAAGATATAAATATTGCCGAACGCATTATCAGTACTACGTTACAGTCGCTCTCCCAATTCTCTGTCAGTCACTGCCTAAAAATTAATCCTTTGAAATCGTCAGTTTTACTGTTCAGTGGTAGAGAAAGTGCTGAAACTTTGAAAACTTCCATTACAGTTCGTATTGATGATACAGACTTACTATGGGCACAGGGTGTCAAAAATCTGGGGCTTACTATAGACTCTGATTTGCGTTTTGGATTGCATGTTACGAACGTTGTACGCAAGGCTTATTGCTCCTTGAAACTTTTATGCCAGTAAGGATGTCCTACCCCAGCCTGTTAAACTATTGCTTTGTGATAGCATGGTGTTATCGCTTTTCAATTATTGCGATGTGGTATACAGCACTTGCTTAACATGGGCTGATAGACAGCGTATTCAACGTGTACAGAATTCTTGCTTGCGTTTTGTTTACGGCATCCGGAAGTTTGATAGAATCTCACATAAATTGGTGGTGGCTAAGTGGTTCAATATGGAGGGTAGGCGTTTTTGCATGCTGCGCTTTTATTTAGGTCTATTATAGTTAACAGGTCTCCTCCATATCTATATAACAAAATCACATATCGTACTGACGTGCACAACATCAACATCCGCTTCAGGAATGTAATTAAAGTTCCGCGTCATCGTTCTGTTTTTTTTTCAACGCTCCTTCTCTTATTGCATTGCTTCATTATGGAATAACCTTCCTGAAAATATTAGGATAGTTGGTGGTGTAGTTTCTTTTAGGAGACAGTTACATGAGTGGCTGGCGAGTGGGTTGCGGGATTAATAAGCGCGTAGGCGGCTAGATTTTTCATTTATACTTACTCTTCATCTAAAGCACTATGTGAACCGTTTCCTTTTCTATCTCTTTTCTTCCATTCCCTTTTTGCTGATCCTCTGCTTTCGCGTACTTAATGGGTAACAATTTATTTTTGGTTTATATGTATTCTCTGTTAGGCCATAGTCTGTACTTTTATTAATTTCAATGTAATTTGGTGCAGATGGTAGAACAGATTGATCTCTGATCATATCTGAATCTGCACCATTTGACTTTTGTATTGCTATTGATGATTATAATTACGTGTATCATTATTAGTCAATAAATTATTATTATTATTATTATGGGGCTCATTGAGGAGAGACTGTGTCCTTGGTGTGCAGAAAAGATTATATACTGGGGGTATGACTGAATGATTCTCACCAAAGTCGGATTTACGCATTTAGACATTTTGAGTGATAGACCCTCACGTCAGCTCTTGCTACATTAATCCAGAGCAAAATTTAGAGTCAGAATATTGTTTGTAATATACAGGCTGGGGCACCACATTCGCCTCGGTTGTTATACAAAAAAAATATTTAAAATCTTTTTGCTGGAACATGTAGATCTATTGGAAGGACGTTCTAAAATTATTTTGAAATATACAGCGTGTCCCTAAAGAAAGTTACACATCAAAGTTATCAAAATTTAGATGGAACACCATGTATATTATTGCATTGTATATGACGCAGACTAAATAAAGGCAAGTTACTGTTATGTTCCCTATACCTAGATTCAACAGTTTCTGAGATATTTAACAATGTCTGAAAATGTAGATCAATATTATTTAACATGAGTACCTGCTGTACGTGTTTAAGTTATATGTTTTAAGTTGTATTGTTTCATTAGCACAACCATTACATCTAATGCTAAAATAAAGATGACATACAGGCTGTTCCATTTAAAATAAGGAAGTTATTGAGCATTAATGGTACCCACAGTTAAAGGTAAGATTTTTAACCACCTTGTATAATTTTTAGGAAGTATAGCTCTGCTAATTGTATACCAACAGCGAATAGTACCTCGAGAGTCTATCATGCCTACCGTACGAATGTCCCCAGCATACTCGAACTCTTTCTTGAGGCTCGCTTCTACCTTTAAGCCGGTCGTACCGTTTCAGGTATGATAAATTTATTCGTCTTTGACTTCCTTACTTAGTTTTAAAATCGACTAGATCGCACATCTAAGTCCCATATGACTCTTGGTAATACAAGATAATATACGCATAAATTCGTCTTCGTTTAACTCTCAAGTAAAATATAGGACTTAACCTTTTAAATTCCTTAAAGAATAAAGCGATTTATCTTTTCTTGTGTCATCCATAAAGAAGAATGTAGTGGAGAGCGTTTGATGAGAATTCACG